>LPNX010301884.1:325450-395968 GCA_001517045.1 Pseudotsuga menziesii
AAGTCAGTGAATACGAAGGTGCTACAGCTGTTTGTTAATCTTTTAACAGGTGACCCAAGTTATATTAACTTGAAACACACCTTGCAAGAAAAGTTCTTATTGATGGATTCATCTTCTTTGGCTTCATGGCTGGAAAAAATGCTACTAGGATATACTGCTCAATCAGCTGTAGGTAATTTGCCAACATGAGTCTCTAATTCAGTAAGAGATTCAGCTATTGCTTTCATTAATTCTCTGGTGTCGCCTTCACCTAATTCAAAATCAAGAGAACTTTGTGATCACATTCTTGATGCATTGCTTGTGGGTCTAGAGAAGGCATTCCTGTCATTTGATGTTCCTACTGCGAAAGCATACTTCAATTTTGTAGTTCAGTTGGCAAATGGTGAGTCCACAATAAAGCCTATTATCAAGAGGGCAATTGATGCCACATCAGGAGATGATGAGGAGGATGATGGCACATATGATGGAGAACTGGCTAGTATGGATAAAGAAGATGATGATGAGAGTAATAGTGAACGGTCACTTGCATCAAAAGATTCAGACTGTGACAAGGCCATCCAAGACAACTGTGACTTGATTGAAGAAGAAGTGGCAAACAGGCTGGAGAGTAGGTTGGATGTGCTATTATACAAAACAAATTGACAGACAGTTAACATTGAGGAGGATATCTATTATCAATCCATCTCCGACTAGACTGGATGTATAACCATGGGTTCTCTTTGCTAACAGTATTTCCAGGAAACAATGTTGTCTTTTGTGATGCTATGCTTATGTCTATTTAAACGGATACTGTATTGATAGCCCAAGTATGAGGCATTTTAGCCTGTCTATAATTTGAACCAGTGTTTGAAAACATCACCAAAAATAAAATAAAAATATTGGCAGAGTCAAGAGACTTTTGGATTTTTTTGGAATTTGTTGCTTACTTTGAAGAAGAAAGGTAGGGGATTGAGAACAAATGGGTTATTCACTGTTAAATCTGCCCATAAAAGGGGTAGAGGGAGGGTTAAATATTTGAAAATTTAAAAAATAAATATATATCTTTGTAATTTTTTGAAGTTTAGTCTCTAAGAAAATTTAGAAAGCCCCCAACAGATTGTGTATATATGTATTCTGCACACCTCAGCCCTAGATGACCAAAAATCTTATTTTCTTAGAAGTGCTATAATGGCCTTGTAATACATTGAGGTAGAGCCTTTATATATCTACCTTCAAAGGAGGGCCAATCCAAATGAGTTTGATTTGGTGGTTCCACTGCAGTAGCATTTGTCCAACAACAAGCACAAGATCCAACTCAGCATGTGTGCTGTGTGTTGAAAGAGATGGATAGGCAGGTTTCCATTAGGAGAATAGGGCACTTTAACATCTGACCAGAATTGGTGAGTGCAAGCATTTGGGAAATGGCATCATGCGTGAAGTCTTTTCCAAAAAAATATTGATTTACATCACTGTGTATACAAAATGCTGTCATCATTCCATAAGGGTAACATGCACACACCTGATAGTATCAGTCCTTAAACTAGTACAAAAACATTGAGATTATATATTCACACATGAGACAGTCAAAATATGCCAATAAAATCACATAATATATGTGAAATCCTCAACCAGGGATATGCTACTTTGCTTCTTAATATGCTTGCAAGTTGCAACTGGGTAGGCATCGAAGACAATCATTGCAATAAAAAGGACCATAAAGCACAATCACTTCTAAGAGATATTAGAGTCCATTAGAGTCCATTAGGAAAAATGCTATCACATCAACCTGGGGGCCAGGGACCACACCAATAAGAGCAGCAAGATAATGTCATTGACTATCCTAACAAATGGAAACTAACCTTGTAAAAAGCACCAAAACCCTCATCCCTGAGCATGTTATTTTCCAGGTCATAGCCCAAACCTTGACCCAACTAAATGCACACCTGCAACAATTGGCCCAACTTGGGTCAGCCTTTATATCCCAAAACAAAATGACGTTGCAACTTAGTGATTCATCAGATTATGTCCCATTTCAGTTATTTGGGCCTTAAACAAGCCTGAGGATGTAATAATACAAAACAAGAAGATCATTTTTTTCAATGGACACGCATAAAATTATGTATCCATATTATATTGAGTTGGATCTGAGAACTTCCAAAAATACAAAAGTGAAGCTTGGGGTGAAGGTTCGATCTCCTCCCCCAATGGATTTGAAAATAAGCGAGAAAAAAAAATACCAAAAATCTGAGCATAACAGGAAGACATAAAGCAAACACCTTGATCATGTCCACGGGATGAATGACACACGTCGCGAGCATACCAGAGGCTCCTCCATTGACAAATGGCTTCACTGTATTCCACACATTGCCTGTCTTGGGCTTCTCCCCTGCCATCTCTCTGAAGGACTTGAAAACCCGAACGATCTGATATTGCTCTCCTTCCTCTTCCTGAGACCCAATGGTGAGAAAAAACCCATGAGAGGTGTCTATCTGCACCCTCCTCAGTAAGAAATAAGAAGAATAGGCAGAGCTCTGACCCGCAGTGTGCTGCAAAGCCCCTCTTCAATCTAAATCATGTCGAAGTATAGGGATTCATACTTTTATATTTATTATATTACAATATATTACAAGAGGGAGAGGGCATAATTACCCAACCAATAGGTAACGAAGAACGTGTTCATGTAAACAAAAGCTCCGAGAAATAGTTATAACGGCCTGTTGTGTGTTAAAATCAGAGCTTTTCTTTAAAGAAAAAAATGCTATGCTTTGAATATATAAAGTATTATGCTTTGATGTAAAGTATTTTGAGTTTTAACCTAAGCGTCGGATATGCGACGGTTAGTTAAAATCAGAGCTTTTCTTTAAATAAAAAAATGCTATGCTTTGATATAAAGTATTTTGCTTTGATGTAAAGTATTTAGCCTAAGCATCGGATATGCGACGGTTATGGGAATATCCGTCGCTTAACCGATGGTTATGAGAATATCCGTTGCTTAAGCGATGCTGGTGATTACATTTACAAAAAAAAAATTTAACTTTGTGATTTTTGGTAGGTTTAAAAAGAGAAATCCATGCGCCGTCGGAAGTAACCGTCGGATTTTGGATCGAAATGTAGTAGTGTCATTTCCCCACTATCTTGTTGTGAACCATTGTAATGCTGATGATTTCGAATTGGGAGAGACTTTAATTGTCAATTTATGATTTAAATCAGTTCAATATTCTCTTTTATTCATTCTCAAAAATTTTTAAGTCGAAATTCCCAAGATTTGTATGTCAAAATGACTTTTAATGAGCAAACAATGACCATTTCCACTCCATTTTGATATATGCCATGGTAATGCTTATTATTTCGAATGGAGGAATGCATCTCTGATAAATGTATGATGGATGGACTGTAATTAATGTGTATTTCAAGTCTCATTTTCAGTACTTAAGCATTGGAATCCATTTTACTCATTTTTATTGCATCGGGAGAAGATTTGGTGCATTTTCCCCAAAGGTCGAAATTGTGACTTGGGGGTTGTTTTGGAAAGAGTCATAACAGACTGTATAAAATAAACCATGATGCATATGAGACTTTTAAAAGGTACCTTACACATACCCATCCTCTTTTCAGAAATTCAAGTGACTTTGGGATCATTTGGGAAGCCATTTTCGACAATTACCCAGGGGGAATTGGAGCCCCAATTTGCTTGTAAAGACTCCTACTTTGAATAGAACATTAAACAAGTTTGAAGAATTAATTTGGAGGTAAAAAAACATAAATAAACATTATATTTAAGTTATATTATCATTCATGTACCTTCAGATAAAATTTGGAAGCATTTGGGTCAATTTGGAGGTCTAGACATCAAAACTAGTCAAGAGCCAAAATTGAGAAAAAATTGGAAAATTGGGCATTTTAATAAAATTCCAAAAACATGACATTATAGTGGTATCATATCATGGTATTGAAACCTATTGAATTTATGTATTTTATAGATTAATTTAAGAAATTCATTAAGCCATGTGGTGATGATATGTCCAGGAAGGTTAAGCAAACATTCAAACTGGCACATAAAACTATTCATTGTGAAGACCTTAATGATTGGTTGAAGGAATTTATCAAAAATAATTAAAATAAGAACTCATTAAGGAATAATAATCAATGCACAAGTAGGGAGGAGACCAAGGAGCTACAAATTTCTGTGGGTGGTGAAGAAGAACATGCATTACATGAAGAGGATCAAAATTCACTCCCAAATGACTTTGAAAAAGATGAGGAAACGTCACATGAGAAGGAAGAAGAGTACCTTGAAACTATTGAATATCATTCTGAAACAAATTCTACTATGGACATGGACCAAAGAGCATCTACTGATGGATGCTTGAACTATGAAGGAGTACCTACTGATGGGTGCTCACACCTCTATGTTGGTGACATAGAGATCAATTTTTAAAGTGTTGCTGCAAGCCAAACTTCCATTAAAACTGAAAATGAATACCTTGTATCAGTTGAAGAAGAAATAAGATCAACTTCCCCATCACCACTTGAGCTTCATGAAGTTGGTTCAAGCAAGAAGGAAGAAGATGAGGAGGTTCATTTGCAAGAGCCTCATTTTATTGAAGGGTCCTTAAATATGAATGAAAATAATATCCAAGAGGCCCTTAGCATACTCAATGACACTCAAGCATTGGTATCAAATTCTTGTTGGAGAGCTACTTCCTTGGAGGATCCATCCTTCCTTGAAGACATGGAGAAGATCCAAAGAGCAATGTGCAACATCAAAGGTAATTTTATGTCTTTGATTTTTTATAGAAAAAATTTCATTGAGATTATTGAATGGTTACATGAATCCTACTTGAAGAATAATGAATTTATTGATAAGCTCACAATTCAAAATGAGCAACTTCTTGAAAAATTTCAAGACACTTGTTTTTCCTCCGATGTTTCAGATTTTCATAAGGTAGATTTCTTGGAGGATTCTCATGACATGATGGATCATGAGAAACATGAAAAAATTCAGGTTCTTGATGTGCTTGAGGATTATAGTGATGAGATCCAATCACTAGTAATGGCGGAAGAGGAACTTGAGTTGCCTCTTGAAAATGGTTACACAATTTTTGAAGAAGTGCATAATTCCAACACCTTGGAACCAACCCATGAGGAATTTTTTTCATTTTCTAGGGAGGTGAATAATCCTACCCCTATGGATACTTCACATTATGACAATTTTTCACTTACTGCTCATTTGGGTGAGTTGGTTCTTTTTCCTACATCCTACACTTCTAAATTTTGCAGCAGTCATCCTAATGAAGTATGGGTGAAAGGTTTCTTTTTGATGGTGCCACATGAAGAGCATGTAAATTCTATTTCTCCTTTTGATGATGGAATTATTAGAGAACCATATTATTTAAATTTGCAGCAGCATCCTTGTTTACATTATGATCATACACATCTACATGGGTGCACCTATGATGTTCATTTGAGTCACTTGAAGGCTCATGGTTTTTCTTGCTCAACACTTGGTTCATTTGATGTTGGAAGAAATTCATACAACACTTGGGTGAAGAGGGATATGATTGAGGAACATTATTATTTGCAACAAAATCCTTTGTTATTTCCTGATGATATACATATTGATGGGTGTGTTGATCAGACTTCTTTGAGACACTTGAAGTCTTCGTGTTTTATTTGCTCCTTATTTGGTTCATATTTTGGTGGAGGTTCTTCATTCACTTATTGGATGAAAGAAACAATGGGTGATTATTATTTTGATGCATATTACATTCTTTGGGAGTAGAATCATAGGACATGGGATCTTCACCTATGTCATTGGAGAATATTTGATTGGTCACTTGAAGCATGTATGTACTTGGAAAATGGTAGTCTACTCACTCGGAGGTATAAGCACTTTCATGATTTCTTGGTGAGGCACCTCCTTGATGTTCATTCTTATTATGTTTTTATATAATTTGATGATATATATTATTAACTCATGATGTTTGGAAGAATTCATACAAGGAAATGGGATCCAGGAATTCTCTTTCCAAATGGTATGGGTTGGATAGCACTCTTAATTGTTGGAGTGCAATGCAAGCAATGGGACCCTGGGATAGTTTTTAGTCCCATTGATTTCAAATTATTTGGGAAACAAACAATATGGTAGATGATTCACCATTTAATAAGGTGATGTCAATAAGATTAGTGCAGCAGAAAGCATGGTGGTTCCTCTCTGAAATATTCATGGTATCTCAAAGACTCAAAGTGGGCAGCGTAGTGGCAACTTCAAAGAATCATATAGAAAGCAGGTTCTTCAACAACCATGTTTGAAATTGATTGAGGACAATAAATATTGGGAAGGGAGGATTTGTAATGTCCCAAATTTGGAATTGGTTCACAATGGCAAAATCACATTTTCCATATTCATGAAAGTTTTCAAATGGATGCTAAAAGTCAAATAATTGCCAAGGAGGAAAACCACTAGTTTCCTAGGTTAGGGGTGGAAGCTTTGATATTTGGAATAAGGGGGATAATAAATGATGTTTAGAAATTAGAAGGGGATAAATATTTAATAATTTATATTATTAAATAAATACAATAAAAAATGGAAGTGACAATGGAGACTATGGGGCCCACACTAGCTAGAATTCCTATGTTAAATGGTATCTTTCTCTTGCAAATTTGAATATATGGGAAGTATAATGTTTTTGTATGGATTATAATGTTAATATACTTGTCCATATACTTCATAGGTCTAAATTGGGATGAAGTGTAACTTACATGGGAGAGGAAGAGCCAAATGGGAGTTTCATGGACACTTGACTAGATTCCCCTTACATTTATGATAGCTATGACACCAATGATGGAGATTATATGATAGTTATGACCCAAGTCATATATGAAGGCTGAAATAATAACATAATTACATGTCATTCCTGAATATATAATATTTAAGGACGAAATTGGGAGTTGGAGAAGGCCAAGAGGCTCCTACTCAAATTTGGGAGAAGAGGGAAGGTGAAGAGAGAGGCCACAAGGCATAGCATGAGAAGCCACACCAATTTGACTTGGATTTGGTTTATGGATGGATTTGGAACCTTATAATACCAATAATATTTATAAAATATAGGGATCATCCATGAGAATAAGCTTTTTCTCATTTGTGAAATTGTCATTTGTGAATTGTGAGAGCTAGTGGATGACTAGTTTTCTTGCTTAAGCCAATTTCGAGGGTGAAAGATTCCCATCCTAGTTGGTGTTTGGAAAGGCCACTCAGGTATTTCATGAAGATTTAATGTAGTCTTATTTTCAGGTGTAAATACATGAAATAATGTGTATTATTCTATTGCAGCACTCTCTCTCAACTATTTCCAGTTTTCACACCATATTCATGCCATTGAGAGATTGCGCTTTGGGTGAGCTATTGATCTCTTTGGGGAAGATTAGAATGATAATTATATTATTTTATGATTTATATTATCTATATTTCATGTTTATAATACTCTTAGGTTTAAATACCCAAAATAATTCATGTAAAAATGTTGAACAATGAAGAAATAGTGTCATTTCCCCACTATCTTGTTGTGAACCATTGTAATGCTGATGATTTCAAATGGGAGAGAATTTATTTGTAAATTTATGATTTAAATCAGTTAAATATTATATTTTATTCATTTTCAGAAAGTTTCAATTCTAAATTTGCAAGAGTTGTATGTCAAAATGACTTTTAATGAGCAAACAATGACCATTTCCACTCCATTTTGATATATGCCATGGTAATGCTTATTATTTCGAATGGAGGAATGCATATATGATAAATTTATGAGTGATGGACTGTAATTAATGTTTATTTCAATTATAATGTTCAGTACCTAAGCATTGGAAGCCATTTTACTCATTTTTATTGCATTGGGAGAAGATTTGGTGCATTATCCCCAAAGGTCGAAATTGTGACTTGGGGGTTGTTTTGGAAAGAGTCATAACAGATTGTATAAACTGAAACATGATGCATATGAGACTTTGAAAAGGTCCCTTACACATACCCATCCTCTTTTCAGAAATTCAAGTGACTTTGGGATCATTTGGGAAGCCATTTTCGGCAATTACCCAGGGGGAATTGGAGCCCCAATTTGCTAGTAAAGACTCCTACTTTGAACAGAACATTAAACAAGTTTGCAGAAGTAATAGAGAGGTAAAAAATAATACATAAGCATTATATTTAAGTTATATTATCGTTCATGTACCTTCAGAGAAAATTTGGAAGCATTTGGGTCAATTTGGAGGTCTAGACATTAAAACTAGTCAAGAGCCAAAATTGAGAAAAAAATGGAAAATTGGGCATTTTAATAAAATTCCAAAAAGGGGACATTAAAAACAATATGGTTTCTCATCATCATTTTCTGAAGATGAATACCTAGAGTTTTGATGATGGTACCTTAGGATTCACTACCATTATTGGTGAACTGCTTTGCTTTAGTTGTCAATTTCACATATTGATTGACAATCTGTTGAGTCCTTTCCATGTTATGTTATCGGATAAATATACTCAATTGGAATCAAGACAGATCTCCCTAGCCCAAGTGGATCTAGAACAAATCAAATATGGAATACAATCTACTTTCCTAGAACAAGCAGAAATGCAAGTTAACCGATAGATCACTTACCTGCAATATTCAAATCCTCTTCTCTGTTTGTTGATCCAAGCTCCAGAATATTTAGATCTTCAGCTTCAAAACCGTGTAAAGAAAGTGGAAACAAGTAGAATCATATGTGTATCCAAACATATAATTGATCTAAGCTAACAGTTAAGGAAGAAAGCTATAAACATTATTAACACAATAACATTTATGGAAAGAGTTTTGTATTAATGTAATCAAGGAGATACATATAATTACAATGAGAAGGAACATCACAACCTAGCCTTAATGCTACAATATTCTATCCAACAATCCAAGGAAAATCCAAGCCTTCAAAGCAAGATAGGGATCACCTAAAAATGCCACCAGCATAAGAGTGCCATAGTCCTTCTTTCCTTCCAAATGGAGAAAGGGTTTAATTTATAAGGATAAATGGATATAGTAGGTTGAGGATTAGGAGGAGGGATCTAAGGGATCTTCCCTATAGGTTAGGAATTGAATTCCACCTCACCTAGATAATAGGGATAGAGCTCCACCTCATCCACCTTCGAGAAGGGCCTCGAAGCTCCATTTTTTGTCCTCAAAATGCCACCGACGCACTCAACAATAAGAGAAAAAGCACCGTTGGTGCTCCTAGTAGTGGGAGATAGAGCACCGACACTGGCGCACCTATCATGAAGGCAAAAATTTCCTTCAAAGAACCTAGCATGAAGGGCAAGAGAGCCGAACTTATGAGAGAGGGAAAAAAGGAAGAAAAAACCTCAGCATCAATCCAGTTTAGCAGAGAGAAATTTGGGGATTAGGCAAAGGGTTGACACATGGATCAAGAGTGCAATATTTTGATGTAACATGTTTAACTTCAGCACATCTATTCACATGTTAAGGATTGTACTGGTTCCCTTGGATTTCGATGAAGACCTTAGGTTCACATTTAAAACTTAAGTTGTGCAAGATTGTGTTATGTTTAGTTACACAGATTCCATATTTTGAAGACCCATCATTGTATATTGTGGCTTTGATCCACATTTGTAATATACATGGTCTTGCACCCATATCATATGATACAATCAAATATTGTAAAGGATCTAGTGTTCCAATATATTGAACATGGAATCCTTAGATATGATTTTTTATATGACATTGATATGTATTTGTTTCAGGTATTTCCTCTACTACCTTGTACATTTGAGTTCTCTAAGATAAATATTGTAATGTATTTTGGACATCGCTTCCCTCTGAACTCATACATTAGGGGGCATCTGTTATCAACCAAAATGGCACTTCTTCATCCGAGTACTGACATCCACTATTTTGGGACACAAAAGGACAAATAGGATTGAAGTGGCCAAACCACTATAGATGTGCACACACTCCTATTTGCATTGCAACTTGCGTGTCACACGCGACTATTTACATTGCAACCCGTGTGTACATTAAACACGTGAGTTTCCTTTGAGAAACAAGTGTGTCACACGTTCCTTGCTTATATAAACACTCACGTGTACCTTAATTCAACATTAAAATATATAAATCGTGATTAGATGAGATTATTTGGGACTTAATCCATAAATATCCCAACTGTCTCAACCATCCTAACCTTTGAAACCACTCTATTTCCCAATGTATAAATAGAGTCCTTGGGATGGGGCTAATCAATCAATTCTAGAAGATAAAATTTATGATGGTGGTATACATTCAAAGTCTTGGAGTATCAAAACTCAGTGTCCTCGGTTGCATAGGAGTCCTTGTGTCAGAAGCTGGGTTGTATTCTCACCTATTCACTGTTTGTTAATAAAGATAATTCTTCTTCCAATATTTGTATTGTGCTTTTCTCATGTATATTGGTTAATTAATGATGTCAATTATGTTATTAATATGAATTTCATCTAACCTATGATATATATATGTATGAGATATTGCTTGAAGAATTGGCTTTTTGCAGGTGAAGAGAAGCAGCCCTGGAACCTTTGGAGAATATTGAAGCAGGAGAAGACCAATCTTGGATCAACCATCATAAACTGGGTAAGTCAAAATCTCTTCCTATTCCTATTTCATTTTCTGTAAAAGTTGATTGTCTACAAGTCTATTAGTAAGTTGGTATCTCCAGACCCTAGGTTACAAGGGTGTATTGTCCTGTACAAAACATGATCATAGATCTAGTTGATTATATTGTATGCTATCATGTTTTTCTTGTTATATTTCATCTTTTACAGGTTCTTCTACAGTATCGAAGGAGAAATATTCAAGGGCAGTGAGAAAAACCTTTAAGAGAAGTATTGATGCATTACATTCAAGTGATTAACCAGATCTAGGAGAAGTTTAACATTTGGTGTTTGTGTTTTGTTCTAGATCTAAACCATTCAGACTAGGGAAACAACTCCTATCCACAGGAGGTGCATATTCCTGGCTAACACTATCTTCCAAAACAATTAACTGATATGTCAGCTTTTCACTCATAGATCCCTCTTTCTTGTTACATATCCACACTAATTTATCTGATTGATCTTTAAGAAAAATACCCGCCTAATAAAGACTTGACACATAATGAATCCATTCCAATGCTTTACTTCCAACTAAACCCAAGTCCTGAGATCTGGCCCATCTTTGCACAACCCCCAAATCCCCAACCTGAATCTGCTTCAAAACATAAATATGTTTTTGCTAAATATCAGTCAAAATCACTCGAGAGAGTTTGTATTCACCATCCAAACCTCAAATAGGGTCAATCCCTACGAATATTTGATTCCCCCTACCAACAGACCAACTTAAGGCATGATTTATGATTGGAAAACATTTCATAAAGTTGCTCTAGATCGCAAACACATTCTTCTTCTTCCAGACGTCTCCTCTAAACCAATGAACCGGGTCCAAACTTCTTAACTATTTTGACTTGAAAAGCTTCCCCCAAAGACCATTATTAAAAATATAATGCCACCTATTTTTTGCACAAAGAGACTGATTAAACCTATTTAGATACTTTATCCCACATCCTCCAAAACAACGTGGTAAAGACACACTCTCCCACGAAGATAAATGTAATTTTGAATATTACATTTTTTCAGACCACAAAAAATGAAACATCTTGGATCTAATATGAGATATAATAGAATCCGACACCATATACAAACAAAACCAATAGACATGTATCCCTTGGAGAACATAGGTCACCAATGTAAGCCTGCCCCCCAAAGAGAGCCAATGAAATTTGAAATTGCTAATTTTCCTCTAAATCATTTTAACAAGCCACTCCCAGTCCTTTAATCTATAACCATTGGGATTCAAATGAAAACCCAAATACTTAAAACCTTATTCCATACCTGAAAACGTATATGGAAATAGACTGGAAATAAAATCTTTAAGCTGCACGTCTTCACAGGAACAAAGAAAACTGGATTTTTTTCCATTTACTTACAAACCCAATGCATCACAGAAAGTCATCACAATCCCTGCAAAAAACTCCATTCTTCTCTTTATCCACCACCAAAAATAACATCATCTACGAACAAGAGATGAGTAACATAGAACGACCTGGAAACCTTTAAGCCATAAAAATTCTTTTGTTTCTTTGCCTGACGAATGAGAAAACTTAGTCCTTTAATAGATAAAATAAAAAGATAGGGAGAAAGGGGACAACCTTGTCTTATACCTTTGTTTCCCTTAAAGAAATTTGAAGGAAAACCATTAATCAGTACAACAAGCCTAGTAGAGGAAATGAAACCCATAATCTAGGTGATTGTATCATAAGAGCGCTTGATCTGTATCAGGACTAGTCTCAAGTAAGACCAATCCAATCTGCCATACACCTTTAAAATATCCATCTTAAGGAGGAAATCATTTTTCTTAAAAAAAATTGTTGAATGTAAAAACTCTTACGCAATCGCCACAACATCCATAATCTGTATGTTTGGAAGAATTCCAAACTACTCTTCCAAAATAAACCTACCAAGAAAAGGATTTAGTCTCTCTTTAATAATTTTATAGAACAAATTGCACAGATAAATTGGTCAAAAATCATTAAAAGTATCAAGTCTATCCTTCATAGGAATAAGGGTTAAAAGTGTAGAATTTAAAACCTCATGGATATTTCCCTTCCTTCAAGTTTCATATATCACTTTAGTCATCTCTCTTCCAAACAAATCAAATAATTGCAGATAGAATTCCACCGTACAGCCATCGGGACCGAGGCTCTTGTCTTTTGTAAACATCTTGAGAATATTTTTAACCTTCTCCATCATTACAGGGTTTCCAATCGAAAGACAATCCTCCACTTTAAAGAAGCAAGGGAAAGTATTTATAGTATGAAGTTGATTTTCCGGATTGAAACGTCGAGTTTGAGAAAAATATTTTTAAAATGATCTACAATGACATACCTTACATCTTTCTTATCATTACTAATACCCCCCTAATCTGTTTTTATTCCCCAAATGGAATTTGTAAGTCTCCTTTAGTTTGCAAACCTATGGAAGAATTTTGAATTATTATCTCCTGCTTGAACCCATATCACCTTATTTTTTTTGTCTCAGAGTCCCTTCGTTCTGTTTCAAAATCCTTCTATGTCTAGTTTCTAGCTCTAAAAGTCTCTCTTTCCTTCCTATAGTAAAGTACAAGTCATCCACTTCATCTCAAATTCTTTGAATTATTTCTTCCACCTCCACCAAATCCTTTTGATTCTAATATTTTTTGTCCTTTTCCCACTTTTGAACTTCGATTTTAAGCCTACTCAACTTTGATATTAGACCATTCATCACTGAAGAGTAAGAAACCTGCGATAGACTGACCCATTTTTCCTTAACAAAATCAAAAAAAGAAAGATCCTCCAACTAAACTGGATTAAACTTGAAAGGATACTTGACTAAATTGTTAGCAAACTCAATATGAAGGATAACTACCTTAATATCAGAAACTCCCACAAAATAAGACTAGGACCTAAAATTTCTAAATTCCTCACACAATATTCTACCATGAAGAATCTATCCAACTGCTTTGCTAACCTAGCACCACCACACTGTCTATTTGAGACGTAGGCACCATTACATTTGGAACAATATCAACAAGCTTCAAATATTCAAACATGGAACTAAGATAATATGATAAAGTATCCTCACTTTTTACGGCTCCCCAAACCTCATCAACTGATAACATAAAGTTAAAATCCCATGTCACAATGAGAGACTTGTCAGCCATAATACAAGAACTAAATATTTCTTCCCATAAAACCTTTCTATTATTATAAGGAGCATATATGTTTAATATCTTAATTTTCTTTGACTAAACTTGTACATATCCTTCCTCTAATATTTCACCTCCTGTAATATAATCCTTTAAATCCGCCACCAAAGGATTCCAAGCGACCAAAGTACCACCCGACAGACCATTTGAATCCCATGCCAACACTTTCCAAGTAGGATTTAATTTTAGAAAATAATCACAAGCAGACGCAACATAAGTCATCATTTCTTGTAAAAGAACAACTCCCAGTTTCACATTCTCCATCAAAACTTTTAAGGCACATAGTTTCAGGGCACTGCCTAGCACCTTTATATTAAAGGTCAGCAAGTTCATTTGGAACCTCTTCTAGGTCCACCACTTCTCTAAGAGCCCAACCAGAACCCTTGTAGAAAACAACAAATCTCGAGGTATACCTTTTTCAAACAGGGAAGAAACCCTATGGTTTTGAAAACAAGTCTCACCCACTTCCTTCGAAACATCATCCCCATCCTTATTTCTATCTTTTCATTTTTTACTAGGATTTCAAATAGAAACATTGGAGTTTCTAATAGAGGAAATCACAATAGTCTGTAAATCCCTCGAAAAAAATGAATATACCTATAAAGGTTTAAAAAAAAAATTCTGCACATAATTTCTAGGAGTAAAGGAGTCCATTAAAGAGGAAGGAGAAACATTTATCTCCAGGTTATCCCTTTTATCCCTAGATAAGGGAGGAAAATCATTTTGACAAAATAATGGATAAATTGTCGATTGGATATCACAGGTGTCTAAGGGCACAACTAAAACCTCTTTATTCAATTCGTCCTGATTCTTTCCCGACTCTTCAATCCCTAATGACTCTTCTATCAAAATTATAGGATTAACTTCTTCCCCCTTAAGAGGTTCTGACCCATTCGTAATCGAAAGGAAACCCATAATTTCATCCATAGATAAACATGAACAATTTTTGAAAACTTACCCACAAAGGAGGACGTCGAGAAATGATCCAATGGAAGTGGAAATTTCAACCCAGCATCAAAATATCCCAGATATTCTTCAGCTCTTCCTTCATCAAGAACCCTATCCCAAATCTGACCACAATTTTCTTTCGAATGTCCTATTCCTCTACATTTGTGGCAACAGAAAGGGATTTGCCAGTAATTCAATTTCTGCAAAAAATTACAAACCTCCAAAACAATTTCAATTTCCTCAAGATGTCCACCAGCTGTATCCATCTACACCAACATTTGGGGTGACTTTCATTCAAAACCCAATAACTGCATCTTCAATATGAATGAAATTCCTGATAACATTGACAACAACAATGAAACCTTTTAAATTAGAGGGGAAAACCAAGAAAAAATTCCCAGAGATGGCTCTTCACCAGTTTTGTTTTCCATGGATCAAAATACACATGCCAATGAAGGAATACTAGGGATCCTTTCCCCATGAACCATAAACACTCTTTCACTGCCAATCTATCTTCCTATGATAAGAAATGGAAAACAAACCAACCCTTCACCAATGCAAGTACCCAAGGAATATTTTTAATATAGGGTTTCTATTTCTCTATGATCCACTCGAGGATTTCATTTCTGATCATCTTTATAAACTCAAACTTTCCCACCAAATCCCTCTGTGCTAAATCCAGTACCATATCCATGGTTACGTCTCTACCCATGATGCATAAAGTCTTAACTTTTTTTTAACCCTCTCAAACTTCAACCTACTAAATTGAGTGTCACCTTCACAGTTTCCTGCTTTACCACCTCTAAACCTCCATGCTGTATAACAACGACTCCCACATTACCTGGTTCTCCCTTCCCCAAATCAATAGCTTACCCTTGTCCAAAAGCAATGCCCGGAAATTCCTTTGTGAAACCCTCTCCCAACGTCGGCAAAAAAACCCTTTTTTTCATACATTCTGTTTTCAAAGCACTTTTCAGAGATGATATGATAGGTTATATTTGTTTAAACCATTATATATCCATATTAAACTCATATTTATCAAGCACCAAGACAAATCCAATATCTCTACGTGTAAATTTTTTTATCTTAAATATTTTACACATTAAAAAAAATCTACACATCATGAATAATCATGATGATTAAATTAGCATAATATATATGTAATTTTAATTAAAACATATGTAAAAAATTTTAATCCGATAGTATTTTGTTTTATTTTTTTATTTTATTTTTATTTTAAAATTGTTTATTTTTAATTTTGTTATTATTAAAATATGTCATGTTACATAATGTTACTTGACAACATCTCCCCCATACTTGGTTGTAGGGGACCTCAATACTCTCGGTGCAACAATTTTATATTTGTTTTGTTGGTCAAATCAGTAAGCTATATAAGCTACTTAAATATACATTGTTTGTTTTTGTTTTGCTTATAGATACAACCATTTAGCATCACATGTACATCATCTTCAATTTCTCCTTGTTTGTAAATAGACAATGATATTTTTCTTGTTTTATATTTGGCATCTCTTTGTTTCTGCTACTAAGTGATGAGAACTTAGCCTAAGTTGACATATTATATGTTTTTAATGCATTGATATTTTCTCTTGGAAGTAATATTGTTCTCTTTAAGTAATCATTGAGTTGATCTCACAATGATACGATCTCAATTTTTTTGTCATAGTGTTGTTATTACCTTCTTTTGTACTAGAATAGATAATAGTTCATTAGAGTAATTTCTTCCATTCCCCACAATATAACCCTATCTTGAGTTGTAATTTCAATTGGTGTGGTAATTTACTATTGGTGTGGTAATTTACTAGAGTAATTTCTACTATTGTTTGTACCGATGTTTTAAAGAGAAGTGTCTTTAATTTCCAACTCCACAACTATTTGTTTTCATTTATTTTGAATATAATATAGGGCATGTATGCCTCCTACTATACATATATTCTCACTATGGGCCAAGTATGTTATTAGATGTTATGTGGTTGAAATTACACAATTGAGTAAAAATATCATAATTATTCCATAAGGAGATAATTATTTTGTCAAAATTTCATAATTATGAAATAAGAATCATTTTAGAATTGAGAACAAAATTCATAGTGAGTTGGAAAATGCTCATGATTGAGCACAGAACTTGTGCGTGACTTGTAATTTCTTAGTTCACATACCATCAAATATATCCATGAATTGTATCCACCTAATTCAGATGTCATGAAGCCTATCTCTAGCCTCTTCTAAATTCCTATAAGAAGAAGTTAAATCAAGAGGAAGGATATGGGAGAGTTATTTTGAGTACCCTCATGCTAGAGAAATCATTTTGGTCTTGGAGTTTTTTTTCTTTAGATCCACAAAGATTCATATCTCTAATTTATATCTTCTATGTGGGTTAAGGATCTAAAACATAATAGTTTTGTTTTTCCCTTGTGCATATGTAGATGGAGATGTAAATATTGTTAGAGTGGACCAAGACCAAAGGAACCTAAACAACGGTTATGAAAAGTGCTTATGGGAAGATCAAGTAATTGCATTTGTTGTTTATCGTTAATAAAATAAAAATCTCTATTTTATTAACAATAAACAACTAGTAAATTATAATTTCTTTATTCTAGGGTGACAAGGAAAAATTATCATTTACCTTTTGAGAGATGGATTGCATATTACCTATAGATGTTTGGGATAATGAATGTTTAATGATATTTATCCCTAAAACCTCACAGCTTGAATCAAACAACAATTTAGTGAGTCCTTGACCTTTAATTAACTTGGTGGGCTTTGTCTCGAAGTCATACTCTTGTATTTTTGCAATTCATTTACCTCTCCTTCCATCACTATCTTGTTGAATGAGAATGTCATTAAAAATACTTTTTGGCACATATGCAATTACTTTATAATGGAAAAGATAATATTTGAAATCCTATAAATATTTCATGAATGCATTTGCTTGCTTCTCCAGAATATTGTATTTTAACTTTGCATCTCTGAGGGATTTATTGAAAAGGGCTATTGGTTGCTCATATTATTCTTAATTCTTATAAAATATTACAAAAACAACAGTACGTTCATAAGAAAATTAAAATATGAGAAAATCATTTATGTAATCGGGCTTACTAGAACAAGAGCTTCCCCTGGTGCTTTTTTAATCTAAGAAAATAAAATTCTAACTTCTTGCGACCACTTGATTTCATTCCCTTTTATAACATATTAATTGTCTATTTTACTATCTCAGCAAAATTATGAATGAACCTCCTTAAAAAAATTATCTCACCCAAAAAATATTGAACCTCTTTCATATTTCTAGGTAAACTTTTAAAATTTATGGCTTCCACTCTTTCAGGGTTAATATTGATACCCTCGCTTGAAAAATGTTCTCCAAGAGCTTTCCCTCATGATTTCTTAGGATTTCAAAGAAAAACAAAATTTAATATTATACATTTTTCAAAAGTTTGGTAAAGGTGCTTCAAGATCTAGAAAATATGGTAATGTCATCTAAATATATGACTATGAACTTGTCCTTCTCATATTTAAAAGTTATATCCATAGATCTCTCAAATGTTTCTCTAGTATTCATCAATCCAAAAGGCATTTTATAATGCTTGAATGTGGACCATGGTGTAGTAAATGATGTATTGTCCCTGTTTGACTTATCCATTACTATTTGATTATACCTAGATAAATCATCAATCATTATGCTTGACCCATCTACCTTTCACAAATATGATCCATTTTTGGATGTGGGTATTTAATTTTAAGTGAAACTCTATTTGTTGAGAATATAGTTGTCATTGATGTCAAAGGAGTTCATGAATGACAAAGAAATAACCAATAGACATGGTAGCAGGATGAAATTAGTAAAAGACAAAGGATCCATTGCATGGATCATCATTGATTTCAAAGGAGTTCAGTAATGACAAAGGAATGACCAAGGATACGATGGCAGGACAAACTTAGTGAAATCCAAAGGCAGTGTTACACCTGGAAATCTCACACTGCCTTTCAACCTCTAGGAGAATTTCATATTGCCTGTTAACATCCCAAAAAATCCTGATCTGGGTCACCTTGGACACTTTTTTCCCCAACCTAGAAGGGACGACGCTTCCTTGTATTATGCACAGAGCGTCGACGATGCTTGCTTCAGTTGAGAAAAAGGTGTCGTTTTCCCTTTTTTTTGGAAAAAATCCTTGGTCAACGCTCCTCTCAGTTTGGCTAAGAGTACCGATGGTCAGTTAAAAGGAAAAAAAAGATGTTTCTAGAAGCTTCTGTATGAAATCCTTCGTGGAATTAGTTCCTATATGCCTGGGAGAGGTGGAATTCACCTCCCTTACCTATAGGGATCTCATTCTATCCTTTTGTCAAGTAATCTCATGGGTTCTAGGCCTATAAATAAATCCTTCATGAAGAGAGTGGAGGAGGCCAGAAAAGGCATCCTTATGCTGCTAGTTTGAAGTCTGAATCAGAGGCAAAGTAGAGGTAGCTTGTAGTTGGAGAGGTCTTCATAGTCACAGGAGATTGTAGACATTATTGTTGAGACAGAAGCCATCAACATCAAGGATTTTTGGTTGTACTTCTTTCTCATTCATATATTAATACAAAGGAATTTCCCTTTCCTATATTTGATTGTAATGTTTGTAGTTAAATGTTATTGGATCCCTTGATCACCAATATGGATAGTCAATTATCATGATGCTCTCATCCCTTTTTTTTGTCTTGTGATCTATTTTACAGGTATTGAATTATTGAAAGGACTTTCTGGAGAGAAGATAAGTGGATCCAAGTTTGAGGTATATTGTGTTTCATGTTAATTGATCTAATTGGGCTAAGGAAAGGATATATTGTTGTGTCTTTTTGTTCTATAGTTGTGTTTTACATTGCAGAGGAACAAGCAGTGTCAGCACTGGTTGAGAATTACTGATAAAAAAATTGGCAACTTTGTTGGGGAAGCATAGTCCAGCCAGATCTAGGGATGATCCAGTCAGATATGGTGCACATCCAGTCAGATCTACAAACTTCGGTCACCATCCCATCTATGAAGGTTATTCTCTCTCTTTTTAGTTATTTTTGTCGTAAGGTAAGTTATCTATCTTATGATTTTGATCTTTTTCCTCTGTTTTGAGTAGTTTTTACCCTCCTTTTAGTCAGCTCAGTATTTCTGGTTTCTCCTACAGTCTCTTATCCTTTTCAGTTCACTGTTCATCGACGCCTTTCTCTTTGTCTGACAGATCATCGGTCTATCCCAAAATGCTTTTCCTCCTTTTGGTAGGAGCATCGATACCACCTTCTCTGTTGATTGATAGAGTGTCGATGACGCTTTTCTGCAGAAGGCTAGGAGCACCGCAACAGCCTAGAATGCTTTGGTGCAGTGCCTTTCAACGCGCCGAGGTAGGTCTTCAAAAACTTCCTGTCTAGGAAAATTTTGTTCAAAACTTTAAATTGTCTTGTTCTTTGAAAATTTTCAGTGTGGTTTGCTTGCTTGATTGCTTGCTATTTGATTTACTAGTTTTTGGTGACTCTGATTCTCTGTTTGAGCTTAGATCCAAAGATTTCATCTTTTTCACTGTTATAAACGAAAGTGGAAACATAGTTTCAGTTTTGGTTTTTTAGTAAAATATCTGAAAAAAAAGTCTTTTGAAAAGAAAGCCTATAGCCTCTTCCTAGAAGATTAGTTTCTTTTTATAAAAGACTGCTTTGTGTGCCTCCTATTTTCTAGAAAAATACAAAAAGAATTACATTACTTTCCCCTTGTTTATGCCTGTGAACTTTCTCTATTTTTCATTTGCATGAGTAATTTGGGAGGACAGGTCTTTTTGACATTGTAGCAGAAGTTAGTTTTTCATGCACGTTAGAGGCTTAGTTTTCTTTCTCATGTTTTCGGAGATTTTAGAGTGCTTGCTTGAAATAGTTTTTGTGTTTGAAAGGATTTTTCTTTGTATTCTTTTTGGATCTTGTTTTGATCATTGAAATCAGCTTTCTTTCAGTATATTGTTTAAAAGAAAAAAAAAGGTTTCTTCCTTTCCCTAGTTAGTTCTCATTGAAGTAAAATAGTGCATTCACATTTAGATTAATTTGCATTATTGGAGACAACATTCCACAAACATTCACCTAATCGTCCAAATAAAATCAATGGTAGCTTTAGGTCTAAAAATTGTATATAAAGTTGAGTGATAGGTTAGTGACGTGTTCGAGCATTGTTAAGCATAGGAGCTGTTGTTAATTATCCACAGTACAACCCGGGACTTGTGCAGTTCTTCCATGTATCGTCAGTATATCAAACAACCTTTGATGTACTGGATTGTATATCAATTGTGAATGGTTTTGAATTAGACATCACTGCTACCGATTGGAGCTCCTACGTACCTTGCGTATATCGAGAGATCCCACTAGGATACCTTGACCATTTGAGAAAAGCCCTTTAGCCATCTTGTGTGGAGTAATACACTGAAAACAACATTCGGGGAGACTACTACGCACATACCCCTGAGTTATATCGAGTTGCACCTACTTGACAATCCTAATGAGAGATCGTCTATTTTGAACCCATCCTATCATTTAAGTCTGCTTGTGACCTTTAGCTCTGCATAGGTTTTGTTTGTGAGTTTTTCTCCTTTTTTGACCTAGATTAGATCACTTCAGCCACCACCATGGCTAAGCAACTTGCGAGATGTCATTATTGTAGATTTTATGGTTTACCCCTTGATTCTCCTCCTACTATGGAAGGACAAGAAGGGGTAACCATGGAACAACTAGCTTCCACTAATGTTCCCATAGGAACTTCCTTAGCTAGTGAAACCAAAGGTGATTTCACTGTTTATATGAACCCTCTGGTTCAATTGCCTCCTGCAACTGATTCTTATGTGCATTCGCCATTCAAAGGCCATGCTGATACTCTTGTTCCACTATATTATGGCCCGGATGCTCCATTTTGGAGAACCTCTATGGGCCAAGCTATTTCTGAATTCGGGGTTATTAGACCGTCATCAGGGAATCCTCCTTTAGGAGAGGAAGAACATAGAATAATTAATGCATCTCTCGATCGAGCTCATAAATTTTCAGAGAGAGTAGAAAGAATTATTCCTCTACATGTATCTCATTATGAAACTATGTCATCTTGTTTACCCCATAATATAGAACCTTGGCCTTTATCTGAAATTAAACCTGCTTTTGAGGGTCGTCCAACTTATGGTGAGACTTCTCGTAACCCATGGCCTAATGGATGTCGTTCATTAGCTCAAGCATTAGGTCCTATTGAAGAAATGCCATTTCAAATTAATCCATGCCCAAGTGAAAATCCTATAGTTTCACATCCTGGCCCCATTACTAGGCCTTCCATACCAGTCATGGTTGGGGGGCAATTCACAACTCAAGTAATGTCAGCAAGTTCTAAGGCCGGGGGCAACCCCCAGCACGAGTTATGTCATATGTTAGTGGAATTATTGCTAGTTCAGGACAAGTTTTATCTATAGCACAACCTATTGTAGTTATCCCTCCTACCAACACCACTGTTGTCCCCCCCCATCTAGTTCAGGCCAACCCTTACAGGTACAACCTGTCAATAATCCAACTTCTTGGAGATATACTTATCCAGGAACTCAACCACCCATGGATAATCAAGTTTATCTGCAACCACCACCTGCGGTCATTTATCTTGGAATGCCCTACCCCGGGAATGCTTTCGTACCTTGGGGACAACCAAATTGGTCCAATATTCCATCTTATGGAGGAGATTTTGTTAATACTACTAGAGGCTATGGTGGTCCACCACCTGGAGGACTTGGAGGACCTAGAGGACCCAATGGTCCTGGAGGACCTGGTGGACCATCTGGGGGACCACCACCACCCAGAGGTAGTGGACCACCACCTGGAGGACCACCCCCACCAAAACCAACTTCTAGAGGAGCACCACCACCTCCCCCACCTTTCGGAGGACCCCCTCCCTCGGGTGGCCCACCTCCTTACGGAAATTCTAGGAATCACCAACCTTTTCAACAAGCTTCGGGGGCATCATCTATACCCATATATCAATATACATATGGTCCTACTGGTCAGCAAATGGCATATCATTACTACTAGTATCCACAACCCAATCAACAACTACCATTTCTAGCTACCTTAGATCTTCCAAAATTATCCAGATTGATAAATGACCCCTCTTGGCCTACTATTCCTGTAAAGCTACCCTCCGATATACCCAAGTTTGACAGTAAACCCAGTGAGGACCCAAAAAATGATGTGATGACATTTCACTTATGGTGTTCATCCAATTCGTTGATGGATGGGTCAATCCATCTCCATATTTTTCAAAGAACCCTCACCGATATTTCCACAAAGTGGTATATCGAGTTACCACAGCACTCATTTTGGGATTTAATGCCCTAACAATGGATTTTTTGACACACTTTCAATTGTTGATTCGATATGAAATAGGTACAGACCTTTAGAGCTCACTTTTCCAAACCACATCCACTCACATATCCAATCACATCCATGAATGGAGAAGAAGATGAAGGTTAATTAAGGCCCCTATTCCTGATCAGTCACTCGCTGATTGGTTTACAAAGTCTCTACTTCCGCCTATTGTTAGAGATGTTTCCATGGGAGGTGTTGTTATTGAGGAGAAAGTTATTAGTCACACTCAATACCTAGACTTGGTTTATTCCCAGTCAGGTACTTTGTATGACCTGATTCCACATGCTCCTCAACCTACAACAAATCCATCTAGAAATGCAACTAAGCCACCTGTTGATGGCATACTTGGTTCATTCAAACACAAACGATGACTAAATATTCTAAGAAACAAAGTAAAACCACCACTTCATCCAATCAATAGGCACCACCTGCCAAAACCGTATCCTCTCCTGTTGCTCCTGTTGAAGTAAACACGATCCAATCAACTGAATCTTTAGTCGAAAAGAAAAAAGGAAAAAATAAATCTAAAAAACCTAATAATTAACAGGAAGGGAACAATACACAAACTTTCGATGCTAAATCAAAAATTAAGAGAAAGGTAAAATACCCTTGTGTAATCTGCGGTGGTGACCATTTGACAAAAGAATGTCCTTGGTGTGAGAAAATTAGTAAATTTTTGAAAACTTCACCCACCCCAGCATTTTTAAAAGATCCTTTCCCTTCCCAATAGTAGTTAATAGATCATAAGTCCTTGAATGAAACTTCTTCATCTACTGATGAAGTTTGCATGATGTCTAGCAAAATGGTGGCTTTGAATACACGATCACAGAGTTATGACCCATCTCCAGAAAAGAAACCTGATGATGTTCCATCTGAAAAACCCTCAGCTTCCATACCTCCTCCTAATGGTCTTCACATTGAAAAACCTATTCCAGAAGCCATTTTACGCCCACCAAAAGGTACATTACGTAAGTCCATAGTCAGTCCTAACACTCGTGCCACCCACTATTATAATATTGCCGAAGATTTGGCTCAAGCACCTTGCGCTATGTCAGATTTAGAAGTACTTCAAACCTATCCAACTCAACAAAAAATATTGCTTACTACCCTTATAGCTATGGACCCTGAGAAAAGTAATATCATCATTTTCAAACTAGATGATTACAAGTTGAGTCTCTCACATCAATTAGCTTTTCAGATAGCCACAAATATTGCTGGGAAGACTATCCGTCATACCGTTTTGGACGAAGGTGCCTCTACATCTGTCATGTCTTTATCTTATTGGAGGGCCATTGGTTCTCCGAAAATCAACCGTTCACCTACCACCCTCAAGGCTTTTGATGGTCGCGGTTTTCAACCCTATGGATTACTACTTGCCATCCATGTCGAACTAGGGGAAATTTAGTCTCCATTCACATTGAAGTTGTTGATGTTCCTTTGGATTACAACTTACTCCTAGGTCGTAACTGGTTTTATGCTATGCAAGCTATAACATCGACTATTTTTTGGGTCATCCAATTCCCATTCCAAGGAAATATTGTTACAGTTGATCAGCTAGATTTCATCACGCCCAGTGCCATTGAAAATGATGCGAACAATGTCCCACTCCTTAATACCCCAGAGTATCAGGACATTGGAGTAGGCCTTATCAAATACTCTTCATTTATGGGAGTCTTTCCCTCATCTGACCCTCCTCCCATTTCACAAACCACAACTATTAACATGATTTCTACCTCTCATACCGACAAAGGAAAAGCAATTGCTGATGAATCGACATCCTTTTCCTCTTTCGAAAAAGTTTACAATGCAATCCAAGTTACCAGTCATGCTACCATCAATGACCATTTGTTGGTGGCCTCAGAACACTATCATATTCCATACTGGATCGAAAACCCCTCCCCATCTCTGGATTATCTTTCACACACACTTCCTACTGACGAATCTATTATGGAATTTATGTCATTAGACGAGATGCCTTGGGAATATTATCATCATCGATCTTCTTTCCTTCCCCCTTTCCATATGGTAGAAGACCACTTCACCTCCACAGTTGCATCTAATATAATATTTAACCCTTAGTCTCTGATCCTCACTCGCATTGTCAATTCTGAAGGGAATTTGTGTAACATTACAAAAATGATCTCCATATACATATCAATGAAGCCAAGTATTTCTGAGAACATTTTCATAGGACATAACTCTTCACCTGAAGAGGTTCAAACATACACGACCCTATTCAAGGAGTTTAGGGATGTCTTCACATGGACATATGAAGAAATGCCAGGGATTGATCCCTCTATTGTTGTTCATGAAATAAAAACTTACCCTGATGCCAAGCCCGTCTGTTAGAAACTACGATAGGTCCATCGACGAAAACCTGCCGCTATTAAAGAGGAACAAGCAGTGTCAGTACTGGTTGAGAATTCCTGATAACAAAATTGGTGTCTCCGTTGGGAAAGTTGAGAAACTTCTGAAGGCTGGATTCATTTACCCCATACCATTAACTGAATGGGTGTCCAACTTGAACAAGAAACAAGGTACTATTAGGGTTTGTATTGACTTCAGGGATTTAAATCTAGCTTGTCCAAAAGATAACTTTTCCACTCCCTATATCGATCAAATAATCAACAACTGCATCGAAAGTGTCATTTTTTCCTTTATGGATGGATTTTTTGGCTATAATTAGATTAATATTCTCTTGTCAGACCAATAGAAGACAACATTCATCTGCCCTTGGGGGACTTTTGCTTATCGCAAACTACCTTTTGGTTTAAATAACGCTGGCACGAAATTCCAACGTGCCATGTCCTATGCCTTTCATGACATTAAACATATTGTGGAACCTTATCTTGATGACCTACCTGCTCATTCCAAGAAACGGGATATTCATGTCGACCATTTGAGAGCTGTGTTTCTCCGATGTTGTCATTTTAATATTCATCTAAATCCCCATAAATTTGTTTTTTGTCTAGAATATGGATGACTTATTGGTTTTATTGTTTCTAAAGATGGCATCCATATAGACCCCTTGAAAATTGAAGCTATTTTAGCCCTACTTGCTCCTATGAACATAACTGAACATCAAAGTTTGCAAGGGAAGGCAAACTTTCTACGTCGTTTTGTTTGCAATTATACAGAAAGGACACATGGTTTCATGAGGTTTCTTAAGAAAGATAGCCCTTTCATCTGGGATGATTTTGTGCAATGCACATTTGATAATCTCAAACATGGACTTACCCATGCACTAGTGTTGCAACCACCTAATTATGCCAGGGATTATTCCTTGTATGTGGCTGCATCCTTATCTACCATAGGCATGGTCCTTGTTCAAACAAATGAACACAACCAGGAACATGTGATTTACTACGCTAGTAAGTGTCTTTTAGAATCTAAAACATGATACTCACATGTGGAGAAGCTTGCTCTGGCCATGGTCATCGTGGTCCAGAATTTTCGTCATTATATTTTTCTTCGCACCACCACTTTTTATGCGGATTCCAACCCAATGTACTACGTTCTCACACGACAAGTGCTTCAGGGTAAATACTCACGTTGGATTGTGATTCTTCAAGAATTAGAATTAGAGTTTGCTAAAAGCACTTCTAAGAAGTCTCTCGTCTTTGTAGAGCTTATATGTGACCTTCCCCATACTACAGAGAATATAGGGCCCTTTGATTCTTTGCCTGATGAGTCATTGTTTCTCATTAGTATGACTGATCCATGGTATGGAGATATTATTTTATATCTCCAGACCTTACGATACCAACCTACCGCTTCTCGAGATGAACGTCGTCACGTTTGCCACAAGGCCAAAAGTTATCTCATATTGAATGATACCCTATACCACCGTGGTGTTGATTCCATATTACAACGTTGCCTCACACATGAGGATGCTAAATAAATTTTAAATGATTGCCGGTGGTCATCTCTCTAGGTTGGCTACTGCCCAGAAAATATTGCATGCAGGGCATTTATGGCCTTCTATTTTCAAAGATTGTATTGAAACCATCGAGAAATTCCCACCATGTTAAAATTTCACCCCCAAGAAACACACACATCCAGCTCTGCTCCATCTCATTGTTGCAGTTGGCCCCTTTGCAAAATGGGGCATAGACTTCGTGCACTATAAACCTACCTTAGCTGGGGGGCATGGATACATAATTGTGGTTGTGGAATATTTTATGAAATGGGTAAGGAAATGCCCACATATGCCAAAGACGGTAAAACTGTTGCACTTTTCTTGTTCAACCATATCATTGCGAGATTCAAAATTCCTAGGGCTATCGTGACCGACCATGGATCACATTTTCAAAATAAAATGATGGCAGAGCTCAACATAAAATTAGGGTTTCACCACGATAACTCTACATCATACTATCCTCAGGCCAATGGCCAAGTTGAGGCTATTAACAAAGTATTGAAAAAAATGCTTCAATGGATGGTAGGATAAGCTAGGTCAAATTGGCATTTACAGCTTTTTTCTGCGCTCTGGGCCTACAGGATTACTGTTAAAAATTCCACCTATTTTACACCTTTCCAATTGGTATACGGGTTGGAAGCTACTCTCCTGATAGAGTGTGAGATCCCTTCTTTAAAACTGGCTGTGGAACTATTACCCAACACTACCATAGACGAAGAGAGACTCCTGTACCTAAATAAACTTGATGAAACTTGACATGATGCTACCTTAGTGATGAGGCACATAAATGAATAATGAAAGTCCAATATGATAGGAATGTCCAACCTCGTTCCTTCCTTCAATGAAGGAGATATGGTCTTGACCTACGACCAGAAGCATGAAAATATCGGGGTAGGAAAATTTGAGTCTATGTGTTATGGACCCTATTTTGTCAGTCGGGTTTTAGAAAAAGGGTCATGTGAATTGGTTGATTATGAAGGGATACCTTTGGGAGAGCCTCGAAATGGGCTCTACCTCAAAAGATACTATGCCTAGGTCATCTAGCATAGAGTCTTTGTACATATTGTTTATAGTTTGCTGTGTGTCTTAAGCTTTGAGAGGTGTGTCTTTTGTGTGATTTGAAATGTGTTTTTTGTAAAACCCTACTTATGCATGTATTTTGTCTGATGGATAGATGACCTCTTTCATTGGTTTTGTCGATGGTGCTCATCGATATACACTTAACCTTGCATCAGCAGCCTAGGTACTATACTGTCCTACTAGTGAGCTGGTGAGTTCAAGGGGCTTTCTTTTAGGTCCCTCCACTAATAATCTAGCGGAATACCAAGCCGTGGTTGGATTGTTGACGGAAGCCCTAGCCTTTGATGTAAGGGAAATTGGGGTTTATCTAGATTCAGAACTGGTTGTCCAACAACTTAATCGAGTCTACACCATTAAAAATCCCTCACTTATTTGTACTTTTCAAAGAGTTAGGTTGTTAGAGAGGTCTTTTGAGCAGGTTATGTATCATCACATTCCGAGACATTTAAATGCTATGGAAGATTCCCTAGCTAACTACGTCTTAGATTGGCATATTTCTCATACCTGAAAGTCCATTTGAAATATAAAAACACATGTAAATTCATAAGTAGATAAATCATCCCATACATCACATTTTTCCACACACAACTGTAAATATGAAAAGTTTGTCATATATATAAAACGTTGTAGTACCGAGATACAAAATTTGGGCTAAAGCATCTCTAGCTTTCAATGCCCATTTAGGACTATAAAATTTTAGGATACACGTATACATAGGGAAAAATCTGAAGCTTCGAAGCTTTCAGTTATACATATACAAAAAATGGAAGCCAAGGTAGGCTAATACTCGTGGTGCTCACTGTAGCATGCAATGGCTTGGGCCACTCTACGGAGTAGCCTAGAAAACCGTATAGACCTGTAGTATGGCCCTGATGATTTCGAGGTACCTCATCAATAGTGATGTCCAGGATACCCACAGTAAAGTGCTGTAGGCTCTCCTCAATATCTCTGAGCTCTTCTTCAGCTTTAGAGCGGTATACCATCATATCCCTGGTACTTTCTCGCCTAGCAATAGGTGACATCCCAGATGGATGGACAAATCCAATATCTGCATGAAAACATTTTTAACTTATCTCAGTACTATGAAATATAAAAATAAAATAAAACAAAAATTAAAAACACAATGTATTTTGCTTACCTTGGACATCCCACACTTCCCCCTCAGGTAAATCTAGCTTCGGGTCATTGCGGAAGTCTTCCCCTTCATAGGAACAATCCTCCACCATAAGTAACTGGTTTCCCAACCAGTGAAAGAAACCTGACCCATAGCTAACTTTAGGCCCTCTTCCTCCAAGGTGGGGCATGGCTGTCACCCATGCAAGCATCCTCATATCCTTAGGATCAAGTCTGGTAATGGTCACCTGTGGCCTCATGTGAGGTACCCACTGCAAGATAAAAGACACTACTACTGCTCCATAACCAAACTGCTTCAATGTCCCTCTTTTGCATTTGTTTATTTGACTCTTGAGACATGCCAGCATGCCTTCACACTAGTTGAAGACAGTAGGATCCATGCACTGCAAGGCATATAGCATATGAGATCTGCTGGTGAGGTGGGAAACCCTTGTACCTGCCACTTTGCCGATGGTATATACTACTATTCTCAGGGGGAGATCCACTAGAGATTTGATCTATAGCTTTCTTGATTGGGATTTTTTACCCAATGAGCAATGCTGGTCAATGATATCATCCAAGGAGCCTTCTCCCCCTCGTGCTCCAGATAGAGCTACAGGGCTTCCCCGCATAAACAAACCAGTCAGAAAATAAATATCCTCAATCTCTATAGGCAGGATGTGAACCCCCACCATAAAATGCTCTTGATCAGGATCCCACATGTCTATGATGTATTCTAGAAAAATGTTTTCCTTCTTAAAAAGTACTTTGTTTGAAAATATTCTTCAAACCTATACATAGTTTTGGTGTGTTATTTTCTTTTCCCACTTTTGAGTGTTCGCTTGGTATTAGTGTATTTTATGTAATCTTTACACATTTGGCAATAATGGGCAATTAGTTTTTATCTCAATATTCAATACTATTAACCTTAAGCAAAATTATCAGTTTTCATCTTCCCTAATTTGTGTCAAGATTTGTTATATGTGAATGCCAACCAATGATTGCAGGATTTCCAATTAATGCACTCTCACCCCGGTCAATATATTCTATTTGATTTACTCTTGTGATGAAGGTCATGGAAGAAGAGGTTCATTTTGTCTAAGGTCTCAATAGAGCACTGCAACATACCTTTATAACCAGGTCAATCTTACTCTTTTGGAATTCAATAATGGCCATATAATTTTACTATGTGAATTGCAAGATTGGGGGTCTCATCACGAGCCAACTCATTAGGTTCATAGGTTCTTAGTGGGATAACATCTTTTCCATATGACTTGGGGATGTGGCTTCCAATTTTCTAGAAGATGGGATATCCTATCACAGGTCGACTCATTCATGATATGCAAAGCATCGATGAGAAACACTACCTTCATGTGGACACCAAGCCATGGTAGTGTCTTGCAATCCATATTGCAAATAAAACCCCAGTTGTTCCCAAAAAATAAGATTATTGTCTATAAGGACGAGGGGGTCCTGTCGAAGTCCATCCTTACTATGATCATGGACTTGATTTGGACTGAAATTATCACCAAATGGTTGCCAAGCCATGATAGTTGTTTTCAGCCATATAGCTAGAAGACAAGAGGTCTCCTTACCGAGCCGGCTTGTTCAGTTTTCAGGTTAGGTTTGTGAATGGAATTGATCACCAGAATATGGGGTAATGGTCTTATGTCAATGCAATTTTGTTGTTTCCAAAAACAAAAATGATGGTTTCAGTGGTCTATGTGTGAAGATCCAAAATTGTTAAGTTATGTTCCCAGGTTCAACCTAAAATACGTGCCTATGTTAGCCTGAGGTCGAGTGATCCTTATCCTCCATGACATATGAATCAGAGTTGCATTATCTTTAAAACGACCATGGGTGGAAACGCATTAATCATTCTTTGATAATTATTTGTTGGTTGCATTCTTATATTAACATTTCCTGTAATCTTTGAGTTGATCATTTATTTACTGACAATGTTTGATTGGAAAAGGTTATTGTTTGCAGAGATAATTGATTCTTCCAGCTAGTCCCCATTTGTTGTAGGTACAATAGATCCCATGTTATTCTCACATGGGAGCCCAATCATACATACAAAGGCAACTTAGTAGAATCCTTTTTCCATTTCTTTGCTTCTATTACATTTTTCTTGACTTCTGGGATTTTCTAACTTAACCGAAATTCTAAAAATCCATGCTTTATTTGTGTGTTTTTAAGATGTGGAAAGCTAGTTTTGTTTGGGTTTGTTTTACGATTCCGCAGCCCGCAACCCGTAAGTTGTGGGATGTTGGAGTTTGTTCTCATATATTTTGAATTTCCTCATCCTGTAGCCCGCATCTTGCAAAAGCGGAATGCGGAAAGAATTCAATAAGTATGTTTTGGTCAAACCGCAACCCGCATCCCGCATAAGTGCGGAATGCGGGGTGCAAGGTGTCATTTTCTGTATCATTCGGTTTGCGTGTTTCCGCAACCCGCATCCCCAAAAGTGAGGAATGCGGGATGCGGAGAAGTTTGAATAAAGTTTTTTTGTTTTGCAATTCCGCACCACACATCCCGCAAAATGCAGAATGCGGGTTACATAATGGTTAATAAAATTTGGATTTTCTGATTTAATCCTGCATCCCGCAAAGTCTAATCTTGACCATTGTTTTCATCCTTATCCTACGGTCTGAATTATTCCCCTCGAATTATATATATTGGTCTTATTCATGATTTCTTCAATGTTTTTACCACTGTAATTTGCTGTGCTACGTGAATTTACCTTGAGGTTTTTACCAAGCAATTTCACCATTATTCACTCTAGTTTCAGGGTTTTTTTCGAGTTGCCTTTCCAAATTTGAATTGCTTACTATTCTTCCTATATAAATTAGTTTTAATTTCTGGTTTATGCATCCAAAAGAACATGTCAACCTCCAAAAAACCTCGAATCACCTAGTGCAAAAACCTGCAGAAAGACATGCTGACCAAAGACCCGAATTTCGGTGTCTTCTCTGATACCAGTGGTTGATTTAGTGAGACCTACCAGCTAGATTGGTCCCGAATCTACTCCATTTTTGAAAACAATGACATTTCAGATTTTCAAGATGACCAACCCATTTATGAAAGAATTAGGGATTCCGGTATGCACATGACTGCTGCAAGACCTGTCGTTCTCCCTTACAATGACGCAATCACATGGATTATTGACCATGCCAATCTAAAAGACCATTCTTGTAATACTATTAATGGATTGCTACTTACCAATTTCTGTTCTGAGACTTTTGTTAAAATTTATGCTCTCAAACCTTTTAGGTAGCTCCTTAATGCTGATTTTGTTAAAGATGCTAAATCTGGGTACAATTTTTACCAAATGTTGGATTCCTAGATGGCTGAACCACATAAATTTTCTCAAAGGAAAGATGAACTCTACCCTATTGAATGGTTTAAGGAACCCTATTCCCTGCTTGCAACAATGTTGTGCAGGCTCTACGGTCTCCCTAACTATTCCTATTTCAAGGAAGAATGGGCTACGATTGCACATCATGTTATTACTACAGGTGAATCTTTCCCATGGGTTTTGATCCTGTCTTTATAACTCAAAACAGCCATATAGGAATTTTAGAAAGCTACTGCCGAGAAGAAACCCAACTTCTTCTCTGCCTACATTGTGGACATCTTTTACGCTGAGTTCTGTTATCCAAATATGGCATGGAGTTGGGTACTACCAGCCCCGCCTATACACATTTACCATTCGGAGCTTTGGGATACCAATTATGTCACCAAATTCTATGACATTTTTGAAAGCTTCCTCGATCGGGTCTATTTCTTAATCTCCAACAAGGAAGCTCCTGCATTTTCCCCTGAAGCCAAAACCCTTATAGCCACAATGGGGGATGGGTATGTTAGTGATTCATTCACATACATTAGAGTCTTTGGAAACAATGCTGCTCATATGCTACCAAAGGTTGTGCCTGACAGGTTAGTTCTTGAAGAAATATCATTTCAAATAGTCACCGAGGGAATATATAAGAAGTGTGCAGTGCCCAAAAGGAACGTATGCCCCAAATTTCCTCTAACTCTTGTATCCTTCAGTATACCAACCTCTACCTAGGCGTCATAAATCAGTGATCATATAGTGTCGCTCGAGTTGGGTTTTTCCAGTAAGAGACAACATGATCCCAAGGGGATTGTTGATTTTCACCTTAAGCAGAATCACTTCAAAGTCGAGTGCACTCATGAAGAATCTCCAGATGACTTCATCTATTAGGGGGTTGATACTTTCTCTGATGTTCTAGCAAGGGCTAAAGGTAAAGAAGAACAAGGTCAAATCCTTCTATACCAAAAGGAAATCAAGGACAAGGTTCGACACTAGAGGTATATGGAACTAGACATTCAAGACAAGATGGTGAAAGACAGAGAAACAAAGGAGGCTCAAGCAGCCAAAAACACATCCATAGCAAGCAGTTTAGCTACAGATAAAGGAAAAATCCCCATGGAAGAAATCCCACAGGCATTTGTTGATCAGTGGGTTAAAGCCTATTTACATACTTTAGAGCATATTAAACAGAATATGAGCAGGATGACTTCGGTATTGGACACTCAAGAAATTATAACTTCTCAACCAGCTGAAACTACTCAGGTGTATACTATTGTTGAGAAATCCCAATCCGAACAAACCCAGATTGAGGAGAAGCCATTCAAAAAGTTGAAGGTTCAAATTTCATCCATCCCTGCTTCTACTATAGATTTGACCCATTCAGAGGAAGAGGATGAAAGGATATCCCCTGTGACTATCACTGTGGAAATTGGAAATGTTAATGATTTATAGGAATTTATGAATTTATTGAATGGAAACAATGGTAAATCTTCATCATCTCTCCCACAATCACAACCTTCTTCTCAAGCTTTCCCATCATCTTCTGCATTACTCCTCTCATGAATCCTAGCCTAAATTTCCTTGTCTACTGGTTCTACCATGACACCCTTGATGTCTCAGCTCTATCATGATTCCACATGTCTACCTAATTCCATTATAGCTATATATGTACAGATTCCTATTCCACCATTTACTACATCTCAAGTCTTTAAGGTTCTCTTACATATTCCTTCTTTAAGTTCAATACCATATTCTGTCCATAAGAAAGCCTCAGCATTTTCACCATCATCAACTCCAACTTCCACTATGCAAGTTTCATCCATTGAAAATTCTGTTCCTGACAGTTCTTCCACCCCTGAAGTGATTATTATCCAAAGTAGTGCTTCCTTTCCACTCACTTCATGTATTACTATGCATGTGCCTTCTCATACAATGACTCAAACCTCCTCTTTGATATCTACAGGTATTAATGTACCCCCTATTGATGAGATGAGAGATGATTTTAATGAATACTTTGTAATATCCCTAGGAGAGTATCATTATAGCAAAGCTGATAAATTAGTGCTAAAGAGGGGAAAGAAGAGAAGTAGGAATCAGATTAATGTGGATGCATGTCCTCCAAATGAAATTGTATGGACTCAACAATCAAGTGATCCACAGGTGGCTGCTACAGACGCTGCATCTGTTTTAGGGGCTTTTACAGGAGACCATTTTGATGTTGTCAATACTCTGAATAGAGAATTTGATAAGCAGAAGGAATAATTTTCATATTAAAGGAGGAGATGGATCAAGTCAAAAGAAAACATGAGGAAAACTATGATGAATTACAAGTGAGGAATGTTGCTCTTCATGGTGAGTTACGGAGAGAAAAGACTACCAATGCTATGTTGGTACAGAAGGTAGCTTTGTTGGAAAAAAAATATGAAAATGCAACTGCAAGTGCAACTTTATCTTTGTTTTCTAAATTTTCTCAAGACGAATTCAAGGAGCTAGCTCTTCAGACCAATAGGGAGCATCATGATTTAGTCAATGAGTTGTTTAAAACTTTGGATAAAATTTTTGAAACTCATGTGAATTTTAATAAAAATGTCTGTTGTATTAGAAGATCTGGTTGAGAAAAGGAAACAAGATTCAAAAGCTTATGATGAAGTTACAGACTGGCAAGGGTACATGAAAGATAAGCCAGGCAATGTGATCATTTTTACTAACTTCCACTTAAAGAAGATTAGGACTATCCTAAGAGCCTGGGAGGATTTAGATGAAACGGTCACTGAAGCTATAAAGAAGCACAAGCCATTTGTAGCAGAAGGTGGTATGCTGCAGACAATATCATGGATGAATTATCTTTTCCTACAATGGTAATCATTGATAAAGCATGTCCACCAGGGTTAATGATTGAACAACTTGAACAGAGAAGAGATGAGGTGGAAGAGAAGATCAAGGAGCTTGATCATGTCAGCATAGATGATGTAGATTGGTTGATCAAACGACCTTTCACAGTTGAGGGAAGATCCACATCTATATTTTTTTTGGCATAAACTGGCTAAAAATGAAATTGAAGATCACAAATGCAATGCTGAACTTGGCATTGAATTCACCAATTACCCTAATATTGATGAATTGGTACACATATGGAAAATATGGAGATATTTTCTGGGATATTAGTTTTGTTTAGGTTTTTGATCCCTTTTTGAGGGAGATTCATTCTTTGTAATAATTATTCAAGAGGTAGTTCTAGAATGTATTAAGGGAATTTTTGAGAAGGAAAGATTGGTATAGGAGAGACTGAAAAACACCTCTGGTTTTTCATAAGGTTTATGTAATTTCTTGCTGAACTTTGAAATAATACAGTGTTGTTATTTCCTATCTCTTGTCATTGGTCTGATTGAATTTCTTTGACAGATCTCAATTTTCCTTGTTTTGAATGGTCAGATGATGCTATTGTTTACTTGCAATCATTAAATGTGTTTATTTCTAACTCAGATTTCTCTTTGTTATTTATTAATGCATCGATAAAGATTTAAGGAATTTATTCTTTTTAACTGTCTTTATCTATTTCTGTAAGTGATTGAATAGTGACATTTTGCAGCAAAATATGTTTGCTTTTCAACTTACATGTGCTATGCAGGTTAACTCTGAATGATATAATCTTAAGTCATTGATTAATTGATTTTTATTAATTAGCTGTGAGTTAGGTGATGAGTTCCTAATCTGATTTATTTTTTTGTTGATTGGATGAAAAATACTTGTCTACTTACACTTTTGGTTTGCCCTCAAATCAATCCAAAATCCACTTTAGGTAGCTTAGGTTTAGATCAGGATTATTTTAATAGTCGGATTTGGTTTTCCTTTTCTTTCTTCCACCTATATTTTTTTCCAATTTGGGAAACAGATCCGCTGTGGATCAAAATCTTAAAGGCCAGCAGAGTTTATTGAAATATCCATGGGAGATCACTACTTTAAACAGCTCGAGGATAAAGCAATACTTGTGTGGGATTACTTGGATCCTTTGGTTGGGTTTTCTCCGTGTGTTGTAATCTTTAGACACCCTTAGCCACATATACTTCTGATGTTTCAACAAGGATCAACACAAATAGCCTCATTTTGACATCATTGTCATCTATCAGCTCTAGATCCATAAAATTTCTGAATCTATCGACATGCCGTCTGGTTGTGAAATTTCCCTCTCCATCATTGAATGGGATTTCCTGGGCTTAGCATTGAGGAAGGTCATGCAATCCAAGAGGTAAATCCAGTGGGGAAAATATTGCAGCCATCGTCCTAGGTATATTTGTTATAGGAGGAAATTGGAAGGATGGAGGGTTTTGAACTACCAGAGGGATACAAGGCTGAAAGTTTTGAAAAGTAGGGTTTCTTGCACTAGGGTTCCTAGAGCTTTGAAGGTTCTCCCAAAGAGAGTCCATCAAATATAACTCTAACCTATTAGGATTCACTTCATTTTTCTTCAAGTCAGAATCTTATTTAGACTTCAATAGGGATATTTCAAAGTTAATTTCCCCCACGTAATCTTGAATGCTACGAAATGGTTGAGTAGATGAATTTCCAAACTGAGGAATACCTAATTGGTCCTTTCCCTTATTTTTGAAGCAATTTATTAGGGTTATATAGCCTTTGCAAAATTTTAGTGTCAGGATTACCTCTTGTATGTGTCTCCTGAAAGCCAAGATGTCTTCTGTAAATAGCTCAGAACCAATGTGGAGACCCCAAGGAAAATGCACAACCTTATTCAATCATGGGAGCTTCTATTTTCCCATAGAAAATATTTCTTCTTAAAGTCTTTGTCATTTCTCCTAGGGATGATTTTCACTTCTGTTCCTTGGCAATGGTGCCAGTTTGTTAGCACTCAGAATTGCACCGAAGGTTGCAGACGGTAGACCCTGAGGTAACAACAAAACCGTTTTAGGAAAGGAGAGCTGACTTCTTCCTTTCAAGAGAGGAATCTCTCACTAGAGTGTTTATCAAGGCCATATTTAAAGATAAAACAAATTCAAGTTGGTTTCATGGTTGAAAATAGGGCAAGCACAATTGGGCTATGGAGTCATAACTATCAAAGACGCAAAGAAATTTGCATGGAGAATGTCTACAAGAGAAAGGTAGTACTTCGGTTACGGTCAATATATTTTTGTTCTAGTGGAAAAGGAAGAAATATGACATCCCATTAACGCAGAGCACTAGTTAGATGAATTTTACATCAACTTTGGTAGAAATCATTTTTGAATACCAGAGACGATAGATAGAACATAACAAAGTATGAATTTTGAAACTATCAAAAACTTATCTCAGATATGAAAGAAAAACATAATGGAGAGATTAACAGGAAGACATGCACATAAAGAAAATAAATCAGACACTATAACTTAGAAATACACATGAATTCTTGCATCCAAAAAACCAACATCCGACTCTGCAAATTTTATTAAGAAAGATCAAAATTACATAAAACACCAAAGTCTTACAGGTTCCAACCCTTTCTTCCTCTCCTAAGGGTATACTTATAGTGTCTTAGGCTCCTGAGACCAACCTCAAAATGGGACCAAAATCAGTTACAAATTCAGAAACAAATTCCTAACAAACTGCAGCATGGTGTATTTATCGCAATTTACACAAAACAGAAAGTGATGGGGGTAACATGCATGCTAGACTTGGAGCAACAATGCGTCTTCAGAATCTAGGCTCGCTTGATCGTCCTACACCTGTATCTTCAATCCTCATCACAGCTTAGGAACGTCTTCACTGGTGTAGCCTGTATTTAGTCTTTCCATAATTTTCAATTGTCTTCCATTTATTAGCAGTTGGCATTTCCAACTTGATCATCTCTTCATCCAATGCACTGAGTTCCACGTTTTCCAGGTAAGAAAATGATGGAAAATTGGCACATATAGCACTGAACTCAAACAACAATTTGAATTCCCTAGTTAATTTTTCAATTACAGTTTTACCTGACAGGGACTGTTGTGCCATATCGTCAAATTGTCTATGATCTTGTCCACAATTGATTAAAATTTCATGATATTCTTTCTGAGGCAACATTGGTCCATTTTCTTCCTAGAAGAAAGGAATCCCTCTTTTGAACAAAGAAATAAAAAGTAGAATGAATTCTTTAACCTGATTGTGCATAAACTTCACCTTTGCTTCAACTGTTTCTAAATGAAGATGCTTATTTACCACTTTCCTTGCCCATGTCATGACCAAAGCTCTATCCTAGATATTTTCCTGTCTGATGTCGTCTTCAATCAAATTGTTTAGGAAACTGATTGCATTATTGGTTGTTTCCATGGGCCTTTTGTTCAATTCCTTCTTTTCCATCTGAACATATTTTCTAGCTTCCTATGTAGTAATGTATTTATCCCGAATAAAATCCAAATAGGGCCGAAACTTGACTGCCTATGTTATCATCACATCCCAGATAAGATGTTTTTCCCCTTGTAGGGTTGCTTGGCCTGAAACCTGTTTTGTCAATTTGTTTTTCTTTTCTACCAACTCTCTACATTTGTCTTCCAACATTTTTCTCGCTTTCTCTTTGTTTTAAGCCATGTATGCCAAGTCCATATTTTGTTTCTTCAAACCAGTGATTTCTAGAGCCTTAAGACTCACCTGAGACATGGCTTGAGAAAGAGAGTCTGCACCAGATATTTCAAAGGATGGAATCACTAACACCTGTTGTTCCTGATACTTTTCCTTCAACTCTTTCAATTCTTTCTCCAATTCCGGCTACTTTGTTTAAAAGGATTTTTTCTTTTCAGCCCAAATATCTGTATCTCTCTCCCACTGTTTTTCTTTTTCTTCATATTTAAGCAGTCTGGCCTTGCAATTGATCATTTTTGTATTCAAGGGTTCCTTTACTTCTTGATTTTTGTTAGCTTAGAGGTGTGTATGAGCCGAGTAGCAGGGATATCCAACTTCCTTTTTAACAATTGAATTGCATTCTCTTTCTCCTTTACCAATTTATGTGTAGCAACACCTTTATTAGCCTGGTTGTCAGCCACCAATATATCTACCAAGAGCTTCTTAATCTGAGCTTGGTGAGCTTTATTATCCACCTTTTCCTTTTAGATCAGGTCCTAAACCCTTTTCTTGCTTATTGTAACTTAGATATCTATAGTGTGGCTTGAAACAGATCGGTATAAATGATGTCCCATAACTCTCTGTGTAAGTGGATTACATCAATTTTAGGAACTTTCTTTCAATCCACCCTCAGTTCGGCCACTTTGTTTCTTGTAGTTACAACCAAGTTCAATGTGCCTCTCACTTTATCCCTAATAGTCACCAAGGAGGTATCCTGGCCAGGAAACTTTCTCACTTCATCATACAATTACAATTTTTCATCAAAGGTATTTTCACCCACATCTTTATAACTATCAAGTAATTCAGTTTTGGACTTGTACTTATTCATAGTTCCTTCAGGGACACTATCAAACGTATACTCCTGAACTTCAAAAGTTGGGCCTTTGACTTTCATAGTTTTACTTTTTCCTTTATCCTTTGCAACCTATACAAGATTCCTCGGCTTTATAGTCTTTAGTTTCTTAGGTGTTCTGGTAGTGTCCTCCTCATCTACATCCATAGCTTTAGGGTAATCTATCTTATTCACTTTTCTAGAGAAACTAGCTAAAGAAGTGAGATGTGTTACTACAGAAATGATGCTAGAGAGATCATGTTGAGGGGAATTATCTCCTGGTGCAGAGGAAATTGAATTTTCTTTCATATATTCATCACTGCTAGCATTTTTGGGATATTCCACCAAATTTGCTACTTCTAATAGCCCCACCACTTCAGCATGCTCGAATGGATTATTTTTATTGGCTTGCCTCCTATCTGAAATGATATGGTGAGGGTCATAATTAATTACAGCTTCCATTGAAAACCTTGTTTCCCTAATCAAGTTTTTAATCATTAGTAGAGATGATTTATTTTTAATGGTAAAAGGACCAACTGTCCATGAAAATTTTAATTCTGAGGGTTTCTTAAAGCTCAGGAAATGATACTCTTCAGTCATTAGCCTTTTCTTGATCAATTCTAATGCAAACACCCTCAATGTCAAAAATGTCAACAGGAAGTAGAGCTAGTGAGTAGATCCATATACCCTAATCACAGTACTATACTCAGAAAGGAACCACTCTCCCACTCTTCATTCAGGGGATAACTGCAACATCTTTTTCATCTTTGGTAGGACCCTGTGTAACCTCTTTTGGAAAAGGACCTCATATACCGGTGCCATGAGAAAATTCATAAATTACCATTATATTTACACATGTCTTCTGTTATAACCATTTATGGGAGTGTTGAAGCCCCAACCATGTATGTGGTTGATAAGGGTGTTTAAGGCTTGCAACACATGAAGAAAACCTAGCCAAAGGCTTCAAACAATCCCACGCAGGTATTAACTATCCTCGAGTTGTTTGGGATGGTCATCTCCCATGGATACTTTAATAGCCTCCACTGGCTTATGGATGGACTTGATCCACAAAGGGATCTGTTTTCTAGAATGGAAAACAAAGAATTAAGAAAATAAAAGGAAAACTAAAACCTAACTAGGAAGAAGAACCTAATCTGAATCTAAACTACTTTGAAAAGGTGTTGAATGATTAACATGTTGTCTTGAGTTGTGTGAAGAACATGCAATTCATCATATTGACAGAAATGTAAATAGAATGAAACTGCACTTACTGATATTACAATTGTTTAATGAAAATTAAATAACAGTAAATCAGGATTAAACCATTCAAGATAACCTGTAGGTGCTCAAGTTAGTTGAAAAACCAACTTATAAGCTATAAAACTCTTACTGCTGAAAAATTTGCAGAAATAGATAAATACAATTCATAAAAGAAATTTCATGAAGTTTCATCAATGCATTAATAATTAATAGAGATAAATCAGAGTTAAATAAATAGATTAACCAATTACAAATGAACCACAATACTATCTGATCATTTGGAATAAGAAAACTGAAACTATTAAATAAATTTGATGGATCAAGTACACGAGATAAGAATTGCAACACTGTATTATATTAAGAATTCTCTGCAACAAATTACACAAAAATACCTTTAGTAAAAGCTGAAGTGTTTGTTAGATCCCTTTTATCAGTATTCCTTCCAAAAGTCAAAAGTTCATGAGTCCTTGATATATTGGAGATCATCCACTTAAATAATTATTACCAAAAAAAAAAATTGAATTCCCCCTAAAGGGGATCCAAAACCTAAACAAGGATAATATCCTAGGAAATATTTCCAAACTCTCCAAATTCATAGTAGCTCCTTGATATTAGGATAAGTGGCTGATTCTATTCCTAATTGAGCATTACACTTATAATCTTCGGCCTCATTCTTAGACAAATTATGCCAAACTCGGATGTAAACATGGATCTTGCTTTGTACTTCGAAGGGCTGTTTAATTAACCGTTCCACATCATGTATGTTGATGTGGTCCAGTTCCTTGATTTTCTCCTCCTGGTCATTCCTTCGTTGTTCAACCTGCTCGATCATCAGCCCAAGTGGACATGCATTTTCAATAAGAACCATGGGAGGAAAGGATAATTCAGTGGGAGGAAAGGATAATTCAGTCATAATATTATCAACTGCATACCATCTTCTACCGTAGATAGCCTGAGCTTTCTTTATGGCTTATGCCACTATATCATCCAATTCTTCCCAAGCTCTCAAAATAGTTTTGGCTCTTTTGAACTGAAAAATAGTGAGAAGAGTGATATTATCAGGACTCTCCTTCATATATCTCTACCAATCTGTGACTTCATCATAAGCTTTTGAGGCCTGTTGTATTTTCCCAATTAGGTCCTCCAACACAACTAACATTTTGTCAAACACTATGTGAGTCTCAAATATATCAACTAAAGTTCTAAACAACTGACATACCAAATCAAAGTGTTCCCTGTTAGTTCTCATAGAAAGCTCCTTAAACTCTTCTTGGGAAAACCTGAAAAATGCAGATGAAGTGCACTTGCAGTTGCATCTTCATTTTTCCTCTCTAATACTACAACTTTCTAAACCAGAGTGGAATTATCATTATTTTCCCTCTGCAACTCTACATTGAGAATAAAATTCCTCAGTTGAAGTTCATCCTGCTTGTCCTCATGTTTCTTAGAGCTACTCTATGGCTTCTTTCAAACTAACAATTTCTTCCTTTTGTTTATCAAACTCTCTGTTTAAAGAGTTGAAAGCATCCATATTGGCACATGTGAATGCTCCTAGAGTAGATGCTGCATCTATAGCATAGGCTTGTGGATCACTTGATTACAGTGTCCATACAAATTCATTTACCATTAGCATATCCATATCATTCTGATAGGCTTGTGGATCACTTGATTGCGGTGTACATACCACTTCATTTACCATTAACATATCCATATCATTCTGATCTCTTCCCCTCTTCTTTCCCTACCTTACCACTGACTTCTTAGCTTTACTATATCAATATTCACCTAAAGATACCAAAAACTATTCATTAAACTCATCTCTGACCTCATCAATAGGAGGTATGCTAAGGCCTGTGGATATCAAAGATGACGTTTGAGAAGGTATAGACACAATGATATGAGAGGTGGTAGGGGAGGAAGTAACATTCTAAGTAAGAGTTACTTCAGGGGCTGAATAAATGTCATGAACAGAAGCTTCCACAGAAGGAACTTGCACAGTAGTATCCTTAAGAAATGTTGATGGTGAATCTATTGCAATTTTCTCGGACATAGGGGATGAAACTGAGCGAAGGAATATGCAAAGGGATTTTGAAAACTGGAGTCACTACAGATGAAGGAATATGCTTCTCCATAGGAACAGGTGTGATTTATTTGGGCAGACAAGTGGCATTATGATAGAGCTCTGTCATAAAAGGTGTCACAACAGAACCATCAGAAAATGATGACAAAGCCATTATTGATGAAAGAAGTATTGCAGAAGAAGAGGTATCGGACTAACAAGAGGTTTGAGATTGAGGAAGGGAGGATGAAGGATTTGCATTGCTACCATTAGTGAGATTTTGGAAATCATTATCAGTCTCAACAGTAATAGGCACAGGAGAAATTTTGTCCTCCTCTTCCTCAGAATGTGTTAAGTCAATGGTAGAGGCAGGAGCATATGAGATTAAAGATTGTATCCATTTGAGAGGATCTTGTTCAATCTGTTCCAGTACAGATTGAATATTATCATCCACAGTGGTCACCTGAGCATCTTCAATTGGTTGTGAAGTTGTAAATTCCTAAGTATTTAGTGTTGAAGTCATTTTGTTCATCCTCTGATTTATCTGCTCTGAAGTCTGCAAATAATCATTAACCTGCTGTTCCACAAATGTCTGGGGAATTTCTCCCATGGGAGATTTCCCTTTATCTAAGTCTGAGCCGGTTCCCACAGATGCAGTTTTGGATGCCAGAGCCTCTTTGTTGCAGCTCGAGCTTCTCTTTCTTCCCTATCTTTTGTTATCCTTTCTAGGATGTCCAACTCCATAGACCTATAATGTTTTACCCTGTCCCTGATCTCCTTCTGATACTATAGGATATGGCTTTGATCTTATTTTCTCTTAGCCCTTTCTAGGACTTTAGAAAATGTATCTACTCCCTAATAAATGAAATCATCAGGAGTTTCCTCATGAACATAACTTGTTTTGAAATGGTTCTGCCTCAGGTGTAAATCAACAATCCCTTTGGGATTGTGTTGTCTTTTACTTGCAAAACCAAGTTTAAGTGACATGATTTGGTCACTCAGCTCCGATGCCCAATTAGAATTGGGTACAATCAAGGATCCAAGGGTAATAGGAAACTTGGGCCAAACGTTTCTCTTTGGGGCAGCACACTTCTTGTAAATCCCCTCTGTAACTATTTGAAATGAGAGCTCTTCTAGGACCAACCTATCTGGGACGACTTTAGGAAAAATGTGAGCTATGTTGCTACCATAAACCATGATATAGGTGAATGCCTCACCATAATACCAGTCTCCCATAGTGGCTATGAGAGATTTTTCTTCTAGTGAGAATGCAAGGGCTTCTTTGTTGAAAATCAAAAAATACACCCTGCCAAGGAAACTTTCACATATATCATAGAATCTAGCCACATAGTTGCAATCTGAGAGGTTAGAATGATAGATATGTATAGGCAGGGCTAGTAATTCCCAACTCCATCCCAAATTAGGGTAATGGAAATCAACACAGAATATTTCCACAATGAAGGCGGTAAGATAAAAATTGGGCTTTTTCTCAGTAGTGGCTTTCTGGAACTCTTGTATAGCATTTTTAAGTTCCAGCGACAGAATTGAGGCCCAGGGGAAAGATTCACCTATAGTTATAATGTGATGAGTGATGGGAGCCCATTATTCTTTGAAGAAAGAACAGTTGGGGAGACCATAAATCTTGCACAACATCGTTGCAAGCAAGGAGTAAGGCTCTTTAAACCATTCGATAGGGTATAATTCGTCTTTCCTCTTGGAAAACTTAGAGGGTTCATTCATCTAGGATTTAAGCATTTGGTCAAAATTGAATTTGGATTTCGCAGTGTTAACAAAGTCTACATCTAGAAGCTGGGTATAAGGTTTAAGACATAGTTCTGATCAGAAGACATAGTTCTACCCATTATTTGGCACCTATCTCATCATTTAACATATTTGGCAGCATCCTTGAAAATGCTCAGCCAGTAATAACTAGAGTGCAGCACTTTGTATGCCATCTGCTTATCAGAAAAATGTCCTCCACATGGTCCATCATGGCATGCATGGAGGATATCTGTCATTTCATCCTCCCGTACGCATCATGTAATAATAAGATCTGGGCCAATATGAAAGAGATCATTATCAACCCACAAATAGTTAGAGCTCTGAACTATAATGCGACGCTTCTCGAGTGGGGACAAGTGATTTGGTAATTTCTGAGTTGCTAAATAATTGGCAATGTATGCAAACCAAGTGGTTTGAACATATACAACAAATAGATGTTCATCAAGAAAAGTGTCATCATCGGGTTTAGTACCCTCATTATGTTGAATATGGGAAAGGAAATATGCTACTAAATTCTCTTTACCAGGTTGTTCAATGATGGTAATGTTAAATTCATGTAATAAAAGAAGCCACCGTGTCATCCTGCTATTGGTAATCAGTTTATTCATTAAAAATCTAATGGAAAAGTGATCCATATGCACAAAAAACTTGCATCATGTAATATAATGGTGAAATTTATTAACAGAATAGACTACTGCCAAAACTTCTTTTTCAATAACAGTATAATTCAGCTTGGTAGGGGTCAAATTATTGCTAATAAAATAAATGACATAAGGTGATTGGCCTTCTTTTTGGCCTAAGACTCCTCCTATGTCCATATCAGAAGCATTAGTGGATATATGGAATGGAAGGGACCAGTCTGGACCCCTCAGTATTGGCGCAACCGATCATTTATCTTGTAAGACTTTGAAAGCACTTTGACAAGATTCTGTCCATTGGAATTCTACATCCTTTATAAGCAGCTTAAACATTGGTGCAGCTATTTTAGTGAAATTCTCAATAAAGCCATGATAATATCCTGCATGGCCAAGAAAGCTTCTTACCTCTTTTTGATTTTTTGGAGAAGGAAGGCCAACAATTACTTCTATTTTTGCAGGATCCACCTTGATTCCTTGGCAAGAAACATGATGCCCCAAGACTATTCCTTCTGTTAATAAATTTTTACATTTCTCATGACTAAGGGCCAGGTTTATTTCTTGACATCGAATCAGGACCTTCTAAAGGTTATCAAGGACCTCTTGAAAGGTATTACAATAAGCTATAAAATCATCCATGTACACCTCCACACAGTCATGTATAAGGTCAGCAAAAAGTCCTAGAACTCCACGTTGAAAATTGGAAGGTGCACTACATAAGCCAAATTGAAAAACTCTATAGGCGTATGTTCCCCAAGGGCATGTAAAAGTGGTCTTATTTTGATCCTCGGGTGCTATTAAAATATGATTATATCCACTATAGCCATCAAGAAAGGAAAAGTATTGTTTTCCTGACATGGTATCTAACACTTGATTGATAAAGGGCAGAGGAAAATAGTCTTTAAGAGTGGCCTTATTTAGCTCTTTGAAATCAACACAAATACACCACTTCTTTGTGACTTTGTTCAGGACTACCACTAGAGGAGACACCCATTTACCATTGGAGATAGGATAGATGAAACCAACATTGAGAAGTTTTTATAACTCCTCTTTTACTATATCTTTTAGAGCATGATTCATCCTCCTCCGAGGCTATCTCATAGGTGGAATGGTTGGATCCATGTAGATATGGTGAATACAGCTGTCAGGGTGTATACCTTTCATATCAGTGTATTCCCACACAAATGCTCTAGATTGGATTTTAAGGACCTTAAGCAATTGTCATTGTTGGCTCTCAGTTAACCCTGCATTTCTCTGTAAAACTTTTCAAGGGCTAACTTCACAAGGTACAGTATAAGACCCTATGTTCTATTCAATTGAAAATACACATGGTGTTTCTACAAATGTCAAGAGAGCCATATTTTCTTGAAACTCATCTCCAAATATCTGATCGAGTTGGGAAAAAGACTGCGGAAAATATATACAAGTTGTGGAAGAGACAAACTGGTTTAATACATTCTCAGTAGTTTTCTCCTAAAGTGCCCAGAAATAGTCACTAGGAAAGAAGAGATCTTCAATATTTTCATCCCCAAAGGGGCAATCTAACCACCACAAAATTTCAGTTACAGGTTGTGCTAGGGGATATACAACCCATTCGAAATGGTCATTTCCCCATCCCTACATCCTATAAAAGCGTTAGCAGTGGCTAACCATGGTCTCCCTAAGATAATAGGATGTCCTTTAGAAGGATCCTTTGATTCCATGACCATAAAGTTGAAAGGGTATTCCCATGAAGCTACTGATACAATAATATTGTCAGCATGTGTTACCATGGTGCCCTCTGCTAGTTCTAGGATTGAAGGGGTAGGTCGGAGAAACTGTCCCAACTATAAAACTTCTAAAACTGCATTGGTCATCATATTAATGGAAAATCCTAAATAAATAAGTGTATTTTCTATGAAGGTATTATTTACAATCACATTTACTACTGGGGCCCCTGGATTTGTATATTTTGCAATCTGAGATTGGTCTATCATACACTCAGATATCTCCCCTATAACGTGAATTGTGAGGTGGTCTTTTTGCTTCTTTCCTGGGCACTTAATGCATAGTTTGTTTATTACCTTATTGTAAATTGGCATATCCTTAATAGCCTATAATAGATTAATTTTGACACATATATCCTTTAGTTCATTCATAATGTCATACCCAGGATGAACTATGGGTTTTTCTATTGTTAGTCGTTCCAAAAATGGAGGAATTCTTTGTTCCTGAATGGGTTCTTGCTGAGGATGGGTATGCAATGGGATATTTGGAATATCCACATCCTACAGAATAGCATCATTCACGAATTCATTTGAATCTTCTTCGTCATTCTCTTCATGAATGATGATTGATGGCTTGGGTTTGTCATTTACAACTCTTACAGATCGTAATTGTATCTAATGTATAGGTACAGTCGAAATAACATGGGATGGAAGAGTTTGCAACTCAATGCTATTAAGATCCTAACTTAGCCTATTATTTGGATTAGGTATCGGTTGTTCAGGTAAAAATGTAGGTCATGGAGGTTTTGTATTTTGGAAGTGATGATGTTGTTGTGTAATAAGGGGAATTGGAGGCACAACCCTAGGTAAAAATTGATGGGTATTGGCTGAGTTTTGAGGATACACATGATTAGGTGCAGAGACAGGTGGTGGTTGTGGGTAGGATTATCCCCTCCACCCCTATGGCCAATATTGTTGCTGAGTAAAATGAGGAGGAGAAGGATACTGGGGTGGCCATTGCTTCCAACTTTTAGTGTTACAATGTTGAGGTGGTTGGTAAGGTTGGTAATAAGGTGAAGGATGTGGAAAAAAATTCTGATATGGTGGTGGGTCCCCTGGTTTCCAAGGAGGCCTCCTAGATGTTTCACCAACATCCCCACTCTTATATATGGATTGTAACCATGGTAACGATGGGAAATTGTATGTTGTATGGTCCTCCGTATAGATGTGACATATGGAGATTTTATTTAATGGGAATTCCCATTAGGGATGTTTAGTCCTCCATTTTGGACAAAAAATACTTATCGCTGCTCGTTCCTCATCTTGCCTTTTCTTGGATTGTAACACATATTGTTGGGAACCTATTTCTCCTAAAATATCAGTTTTGAAATTTTCCAATATGTTTCCTAATTCCATCCTTGTAACTCCTCCTGAACTGGGAGTATTTCCTTTTAGATTTCTATTATAAGGATCCCGAAGATTTCTCCCGACTTTCCCCCTACTCCTAGATTAATTTCTACATATCTCCCCAATTTGTGAAAAAGGTTTATGAGAGATATCATCGGATGCCATGAGATTGAGGATTTCTAGCAGGTCTTCTAAGATCCCTTTAAGGAAGAGTGTTTGTATTACATCTTCTCGAAATTCGTTATGTTTATATTTATGTAATGTATAGATAAATATTTTGAGATAGTATTCCAAGCTCTCATCTTCGAGTTGTTGTATCTTAAAGATATCATTTCAAGAGTCTCTTGGTTTGCAATACTCTTGGTATTTTCGTAAGAATTTTTTTTTAATATCTTCCCAAGTCCTAATACTATATTCTCCTAATCCCATGAACCATCTTAAGGCAGAGTGTTTTAGTGTAGCTAGAGAAAGTTTTAATTTATGGGAATCTTGTAGATAGTTATAAATTCTACAGAGGATGTCAAACTTGAACAAAAATATGTCTAGATCTTCATTACTTTTCCCATAGAAAGTAGGTAAGGAGGAAGGAGGGATGTTCTTCATATTTATATCTTTTGCAGTGTCTAAAATAGGGAATTTAAAGGTAGTCTCATTTCAGTTTTCTCCTTATCCTTCATCATTTCTAACCTCATCATTATCTTCCTTCTCTCCCCATCACTCCATGTAGGGTTTGATTCCTAAAGAGGTGTACCTAGGACGCTCCTTTCGAGGTGATAAAGGGTCGTCCCAACGTTCTTTTTCGGGGGATATATTCCTACAATCAATTATGTTTTTATTAGATTCTATAGGAATAGTAGGTGCTACTGTGGAGGTTTCTATCTGTGAAATAATTGTATTTGTTGATGCGCAAAAGAGGGCTTGTACTTGGGCAGCATCAATGAATCATCAATAAAGTTAGAATCCCCCACTAGTGAGAAATTTGTATTGTTAGGTTCTACACTAGTGGAGGTTTGAGGGTTTCCAAAGGTTGACCCTCTTGAATTTCTTCATCAATGGGATCCTTAGGACTTCCCACCAAGATTTATTCCCCATCTATGGTTTCTCCTATAAATTCTTTAGGTTTCCAAGTAGAAATACTTCTTATGTGGGTTCTCTGATACCTTTCTACTGAGTTAGTGATTGGGGTATTTCGTCCCCTGTAAAGGTTAGTAGGGATTTTAATAAGGTTTTGAGAATTAGATCTAATGTATCTACCCTTAGAATCTCTAGGTCTATTCATGAAAAACTAAACTAAAAGAGAAGCTATGCTACTAATACTACTACTACTAGATTTGGGGGTTCCTGTTACAATAGATGCATAGGTTCTTACCTCTCATATCACCGCTCCCCCGCAACCAGCCTATTACTAAACCTCATAAAGTAATTCTACTTATTCTACCTTACTAAACAACTCCCCAACAACGGCACCAAAATTTTTGGGTGTTATAATGTCTTAATTAATTCACCTCATATTTAATTATCGACCGAGGTTGTTAAACTTAGAGTTGACACAAAGTATATGCGAAGGTAGAGGGGTTCCTAGGGTTTCGTGGAAATATTTTAACAAAGAAAAGATCGAAAGATATTTCAAAATGAAAAACCAAGTCAAACTCCTATAAATTCAACTATGAAGGTCACTAAACCAAAATAGAGCATTAGATTAGAGCAATATCAAGCTATACTACTCTACTCTATGGAAAACTACTGAAATATAAATATATAAAAAATACTATTCTACTCTTTATAATAAATCCTAGTGATTAACTATTCTACTTCTTAACAGTTTTAGAAACTAAATATACAAGGAAGGATTATATTAGAAACCAACTATAGATGCAATTAACAAATGTACATAATAGTTCAAACTTAACTATCTAATTCCACTATCCTTGATTTTTCTATGGATAAGCATTCACTGTGATTGGAACTAGAGAAGGAGTAGTGTCAAAATGGATTTCAAAAGAAGTAAAGAAACTAAATGGAATAAAATCTAAATTAACTTCTACAAATATTGGCAAACTAAGGAATGTCCAATTACAGGTGATAGTAAACATGATGATCTATTCCATAAGAAAACGACTCTTAATTAAAAAGATATTATGAACAACTAATCTATTAATAGACAAGATTCTTTTTAAATATTACTTTCATAAATAACCAATTCTTATATGAAACAAATGTAAGGGAAATCTAGCTTATAAACAAGTAAAAGAACTTAATGAAAGAAGCAAGTAGAAAACTTAATAAAGATAACTTTAATAGGAAGCAAGTAGAAAAATTAATAAAGAATACATAATTAAGAAAGAAAGTAGAAAACTTAATATATAAAACTTTAAAATCCTATTCTACAAATCTCTTTGGTAACCACACAGTGAGAGGAATAGGTCATATTGCTATGATTAATTTACAAGGTGCTTAGTATACTTCCCTAGAAATTAACATATCTAACCCTAAATTCCATGTACAAAGAGATAAACCAAACCAAACCAACGATATAATTACAAAACATTACAATAGTATTGAAGAAGAAAATCAGAAACCAAAAGAAACATAATCACAAAGTATAACTCAAAACATATTCAAGGTGAAAGGAAGTGAAATATAGGGATACAACTTAATAAATAATTTAAACAATCTAACCTATAGTCCCAATGATAAACATAACCATTATCTAACTACCATAGTCAAAACATATTCCAAAAGCTAAATAAACAGAGCTTTAAACAGGCTTAAAATGAATTAAGAACACTAAAGGTTGAACGACAGGCTGGATAAAATACTGGAATATAGGTCTAAATGACAGGATGAACAGGTTTCTGAATGACAGTATGTATAGAGAAACAATATAAAATGGGCTAAATGATCTAATTATCAGACAATATTTTGCACATTAAAACCAAATGCATAAAAGCAGTAAGTAAACCTACTTAGTGATCGAATTCAACAACAAAATAACTTAAGATAATTCATAATTAGAAGGAAATTATTCTCTATTCCATTGTTAAATAGACTGAAATATAACCAAACAAATTTATGACAAAATGAAAATGAACAAAACTGAACCTATTGTAACTTGATCCTAAGATATCAAAGAAATCTACACTACGTACTTGTCAACATAAGGCTGGACAGTAACCTGAAAAGACTAGAAAGGAAATTGAAAGCAAACTAGGTGCGCAACTGGTCACTTTTAATCTATGAAATGAGAACTAGATTATTGACACAACATAAAACTATAACCTATACTACAGGAAATCATGAAAGGAACAAGTGCAGGAAATCAAATCACATAAACAAATTATAAATGAACTACACTAACTGTAAGGAAAGAGGTAACAAAAATACACACAAGAATAGAAACTACTGGTTGATGAGGGGCCCTCTGAGCAATCAACGTCACGCTTCCTAAATGCTTACACGAACAAGATCATATACACAACATGAATATAACTTCTATTAAAAATGTGAAACAACATTACAGAGTATCTCCTTGAAATTGACTAACAGAATGTAAAACTAGCTAAATATGCTCTCGTTTGGAGGTGAATATATATAGTGTTTATAGGGATGAGTGAGTCAACCCTTTAAGTGGTCAACCGCTCCTAAAACAATCAACCATTATTACAAAAAAACGGCCATAAGCCAATGCACAGTCATCCTCCTTCTTCCTCATGCGGAGGTTATCCCTTGTGTGTGTTGTAGCATGAGGATTCCCTTTGACGTGGACTGGTGCCATGGTCTCGAGCAAAAGAGGAAAGATGATGAGCCTTCTAGAATGAAGGTCATTCTAGCATCCAGACGTGTGGACACATAACAGTTACAGACCATTCTATCCTTTAACTCTTGGGAATCTACCAACGAACATTGCATAGTTTGATTGGCGAGATGGATGGTAAGTTGGATGCGCTCTGCGCATATCTAGCATGGTGTGTGTCCAGCTGTCGGCTCATCCAAAAGATCATAACCTGCAAACAAATTCATACATATATCAAACATGCTCCTAAATAATATCAAATTTAATCAATAAAATCATGAAATAATAATAATAAAAAATAATTTGCATAAATCCAAATATATTCATACATGAGGCTGAATGATAAGCTATATGACAGAAATTTGTCAAAAATATGACAAAATGGATGTCAAAAAGTGTAATTTACCAGCCGAAAATGGTGACAAAACTAAGATCAACATCTGCACAATCATTCTTAACTCACACCCATTTTTGAATCTCTTTCTGACCTGGTTAACTTTCTTTTATGGCTGTGGCTCTACTAGTGTTTCTTATATCAGTTCTTGTAGTTCTACGATATCATCTTTGTCATGTAGTAATGCTACACAACTTGACAAAAATGGCTTGATCTTACTAACCTTTTGTGGAGCCTTCTTCTAAAATATCTGCTGAAATCATTCAGGCATCTCGCTGACTTCTTCTGATGTCAACGATTCTTCTGGATCCACAAAATCATGTCACACGTCCAGGAATACTTGCTTTTGTTTTTGGACGTCGAATGGCTCCTTCTTCTCTGTTGTAGGTTGTACCTATGGCTGCAGTTGTTCTTATGGTACATCCATATCAGCTCGAGTCACAGCACCTCCTCGTGTTACGACAGCAATGATTGGCTCTCGTGGTTCAGTACCAATCATCTGTAAATTCAAGTTAGGATTTGGATTTGGGTTTGTATTATGCATAGGAGTGTTAGAATAATCAACCCATAGTTAGCTACCTTAGACATTAATTAATCTAATTTTTGTCTTATTTGCCTAGTTTCCATATTCCACCTTATGCAAGTTGTCCTCCACACATACAAAGTGGTAAAACTTGCTAAATTTGAGTCATGGAGTGCTTGGGAAACCACTTGGAATCAAATTTACTTTATTCCTAGCCTTCCTAGCGCATGTCTATTTTTTCTGCTTTATTGCCTGCTTTTTCTGAGTTTTAAGGCAATTGGGAAAGTTTGACTAGGTGAAGTTAACTTGTTTTTTGTCCTCATCATCCTCCACTCTTTTATCCTAAGAAAAGCATGTATGAGTTTTCCTTCCATCATCTATTATATTTCCTAATTGATTTTGCCAATTCGTGAGCTCTTAGACAGATTTGGAAATTGCTTTATGCACCTATGGGGGATTTGCTTAGATTTAGTAAGCCTGCTTTTGACCAAATTCAAATGGAATCCTTATGCATTCAAATATCTCATGTAATTATTTATTTTGGAAGCCTATGACTTCACAGGGTTGGCTATTTTACACTTATTCAATACAGATTAGTGTTCAGCTCCATATTCAGTCTCCTTTGTGTGTAATTTGCATATGTAATTGGCAATTTTTGTGAGTGTAATTGTTCTAACACCTGGGTTCAATTTCCACATGGTATCAGAGCCTTTGTAGATCAATTTCTCTTCTCCAAATTTGTTATTGCAGGTTCGACATCATTGACTGGGAGCATTCTGCTGACTGAAGGGACAATTTCTGAGCTATGGACCAATCTCAGAAGATCATCTTGACTCCATTTAACTTATTTGAATGAAAAGCAGAGATGGAGATACTGTTGAGAGTGAAATGCCTCTAAAGAGTGACTATGGAAACAAAAGCATATCCCAATGCAGCTACAGAGAAAATTAAATGGCACAACAGGAGGTATGAGGCCTATGGTCTCTTGTGTCTAAGCATATCCAGAGACCTCCTTTTCCATATTGATGGATTAAAATAACCAAATGAAGTATGGGAGAATATTTTTGATCTTTTTGGTAAGACAGATGAGATGAGGGGACATCAAATTGAAAATAAATTGATCTCCTTGAGTCCAAATATCTTTGAATCCCTCCAACTCTATTTTTCCAAGTTCAAAGCCCTTGTTTTGCAGCTAAAACAATGTGGGATCGAAAAAAAGGATGAGCAACTGGTTTTGGCCATACTCTCTAAGCTTGGCCCTGATTATTCAGTGTTTTTATCAACCTTCTATGCCACAAAGTTGACAGCTCGAGACTGGAAAATGCCTATTCCTTGCATATTTCATGGAATCTCTCACACACGAACAAGATAAATTGGTGATGATGGGCACCATCAAACCTTCCAAAGACCAAGATCTAGTTGCTGGAGATTCGAGGGTGGATTCAAAAGGCAAGACGAAAGATAAGAATCCACCTGAGCAAAAGAGAGACAAGAACAAGTCTCCAGAGGAGCCTCAAGGTTCCAAGAAGAACCCCCAGAAGAAGAAGAACAAAGGATAAATGAGCAAGTGCACATACTGCAGTAAGGGAAATCATTGAAATCTCCTACATGAATAAGAAAATTGACATGTTGACCCAACTCCTGGAGAAGAATGGCATCTCCCTTCCTAACAGCTCAAAGAAGAGGGAAGGAGGATCAAATTCAGAAGATAGAGAGAGAGTTCATGCATTGGTTGTTGGCACATCAAGCTCACCTAGTTTCATCATTGATTCTGGAGCTTCAAGACATATGGTTTCAACCAAGGAGGCATTCACCTTACTTGACATGTTGAAAGGTCCACCAATAGTACTGGGAGATGACTCTCTCACTGAAAATTTGGGCAAAGGGAGGATTGATCTTGACCATGGTAAGTTCAGCAATGTATTGTATGTTCCAGGTCTTGCCTCTAACCTCTTATCAGTGTATCAGATGACCCACACAACGTCTCCAAAGAAGGTCATATTCTCCCCTGATGAAGTTGGGATCACAGAGATCTCAAGTGGTAAATTCATTTCAAAAGGAATTGGAAATCACACTTCGAAGGTATACATGTTCTCACACTTCCTACCCTACTCAAACCCCTCTGGTCTTCCGATTCATGCTAATGAGGCAAGCAAGCTTTGGCATGAAATATTTGGCCACCTAAATTACAAGTATCTTTATGATCTTAGTGAAAAATAAATGGTCATAGGGTTACCAAAGATTAAGTTTTCCAAAGGAGTCTGTCAAGGTTGCATCTTAGGAAAACACCCATAGCATAAATTTGAGAAAGCTAGTCATGAGAGAACCTCTGCACCTCTTGAGTTGATCCACAGTGATGTTTCTGGACCATTTCCTCATATTTCAATGAGTCAGGCCAAATATGCATTGACATTCATATATGAATTTTCCAGGTATTGCTGGGTTTACTTCCTGAAACACAAGTCTGAAGTTTATGGCCTCTTCAAAGTCTTTAAGGCTTTGGTTGAAAACTAGTCTGGGAGGAAACTCAAGGTCCTCAGATCTGACAATGGTGGTGAGTATGTCAAGTCTGAGTTCATTCAATATTGTGTAGATGCAGGTATTCATATGCAACATTCTATCCCTTACACACCACAACAGAATGGTGTTGCTGAGAGGAAGAACAAATCACTAAAAGAGATGGCAAAATGCATGATGGAGGCTAAGACTTTGCCTCCAAAGTTTTGGGCCACATTTATAAACTGTGTAGCCTATATCCAAAATAGGGTGCCTCATAAACAGCTTTATGGTATGACTCCTTTCGAAGCATGGAGTGGGAACAAGCCAGATGTGACCCATTTCAGGATTTTTGGCTCAAGGGCTTGGGCTAGAATTCCAATAGAAAAGAGAAAGGCTTTGCAGCCCCAAACCCAAGAGTGTCTATTTGTTGAGTACTCTAAAGATTCAAAAGGGTACAAGCTGATAAATTTTAGCACAAACAAAGCCTTCATTGAAAGGAGTGTTCAGTTCCAAGAAGAGCCTTTAGCAGCAGTGGAAGTTGGAGAATCCTCTTCACCACCAAAACCATTGAATGTAAGTGAAGAGATAGTTGAACTTGCCAATTCTGATATGTCTAATAATGATGATTTAATTGCAGATCCTAACAGTCCTACAAGGCCAAAATGGGCAGCAAAGACCATTCATGCAGCTGGAGAACTAGCTGGAAATCCTAATGATCCTAGGAGGACTAGATCTCAGTTTGAGAGTGCTCTGTGCATGAAAGATCCTATGTTTGCAGATAAATGCTATCTGATGGTTGAATCAGACCCATAGACATATGAAGATGCATCAAATTATCCAAGATGGCAAACATCCATGAAAGAAGAGTTCATCTCACTCCAGAAGAACAACACTTGGGAGTTGGTTGATCTTCCCCCAGGGAGGAAGCTAGTTCAGTGTAAGTGGGTTTACAAAACCAAATTTTCTGTGGATGGTTCACCTTTCAAATACAAGGCCATATTGGTATCCAAGGGCTACTCACAAGTACATGGTATAGATTACAATGAGACCTTTGCACCAGTGGCAAAGATGGACTCCATCAGGCTAGCCTTAGCCATTGCAGCTTCAAAGCAGTGGGAAACATCACATGGATGTGAAGTGTGATTTCCTGAATGGATATCTCACTGAATATATTTACATGCAGTAGCCTCAAGGATTTGCTACTAATCCATCTCTTGTGTGCAGGATAAATAATTCATTGTATGGGCTTAAGCAAGCCCCTAGGGCTTGGTATGCCAAGATTGATAGCTTTCTGCTATCATTGAATTTTGTTCGATGCAAGTAAGATCCAAATGTCTATTTGAAGCTGATTCATGGTTCATTAATGATCATTGTTTTTTATGTTGATGACCTTCTCATTACAGGAAGCTCAAAGGATGAAATTGCCTCCTTGAAGGATGCAATGAACCATGCCTTCTCCATGACTGATTTGAGCCAATTCTCGGGGCTTGAGATTGCTCAAACCAAAGATGGGATCAAAGTAAATCAGTCCAAGTATTCCTTGGATTTTCTGAACAAATTCAACATGAAGGATTTCTAGCCAATCAATACTCCTTTCCTTTCAGGAGTTAAGCTTGAAGAAGCTGATTCTTCACCTATGGTAAACAATACACTGTATAGGCAATTGATGGGATGTTTGCTGTATATTACACATACTCGACCTGATATTTCTTATGCAGTAAGTGTGGCTTCAAGATACATGGATCAGCCTCATGAGATCCATTGGAGAGCAGCCAAAAGGATCCTTAACTTTGCTCGGGGAACAAAGACTCATGGGATCTTCTACAAAGCTAAATCTGATCTTCATTTGATTGGGTTTACTGACAGTGATTGGGAAAGTGACAAAATAGATCAAAATTCAACATCAGGATATGTGTTCGTGCTTGCTGAAGGGCCAATCATCTCGTCAAGCAAGAAACAGAGTGCCATTGCACTCTCATCTACAGAAGCAGAGTACAGAGGAGTTGTAAATGCAACAACTCAATGTTTATGGTTGCAAGGTTTGCTTGGTGAGTGTGGCTTCGAATCAGAATACTCAACTACTATCTATTGTGATAATTAGAGTACCATTAAAATATGTGATGATCCAATTCAGAAACAGAGTACCAAACACATTGAGATCCATATGCACTACATCAGACAACTTGTGCATGATGGCACCATTCACCTACTCTTCTGTTCATCTTCAGAACAAGTAGCAAATATATTCACCAAATTTTTTTGTGAGAAGACATTCAACAATCTCAAATCACTGCTGGGGATTGCTGATCATGCTATGAAGCATGAGTGATGACAAGATTTTCAAATTTTGTTTTACTGTCCATGTTTAAGTGAGGATTTTTCCCACTGGGTTTTTGCCTCTTTCCTTGTTTAAATGGACATGCAGTATGTAAAGGGTGACTAAGCCTTGTTGCCAGGCCCTATAATTTTCTGATATTTTACTTATAAGTGTTGTACAGGATTATACACCTAATAACCTAAGGTCTGGGGTTACCAACATACTCAATTACTTGCAGACAATTGACTCTTAAAGCACAGAATAAGAAATAGGAAGATCAAAAGGACTTACTTGTTAAACGAAGGTCGGTCCTTGCTAATCTTCTTCTTCTCTGTTCCACTTCCAAATTCTTCAGGATTGTTCCTCTTTCACCTGTCAAGAAACACTTTTCCAGATACAAGATGACTCATACACTTATAAACAGGTTAGATAAATCACATATGGATGCATAAGCATAAATAATTATCAAACCACAAGACATGAAACACATATGGAAGAAGTAATCTCTTTATTATCAATAATGGAAAGAGTTCAGATACAACCCAACGCCTGAGACAAGGACTCCTCTGCAACCAAAGGATTATGAGTTCACTGCTCCAAAGACTTCTGTATAAACTCCACCAGCATAAACTTGCTCTCCAAGTGTAAGTAATTAACACCCTCCCCAAGGCCTGTATTTATATGGGTGAAATAAGGCAGTTCTCGAAGGTTAGGGAGGTTACAGCAGTTAAGGAAATTAAGTTAAATAACTTAACTAATATCCCATTAGTGCGAGTGTTTTTATGTTTTAATGTTGAGATACATTCGCGGGTCTGTAGTAGAGCAACCCACGAATGATTCGTGACTATATATAAGTGCAACCCACGAATACATGGATTCGCGACTTGCTGTAAAGAAGACTCGCGAGTGATGCATGATTTGTATAGAATGATAGTCGCGATTACATCCCAATATAGGAAAAATGGCAAAGTAACTAGCTGGATGGAGGAAACATGTATTTCATGACAAGCCAATCTATAGTGTTGTGGGGAAACCTCTATCCATAAGTGTCCTTTTGTGTGCCAACATGAGGGATGTTAGCACTCGAACGGAGAGGTGCCATTCAGGTGTATAACAGATTCCCCCTAATGTGTGAGGTCAGAGGGGAACGATGGCTGAAATACATTATAATATTCATCTTTGGAAAACTCAGAAATCCAATGGAGCAGAGAGAGTACCTGAAACAAAGCATAATAATGTCATATACAAAGTTACATCTGAGGATGCTATGTTCAATTTATTGGAACATTAGCTCCTTTACAATATTTGATTACATCATATGATACGGGTATAAAACCACGTATATTACAAAGGTGGATCGAAGCCACAATTATTGATTACATCATTACGGGTATAAAACCACGTAATGATGAGTCTTCAAATATCTGGAAGCTATGTAAATAGATCGAACATAATCTTGCGCAACTTAGTCTATATGTGAGAGACTAAGGTCTTCATAAAGGATCCCAAAGAACCAATACAATCCAAGCCATGCGAATAAGGGTAAGCTGAAGTCGAACATGGAGAGGATTCAACAGTTTGTCAACCAATAGATGATAATTGACAACTGAAGCAAAGGAGTTCACCAATGATGAAAGTGAATCCAGAGGTACGATCGTCAAAAATCTGGGTCTTCGTCATCAGGAAGTACTGAAATGGAACCATGCTGTGATAAGGAAGGCAACAGATCCTCCAACGGATCACAAGAGTGACTAGGAACTGGGCAAAAGAAGGGAGACACAAATAGATAACAGATATAACAATGATGGAATCAGGTTATAGATCAAACATTGGGTAAATTCCTTGAACAGTGAGCACAACACAGAGATGACCCAAGGCATCGTACAATGGATAGATAGAACAAATAGACTTATCTGTCATGTAGGAGACATGATCAGATTCCCCAGGTATAATGGACAAGAGGAGGAGTAAGAAACTCAAAGTGATAGCTGAACACAAGTGTATACTGAAACATGGATATCGGAAAGCAAAGAGTGCTATGTTCAAGGACGACATGCTGCCATTACTGAAAATAAGAGAAAACTTCTTCCTTACCTTCCCTGTTAAATTTTAACGAGTCCAGGAAAGTAAACTCGATTCCCTCTTCATTTTTTAACAAGCTTGAAGAGATGGGAAAATAACGCTTGATACACTGATCCGTGAATTTAATGAGCTCGAACTAGTACATGCTCAAAAGGTGTTTTCACATTTAGAGATTCTGAAAACTCCAAAGAAGACTCCAGGGGGGTCCTTTTTCGTCCAATTTAGTCTCCTGAGGCCGAAAAAGTATAAAACAAACCACCGAAGAACTCTCTTAACTTTCGAGGAAGAAAAGGCGCACCTTTTTCGTACTTAGTCAGGGAGGTCCAAAAAAGGTTAAATTACCACCTACCCAACGCTCCTTCCAGAACAGCATAAGATAGCTTGAGTTTTACGAGTGTGAAGGAAAGCAAGATCACTTGGAAAGATCCATTTGGTTACGAGAAATGGGGCTTACAACAATAAACTTGTTGCTTTGTTCTTTAGTGTTTAACGAGCATGACAAAGACACAAAGTACACTCGGAATATTTTTCATGTTTGGGTCCAGAGCATGAAAAAGAGAAAACTAAGCTCAAAACAGGTGTTCCTTTTCCATAAATTTAGTCCCTCAGGTTCGGAAAAGTGATAAACCTATACCTGAGAATACTCTTCTCAATTCAAAAGAAAAGAGAGGGATCCTTTCTCCTATTATTCCGCATGGTCCGAGAAAGAGATAACCTACCACCAATGCGGATGCCCGTTCACATATTCTTAACGAGCTTGAATGGACGAGATAACTCGGCAGTCAAGTCTATTTTGAAGGAGTCAGACTTGGGCCTAAAGAAACTCCATAAGGTCGGGGATTCCTATAAAGGGATATCTTGTAAAAAGAGATTCAGAAGAAGCTCTATTTGGCGTGAAAAATAGCTATGAGGAAACCCCTGGGCCTGAAACAGTGACGGTATGAGTACCAAAGGATGACAAGGGCATATAAGGATGGTACTCATGAAATAAGGATCCTAGCCATGAAAGAACAATGGTAGAGACAAGGGAATAATGGCTTAGGATACCATAGTCCGTGGCAAAATGTTGCATACTAAGGTTAATGTGGAGTGATAAGATGCCAATATGTGTTGGAGATAGCAAAACCACCCTATAGAAGCATCAACACTTTGTAAAAGTTGGTAAACCTATTCCAAGGTACAAAGAGGGTGATATTAGTCCATTGACATTTCAAACTATATAAAAAGACCCACTTTATGAAATATTATTTCTATAAATAGCTTGAAAATTAAAACATTTCTCACCATTTGCATTTTTTGGACCAAAAAGGAAAGTTTACCCTCTATCTTTGATCGATTACCGTGGACAATTGGACCGTCGGAATCCAGATCCATCAGTTTCAGGTAACTCTACACCCTAAACCCTTCAATTTGATCCAAACAAATATCAAAATTAATGGTTAATTCGGTATTTTACATCATCCCAAAGTATATCATGGCGCATTCACGGGTTGCAAAAAGTAAAAGTCGCGAATACGCATTTTACTCACGAGTTTCCTAACTAGGCAGTCGTGAATGACTGGCGTCCTGCCTAATTAGACAGTCACGAATGTTGCGCAATGGGTTAAACTCAAAATTTAAGCACAATTTTTTATTTTTAAAGATGAAATACTTAACCAAATTGTGTGTATTTGCCAGGAAAAATATGGTGCTAGAGTGGAGGGAAAGAGAACATGAAATAATGGATCATGCGGCGCTCCAAAGCGCGGCTGTAATACAAGCATTGAGGACTTGCGGGCTGCTGAAGTTATTTTTTACATCACCCATACGGTCAAATGTCCGCTTACTGGAATTCATGGTCAACTATTGGGATCATGACATGGGGATGTTTAATCTTCAAGGTGAGACTTTAGAGCTTACCGTAGAGGATATATATTTCATAACTGGGTTATCACAACGTGGGGCACCGGTGAACTTGGAGGGCACTGGCAGGGGTGGAGACCCCTTGAGTGTCCAAAACTATGTTGACATGTTCTGTACACTGGGTACGCAAAAGAGGGGCAACAGTGTTATTATTGCAGACATCCAGGATTTCACACTCCAGGTACTAGCTAGCACTATTGTGAGACTTGCGGGATCATCAGGGTTGCATATGGACACCATGAATCAAATGAGGGTGGTAGTTGATTGCTTTAGAGGTGCTCTCTACGATTGGTGCTCGGGAGTGCTCCCCATCATGAAGAGGCAACTTTCTGACTGCAGGAGAGGAAGACGCAAGAACTTTGGTTATGCCAGCATACCAGTAGCGTTCTTCTTTGAGAGGGTACCAGCTATGAGCCCTGCGATACCATTACAGGTCAGACATCCACGTCAACTGAGGCTGGGTCGGTGGGGAGACATCTTCCTTTGTCAAGGAGGATGAGACATAGTACATAGCGTCTACGATGATAACTTTTATGTATGGTGGGAACGAGAACTGCCGGTGTTGGAGCAGTTTCCATACGCTGGGATGGATTTCCAAGGTGATCCCGACCTTGTCCTCCCTCCAGGAGGAATATGGGGCGAGATGGGTAAGTGATTTTTTAATTTTTGATCATTTTCAAATTTTTATGAATTTTCAAATGATAGAATATATACATATGTACAAGTCCTAACCCTAGTCATGCGTCAAAATGCAGATATTGGACCAGTCCACCCTAAAGGGCACCCCCGCATGTTCGTGTGTCCAGTTGTAGGAGGAGACCCAGGATTGGTTCGGGTAATAGAGGAGAAGCTTTCCAGGCTGACCCAGCGAGTACCGACGATATGGATTGAGGACATACCTACAGCCATGCAGGAGTTTGTAGTAGGAGTTCCACCGATATGGCTACGTCTGTTCAGGCGAGTAGCTAGAGCAGTACTTGTATACAAAGATGCGGTGGAGGCTGCCGAGGCCGAGGAGGTTGAGGAATCCAGGGTGCCTAGAGATCATGGGGACCAAGGTGGTCCCAGTGGCTAGGGTGGTCAGGCTTAGTTCTAGGGCATTTTGATGGATGATGATCCACATTTTGTATATTTTGTATATGATGGGATCTACGGATTAGACTCGACCTATCTATGACAGATTATATATATATATATATATATTGGTTGTCGGCTTATTTACAAGTGTTTTTTACATGTTTTGTTGTATATTTTATGAAATGTGTGTGAGATGCCAATACAAAATATAATTAGCATATGCATTAGTCAATGAATTTTGATTTTGTGGAATATGATTGAAAGTAATAACTTCAAAATGTCTTTCCAGTAAACGAATTTGCATGAACTGATGTAACAAGGTAGGATTTCATACCTGATAAGCTCGATTGAGCTGGGAAACTACCAACTGAGAATCCAAACGGACTTCAATTTGGGTGATGCCATGTGGCAAAGCATCCCATAGGAGCTCAATTACAGCCCTATACTCAGCAACATTATTAGAAGCAGGACCAAGACAAGCGCCACCCACGGAAACAAGCTGTCCTGTGGGAGAATAGATAACCCATGCTGCCGAAGCTAGGTTGCAAGTATGACGGCTGGTGCCATCAGCGAAACCTACATACATTTCGGAAGAAATCTACAACAACCAGAAGATAATATAAAAAACAAAACTGACAACCTAATGTACATAAAAAATACATACACTAAAATTACAAGAAAAAGTGCTAAGCCTAAGCATAGTACTTCTTCAGGTAGAGCCCATTTCTAGGCTCAGGCAGCTTATTCCCATCATAATCCACTAATTCATATGCGCCTTTACTCAAAACGTTTGACATGACATAGGGTCCTAACCACATAGCCTTGAATTTTCCTACCCCTAAGGGCTCTTTATCTTGGTCCCAAAGCAAGACAAGTTCCCCTTCAGAGAAAACCCTAGATTTGACCGTTTTATCATATTGAGATTTAACCCTATTCGTATGAGCCTAATTGGTAGTCAACGCATCTCTACGTTGCTCATCAAGGTATTCTAGATGTACCAGACGTTCTTCAAGCTCAATCATATCGGGTAACACATGAATGGCTATCTTCAAAGACAGGATTTCACATTCAATCAGAGTAACTGCTTCCATCCCATGAACGAGTTGGAAAGGTGAATAACCTGTGGCAGTCTTAACATTAGTTCGGTAAGCCCAAAGAGCAGGATATAACATGATATGCCAATTAGAATGGGCTGTATCAATTGTCCATTTAAGGATAGTTTTCAAAGTCTTGTTTACAGCCTCAACCTGACCATTTGCTTGCGGATAGTATGGATAAGAATGTTCTTGTCGAAATCCGAGCATGGTGGTCAGTTCCATCATCATGTTATTTTGAAAATGACTTCCATGGTTAGTGACAATCACTTTGGGAATACCAAACCTTGCAATAATTTGATTGAAAATAAAGAAAGCTGTTGTTTCCCCGTTATCTTTAAAAGTAGGCATTGCCTCTGCCCATTTCGTAAAATAGTCAACAGCGACAATGATGTATTTATGCCCCCCAGCTGAGACTGGGTTGCAGGTCATGTAATCGATCCCCCATTTCATGAAGGGGCCTACCAAGACAACATGAAATAACAGAGTAGGACACGACCGCATTTTTCTGGTGTAAAGCTGACATGGATGACAGCGCTTCACGGCTTCCACACAATCTTTAAAGATCGTGGGCCAGAAATAACCAGCGCACAATATATTTTGGGCCGTTGCTAACCCAGATAAATGACCCCCACATGCTCCACTATGAGAATCATTTAGGACAATCTCCGCTTCCTCATGAGTAAGGCAGCGACACAAGACGGAATCTACCCCTCGTTGATATAATGTATCTCCTATAATGAGGTATTTCTTGGCATGAAGGCGTAACTTACGTCGTTCTTCCCTAGAGTAAGCGGCAGGATACTTCAAAGTCTGGAGATATATAAGAATATCCCCGTACCAAGGATCAGAGGTGGATATTAAGAAGATGTGCTCATCTGGGAATGAGTCATCCTCAATTGCTACATTTTCTTCAGTGGGAAATTTTGCTATTAGCTCAGCAAAAACTAAGGAATTTTTAGACTTAGCGGATTTAAAATCCAAGTCAAACTCCTGGAGAATGACTATCCACTTGTTGAATTTCCCCCCAACAATCCGTCGGGATAAAACATATTGGAATGGATTAACATCCACCACTACTGTTATGGTCCTCAGTAAAATGTAGTGGCGCAACCTCTGCACAGCATAAACAGCTGCTAAGGCTAACTTCTTGACGTGGGAGTACTTAAGCTTAGGTCCATCCAAAGCACGGCTAAGATAATAAATGACATGCTCAATGAGCTTATCGTCCTCCTAAACTAGCACTACCCAAATGGTCGACTCCGATGCGGCCAGATATAATATAAAATCCCTAGAATAATCTGGTGGGCGTAACAAAGGAGCTGGAAGCAAAGCTTTTTTCAATGCCTCGAATGCAAGTTGTGTGGTTTCATCCCATACAAAAGGAGTGTCTTGTTTGAGCAAGCGCATGAAACCTTTAGTGATCTTGGCATAATTAACGATAAAACGTCGAAGAAAGTTGGACTTTCCTTGCAGGATTTGAAGTTGCCTGAGAGAACGAGGAGGAGGCATATTTACAATGGCCTCAACTTTTAATGGATCCACCTGGATGCCTCTACTAGATACGATGAATCCAAGTAATCTTCCCAACTCGACACAGAAAACAAACTTGTGGGGATTCAAGCAAATTTTATAGTATCTACATATTTCAAAAATCAACATCAAATGGTCTGGATGCTGGACCCTCTTGCGAGAATGTGCAGGAAGGTCATCAAGGTAGGGTTCAACAATGGCTTTTATGTCGTGAAAAGCAAAGTTCATGGCTCGTTGAAAGGTAGCCCCAGCATTTTTCAATCCAATGGGAATTTTTCTATACGCAAATGTACCCCAAGGGAAAATGAAAGAAGTTTTATGTTGGTCTTCCGGTTTGATTTGGATTTGATTGTAGCCGGAGAAAACATCCATAAATGAAAACACTTCAATCCCCACATATGCATCTATGATCTGGTCAATGAATGGTGTGGGGTAGTTATCCTTGGGACAGGCTTTATTGAGGTCTCTAAAGTTAGTACAAACGTGAATAGTCCCTTGCTTTTTATCAACAGGAACAGGGTTGGATACCCATTCAGTCAAAGATATGGGATATATAAAACCAGCTTTCAAGAGCTTCTCAACTTCTGCTTTCACAGCCGCCGCTTTACGCGGGTTCACGGGGCGTAATTTCTGTTGAACCGGCTTGGCATCAGGATAGGTTCAGATTTCATGTTGGAAAATAGATGGATCAATGCCTGGAATCTCCTCATATGACCAGGCAAAGATATCGTGAAATTCCTTGAAAAGAGCAGTGTAGATGGCAATCTCCTCCGGAGAGCAGTTTGCACCTATATAGATGTTTTCCACGACATCTGGGTTCACAGAGATATTGATAGGTATAGTGGCGGAAATGTTTGCCATATTCCCCTTAGCAAACACCCCTTCCCTAGGCAAAGGGTTGATAGGTACCTCAATATCATCTGACAGTCTCACCTTAAACTCTTGGTTTTCTATCTTGCTCAGATCTGGAAGGAAATAGGATCGATGATGAAGATGCTCACAAATCTTATCACGTCCACTCATATCTTCCAAAATAGCTTCATCGGAAGGAAAAATGGTATCTAAGCAATCTATGGAATATAAAGAGTTTTCTGCCCATGCGGGCAAATAGACTTCTTCCAGATCGTCCGAGACTAAAAGAGGATCTGGAATGGGATCAGCAGTAGCTTGAATGATGGCTTGATAAGCTACCTCTACTGCTGATAAGGGCACTTCTGGTTCATGGGGAGTTGGGAGGACCCAAGGATCAGTCCTATCACCAACCGTAGTGATGGACTTCCCCACAGTAGTAGAACCAATGTAGTTCACCGGGGCTGGAAGGTCAAATGTGCCCATCAATGATGCGTACATTCCAGATCCCAAGCTCTGTGCAACAGGTTTGACCTGATCAACCAATGTCACAGTGGATTCCTTAGACTCTAAACAGCCTTTTCAGGTAAAATCAAGTTGGTCAATAGTAACCAACTTGCCCTCATGTGGAAAAACCATGACACGAAGAACAGCCGATGCAACAGCAGACATTGCATAAGTCCAATTCCTTCCCAAAAGCAAATTATAGTCCAAGGGAGCATCAATCACTTCAACTTCAACAGACACTGCTTTGCCTGCCAATTTAAGCTCGAAAGCTAGCAGGATACCATGAGGACAGAAGGATCTTCCATCAAAAGCAGTAAGTAAAGTGTTTGATGGGACCAGCTCTGGGGATCCAAGAGCTTTCCAACAGGCCAGGGACATAACACATGTAGAGGATTCCTCATCAACAAATGCCCTTCCAATGGTCTTACCACCATGGATGACATCTATTGATAGGGCTACATGGTAAGGAAGGCGAATTTTGACATCAGACAGATTGAATTTCTCCATGAGACTTGAAGAATCCATGCTACCTAAAGCTGCTAAGAGAGCATCCCGCTGGGCAGGACAACTCTGTAACACCTCTAAAGCTGACATTGCACACGGGGTTTGAGCTAAGTCTTCAACCACTGAGTAGTTTGAAGCATCCCTAGCATTAGGGTTATGCAAAGTCTTCTTGAAAACACCTTTCGGTATCTTCGGCATAGTTTCAGCAGGTTGTTCTATCGTGAGAGGGTTGGAAGGTTCAACTACATCTTTACCCTTCTCAGAAGTCTCAGTTTCATAGTTTTTGTTCCTAGTTTGCAACAAAGTCGAATATCAAACCATGTTGATATAATTAGGGTCAGGGGCAGTTTGAGTGCCCCCTGCTACACTAGAAGTTGAAGCTGAGTTCTATCCTTGGGGAAACGGGTCCTTCAGGACAGCCGGTTGTTGAGATTTGAGCAGCTTCTGGGCTTGATCCATAAGGGGACAAAGGTGAGTAAGGTGGTCCTCTTGGCACAACTTACAAGGGAACTTGACCTTATTCTTTTATTTTTTACCCCCATCAGCATTATTCGTAGGCTTGGGCTTGTTTTGGTTTCCCTCTCCTTTCTTACCTTTCTTCTTCTTCTCGTCGGGCTGCTGATTGCCCTTAGAAGAAGTTTGTGCAAAAACATTTGCATTTTGGGGAGAGGGGGCAGCCTTTGCTGCCTCCACCGTAGACTGTTTGATAGACAACTGGTGAAGTTTCTTAGTTAAAGACTCTACGGTGGGAGAGTTGATGGACCCAACCACACCATCGGCATGGGGTCCAAGCTTAGGATTCTCCGCCTCGTGCGAAGGCCTCGGTGCCTCAGGGATGATCTCATACAAGATCCCAGACTGTGAGTAAATCAAGTCTAACTGCTGGGCCCTGAGTATGGATTCTTCTTCATTTGTTACTCCTGATGTGGAAACATCCTTAGATATGTATGGAAACAGTGATTTAAGGAACCATTCTAATAGAAACTCAGGAGGAATGGTGGCTTTGATAAGGCTCTTTCGCCTCCTCCACTCTTGGATATGATCCGAGATGTGGGTAGCCTTGTTTTTTCTAAAATTAGACAACAAGTCCATTCCAAAATCGTATCGAAACGGAAGCTGAAAGTGGCTAAGGAAAGCACTAGCCAAATCCCAGAAACTAATAAAAGCAACAAAAGACAATTCGATATACCACATTGCCACCGTACCTATCAAGGTCCTCTGGAATAGCCTCAATCTAATTGAATCCTCATTCAACGAATTGGAAGAACACCATAAGTGAAAAGTGGTGGTATGTGCCCCAGGATCTTAACCAGCTTTACCTTCGAACTTAGGGATGTTCGATGGAAATTTGGTGGGAACAGGTGGCCACAAGGGGTCATGCCTCACCAGGTCATTCATCAACTTTGACAAGTCTGGCAATTTTAAAGTTTCCAGGAAAGGAAGTTTGGGCATAACCGGGGTAGTAAATGTGCCAACTTGGGGATTCGAGGGACCTGCCCCTGAATTCCCATGGGTAAAAGTGGGGTTGCCCCCGGCCACCAGTTGTGAAGTGGGAAGGTTTCTTTGAAACAGATTCCATCCGTAAGCCACAAGATTTTGTGTGGGAGGTGCAGTATAAGTGTTTCGGGCCATCCCCATAGAACCAGGGGTTTGAAAGACTGGAGAAAGTATCCCTCCACTAAAAAATGAAAAGGGAGAGCTCGTGTATGGGACCAAAATAGGGGTTTGGAAGCTCTGGCCGTAAGAGGTGTTGCTCCCAAACTGCACTCCTACATATGAAGGAGATGGACCTACGTATGGAATGGATGGGGGAATGTGCCCCCCATTCCAAGGAAATCCTTGGACATAAGCCGAGGATCCTACCGGACCACTCTGGGTAGTGTAAGGGAAGGAAGAAGGAATGGCAGGTATACTAGGGGTCCCAGCAACCGTGTTACCAAAAGTACCTCCTATGTTGGAGTGAACCGGTGGTTGAACCACTCGGCTCGCTGGAGTTAAAGGTGTAGAAGGAAAACTAGATCTAGGGGTACTAACCGGGGGAGGCAGCACCCCTTCAACCGGAATGGTTGAGGTAAACACAAAAGAAATTTCTTCCGCAGAAGACATGACTCTACCCACAGGTACACCTAGAACTGGTGAATCAAAAGGCCTAACTTGGACGATCACAGGATCATTTAAGTCAGTCAAGGGGGAGTTAAAATTTCTTGCAAACTCGTCAGTCTACAATTATTCTATCTCAACTATGTCAAGATTGAAATGGTTAGCAATGAGTTCTGGTTCACCAAGCACTTCACTTGTTCCTACAAGTTCAAATGAACCCTCTGTGTCTAATCTCCGCCTTTGAGGTAAAGGTGGGGGCTCCAATGCAGTGATAGGAGGAAGGTTTCTCAACCTTTTTGACCTTCTAACCGGTTGGCCCTCCAGAATTAAAAATTTAACAAATCACACCTGTTATAGCGGATTTCACCACACTAGGTGAATCACACATTGTATGGCCTTCCCTTGTCCCGCTGCAGACTCATTAACCCCTTTGGACCACTTTATAT
>LPNX010301903.1:0-42471 GCA_001517045.1 Pseudotsuga menziesii
GAGGTATTTCTGTGTCCTTTTGGGCAGCAACTCTCCTTTAAATGTGCACAACCTGTCAAAAACCAGTGAGCTATTCTTCGCTGCAAATCACATGAAATACCTAAAAATTTGCTGTTACAATATTAGTACAAAATTTACAATTTTTTACATAAAAAATCTGAGTGACAGACAAATATCTATAACAGCATTGAGCGCTTCGCATTTTGACCTCGATCCTTTGAGGTCAGACGTGGGATACCACGATTAAGCTCAAAGTGTTATGATAAATATTTGCTGAAACTAATACAATTACAAATTTACAAAAAAATAAATAAATAAATAAAAATTTCTGAATGTAATAAGTGACAGTAATGTGGAATTTAGAGCGCTGGAAAATGAGTTTCCAGCCACCTAAATGATGTAAAACTAGCAGAAATAACAGGTTAAATTAATATATATGAGGTTAGGGCTCTAAAACAAGGTTTATATTCACTAAACAGTGAATAAAACCCTGTTTAAAACAGGCTGAAAGTAGATGGCCGAATTGAAATTTTGCAGAAATGAGAACCCTGGAGAGATGTCCTTGCTTGAAAAACCTGCAACAAATCTAGCTCTGCAAAAAATTGTAAGCCTAGAGATGAATGTCCAACAATCCCTACAAAATACTTTGAAGAAAAATGTTAAACCGTTCACAAAAGAGAGCAAAAATACTTTTACTCTCTAATCTCTCCACAAAATACTTTGTGGAGAGCTAACTAGACTAATACAAAAGATGCAAAGCTAAAAAATATACAAGTTACCTTACAAAAATTTGATCATGAAAAATGGAAAAATGTAACACAATGTTCCTCCAAAGATTTCTTTGATTAAGTGGCCCAACTAGGGCAAGAAGATTACAACAGCAAGAGAGCTTGAGAAAATAGTGGAGAAATATTCCGGCAGCATAACAATAGCATGAGAGAGCATGTGAAATGAGGGAGTGAGGCCCCCATTTTATAGTTGAGGAAGACCCCCAACCCCTTGAAGATCAATGGCTGAGATTAGATCTAGATCTACGTTAAATCTCCACCACTAGATCTAGGTTTTTGACTTTGCATTCCTCTCAATCAATCTCAACCCTTAGATTAAATCTTGATCAATGGCTTAGAAGCTTGATCCATGTCAAACCAACATACACCCTTAGATCTAGGGTTTGACCAAAACGTCCACCCTTAGATCTTTTGTGGGCCCAAAGGATAGGCGCCTCCCTCTACATTTGGCTTTGACTCCTCCAAATCGGCGCCCCTCTCCAAGATAGCGCCCTCTAAACCAAGCTAGCGCCCTTTTATTTTGTGCTAGCACCCCCTTTTAAAGCTTGACGCCTCCTCTACTATAGTGGCGCCCTTCCAAGTTTGGCGTTCCTCCAAAGTAGCGCCCCACTATTCCAATATAGTAGAGCCCTTTGAATGTGTGGCCGCCCCTTACTAAATATGGCCGCCCCTTTAAATTAGCGCCCTCCTCCATGTATGGTAGCGCCTCCACCAAGGTAGACGCCCTCCATTTAAAGCTAGCGCTCCTCCTAAATTTGGTGGCATCCTCCTCTATATAGAGTGGGGTTCTTTTATGCATGCGCCCCAACTTTAGAGGTGGTTTAAACTTGGACGTCCCCTTTAGCAAGGGTTTAAACTTGGCTCCTCTAGATGCGGCTTTGACCATTCCTTATTCACTTGGAGCACCTCTAAAATTAGCTTTGACCATAGCCTTTAGCTCCAAAATGACATTTAACCTTTAAACTTAGGCTCAATTTAAATTCACCTTAGATTTAATTTTCCAAATTAATTTTAAAAATTTTCTCATTTTTAACTCAGGAAAAATTAAAAATAACTTGAAAAAATTAATATCCAGGCCATGGGGGGGTGGAAAAATTTGGAATAAATTTTTCTAGGCTTAACAACCCCCAAACAAATTTACCATGGCATTATTTGATTTTTTCCTTCAAAATCAAATAATGTGAATTTTTGACTTAGAGAAATTAATTAATTCCCTAGGAAAAATAGACCTTGCTCAGACAAAAAAGGTCTATCTCCTCAGCTGCTTATCAGAACGACATGGGACTCGAAGCAGTGGCTTAGGGGGTTTCATAGCAATTTTACTTTGCATTCATAGCCCCTATTACAAAATGCCATGCTTGAGCAATTACATTCTTACATCAAAAACTGAGTTAATTAATCACCAAGGGGTGAAATTAATTAACTCGAAAAAAATAAATAAAAATACAACAACATCACGAAACTCCGCAAGACTCTATACAGATGCCTAGCATGGTCATGAATCACATCTTGAACCCTTAGCCACCTCATGGACTTGACTGGTAGAACGCCCGTCACCACTTTGGAGGATTTTGAGTGAAAAACCAAACCAATTAAAATCGTTTATACAACAAGATCAATTGGAAAGGGAAAAAACACTCGATGAGGGGACTTCCCTAACAACCAGTTCCATGGTGAGGCATCCATATCATATGACCCATACTAGTACATATAATTACATTAATTTTCCCACGCAGGGGAGCGGATATTTTGTTTTACAAAGGGGCAATTGCCCTGCAGAAGTGAAAAAATCCTCAGATTTTTCCAAGGTACAATTAGTACAACTATGTACATCTTCATGTACATGGAGTTGCCACCTAGTCGAAATAGGTGGGCAACACACCTTGAAGAGAAGGAGTGTAAAGTCGTAGTGTTATTTAGACCATCAGTTCCTGACAATCAAGATCATTGGCAAGCTATGAAACCGGATTCATCCAAAAGGGCCTGTGTGTCCCGTGTCCGCGTGTCGGACACGGACACGCTGACAAAACGTGTCCGACACGTCTTTGCAGCGTGTCCTATTTTCGGACACGTGTGTCCGAGGACTGTCAGTGCGTGTCCGGAAAACAGGACACTTTTTCCACTAAAAAAACGCCCAGAATTGCTTTAAATAAAAAATTTCACTTTCTTTTTATCATTTGCAAGTGTGGAGAGGGTTCTAAAGTGTGTTTGGTGTGCAGGTGAAGAAGATTTGAAGGATTTAAATGTGTAATTACTAATGTTAAATGTGCATTGATTTTGATTTCTATTGAATATTTGTAAAAATTTGGATCTATATGTCTATATTTTTAATATATATATATATATAACGTGTCCTACGTGTCCTGATTCCGGGGGTCACCATGCCCGTGTCGGACACTCGAATCCCCGTGTCCTTCATGTCCCGTGTCCCCGTGTCAGGTGACTTAGTTGGCAAGTCTTCGATAATGATGCTCAAATCATTGCTTTCTTACAGCACTCGGCTAATTTTCAAAATTGCAATGTTGATTTAGAAGATAAAGTAAACAACCTGTCTTTGCAAGATGTGGATGTGATGAAGTTAGCAATCCCTCTAAAGAAGAGTTTCAACAGACATGATGAATACAAGGGTAAAAGAGTTGAACCAATAGATGAGGTCATAGAGATTAACATTGGAACCCCAGTTTCTCCTAAAATGATTAAAATTGGAAAGAATGCCTCCCCAAATGAGAGAAAAGCTATTGAAAATCTAATTAGGGAGTACAAGGATGTCTTTGCCTGGACGTATGACGACCTTAAAACTTTTGATCCTGCCATTATTGAGCATACTATCCCTTTGAATGAAGGAGCGAAATTTTATAGACAAAAGTTGCAAAATGTTAATCCTAAGCTATCCCCCTTGATCAAAAAGGAGCTTGAAAAGATGCTAGCTACTGGAATTATCCGACCAGTCCGACACACCACTTGGGTTTCTAATCCTGTGATTGTGAGAAAGAAGAGCGGTGAAATCGGGATATGCATAGATTTTAGAAATCTAGCTCAAGCGTATCTTAAAGATAACTACCCTTTGCCAAACATGGAGAATTTACTGCAAAGTGTAACAGGCGCGGGTATGTTGTCAATGTTAGATGGTTTTTCGGTATACAATTAGGTGCGTATTAAAAAGGAGGATAGAGAAAAAACAACTTTTACAACTCCATGGGGAACTTTTGAGTACATAAGAATTCCTTTTCGGTTATTAAACGCTGGCTCAACTCTCCAAAGAGCTATGGATCAAGCCTTCCATGACCTCATTGGAAAGATCATCGCCATTTATCAAGATGACCTAACGGTTTTTTCCAAAGAACGAGATGTGAAAAATTTAAAGAAGGTTTTTGATCGGTGCAGAAAGTTTGGTATATCTTTGAATCCCAAAAAGTCAACTTTCGAAATTGATGAAGGTAAGTTATTAGGGCATATTGTGACTAAAGAAGGTATTAGGATAGATCCTGAGCGGGCCCAAGCCATTAATACTATTGTTGCACCCCATAATGTTGCTTCCCTGCAATCCTTCTTTGGAAAAATAAATTCCATCCGAAAATTTATTCCGAACTTAGCAGAGTTAGCCAAGCCTCTAAATGCTCTTCTTAAGAAAGATGCAAAATTCCTCTGGGATAAAACCTATGAAACATCATTCATTAAACTAAAGAAAGCCATTTCAACTGCTCCTATTTTAGCATGTCCTGATTACAGCAAGGAATTTCTCATCTATTCATACGCTTCTGAAGATACCATTACGCTTCTGAAGATACCATTGCTGGAGTTCTGTTATAAAAGAACAATGAAAATCATGAACAACCTCTAGCTTTTATGAGTAAAAACTTGAGGGATGCTGAATTAAAATACACTACTATGGAAAAGCAAGCCTACGCTCTAGTCAAAGCCCTAAAACATTTCAGGACTTACATAGGGTACTCCAAGGTTAAAGCCTTTGTGCCATATCAAGCAGTTAAGGATGTCTTATCACAAGCGGATGGTATCGGGGTTAGAGGAAACTGGATTTCACGGATCCAAGAATATGATTTAGAGATCAAACCCATTAAAATTGTGAAAGGTCAAGGTTTGGCCCAAATATTAACTGAGAAAAGTAACAGTCATGCAATTAATCTTGCTAGTGATCATGAATCTCATATTTTGCATATTGATGAAGACCATGAATGGTATAAGGATATTCTCTATTTTCTGAGAAATTTGTCTTGCCCTGATTATTTGGTAGATCATCAAAGGAGAGCCGTAAGGTTGAAGGCAGAAAAGTATATATTAACTCAAGATGGTCTGGGTTGGAGGAACCTCGATGGAATAATTTTGAAATGTGTTAGTGTGGAGGAATCCCAGACCATCATTAAGGAAATGCATGCAGATGTCTGCGGTGGACATTATGCACCTAGAACAACTGTCGCAAAGATTATGAGAGCAGGATATTACTGGCCAACCCTCTTCAAGGATGTGCACTCATTTGTGAGAACCTGTCAAGAGTGTCAGTTTTTCTCAAGAAAACCCAGGCTGAGAGCTTTGCCGCTAAACCCAATTGTAATAAAAACTCCTTTTAAGCAGTGGGGTATGGATTTTATTGGGCCCTTTGATCAAAATTCGAGTAATGGATATAAATACATCTTGACTTGCACGAATTACTTTACTCGATGGGTTGAAGCTATACCAACTAAGAAATGTACAATTGCAGTAGTTGTCAAATTCCTAGAAGAAAACATTGTCTCTCGATATGGATGCCCTACAAAGATAACCACTGACAATGCTAAAGCTTTTAGTAAGCTAGAGATGTCAATTTTTTGCATGAATCATGGAATTACATTATCCCATTCGTCTAACTATTATCCCCAGGGTAATGGTCTTGCTGAATCCAGTAACAAGAATTTGATTAAGCTTTTGAAAAGAATGGTTGGAGAAAATAAGAGAAGTTGGGATAACAAACCAAAATATGCACTGTGGGCCGATAGAACGACAATAAAAAGAATAACAGGCAAAGCTCCTTTCGAATTGGTTTATGGGCAAGATTGTAGGCTTCCAATTAATATGCAAATCCCAATATATGAATTGTTGCAACAATGCACTTCAGATCAGGAAGCATTTCAAGCAAGAATTGACAAGTTAGTGGAACTTGATGAAGTAAGAAGGGTGGCATTTGATAAAATGGTTATTGAGCAAGAAAAAATTAAGGGGACTTTTGATCAAAGAACAAGAGATGTAAAATTTGGAATAGGAGACATAGTCTTGCTATGGGATAAATTAAAAGAGAAACCTGGAAAACATGGAAAGTTGGAAAAAATATGGATGGGTCCTTATCGAGTATCTAGCATAGCCGGAAAAGGATCAGTTTATTTGGAAATTCTGTACGGGGATGAATTTGAACTTCCTGTGAATGGGCTTTTGCTAACGCATTACTTCCCGCCCATCACGTGAGTCTTGTTTTTCCTAGTAGGGTAGAATAGGTAGGATCTGAATAAAGCCTTTTAGGCAGTAGTGTAGCTTTTAGTTTTGCACCTTTTGTCTTTGCCTGAAGCTTTCTTTTCAAAGCTCTTAGTGTAGTCCTCAATTTTAGCATTTTTCCTGCACAGTGAGATCAAAACTTTGCTTAAAGTTATGGTTATAGATTAGATTTATTTTCTACTTTTCGGTTTCATGCATTTCAGTTTGAGTATTTTATTTTTTCCACACAGTATTCTAACGACCGGTCTGTGAGTTTGGTATAGCTCTGGACATTTTGCAGGTTGTTGGTGACATTTTGGCAGCAGTTGCAGAGCTGGAAGGATGGATCGAGGATGCGAGTAGCAGAGTGCGAGGACCATAGATTCTGAGGTTCTCAAGCGCTCTATTCAACAAAGCACTTGTCCCAGCTGGAGCCAAATGTTATCACATATATAGTAGCCGAGCTACCATATTCTATTTTTCAGCCAGCTCCCCTACATATGAGATGCTGAGATGAGCATTTATTATCGATCATGATTTGATTGATGGACTATAGTACTCTCCCATACCATGACCGAGTCTCAGGACACTCATATTTGAGGACTGATGTAGCCATTTAGCTAGTTGCAGACCAGTTAGTAGTGCCCAGAGTTGTATCAGTGCTTTCCCATTGGACAGATGTTGGTTCAGATGAATTCTTACATGTTCATGACTCAGTTTATATTATCTTGTGTTATGGATATCATTGCTCTTATACTCATTTTTGTGACATGTATTAGCATTTAGGGTCATGATCTGGCGGTCATATAAATATGTGGACTTAGACCCGGAAGTTCTTGATTCATACTCATTGGTTTTACCCTCCTTAGGGAGAATAGGGGTAGTCATTCCCACCATACTTTGGCTTGCTAGTGTTGGTTTCATTGTTCACGGTCTCCACCGATCCATTACCTTCCCGTTATGTTTCCAACCCGACCTACTACTTGACTTGTGGCATGGAGGACCTTTCCCCACTAGCGCATCTTTGTTGGACAAGCTTCCCTGTTTATTTGTGTCTCAACTCTGAGTTGCCTAGGTTGTGTTGGCTAAACCTGAAACAAGTAGCGCTGCCATCAATACAAGGTATTTGGAAATGAAATGAATATCTAATGAGAAAGCCCATCATGAAAAGTATTGTTTTTTAACATACATGAATGCAAGGCAAGCCTAATGAAATTGGCTTTGAAGTATATTGAAATGAATATCTTAAAACATTCATGAAAAGTAGTGTTTATAAACATACATGAATGCATGAAGCCTCAATAATAAAAATCCGTGTAATAAGTACATGGACCAAGGCTATGGAAAATCAAAGGCCCAAAAAAGCAATGGTTCCTAAAGTTATATCTAAGGATTGCTGGCCTTACTTGTATTGGTTTGGATTGTGAGCATTTGTCAAGGTGAATAAGCACCTCTGAAAGTAGCTTATCCATTTGTGAGACACTGCCATCCCCTGTGTTATTGCTTGTCCTGCATATGCTAGAGTAAGTATCCCCTTTCCATATCCAAAGTGTCACAATGTTAAGTTGGTAGTCACCCTTTGGCCTAGCGTTTTAAATTTCAGCCCTAACCCTTCACTAGCAAATTCACTACAACTATGAAATGAGTATGGTTTTGAAAATCTGGTCTGAGTTATGATTAATAATGAAACCCTATATATTTGGTTGACAAACTGCCAGTGAAGTGATTGCTACTTGTTATAATTGTTACTTGAATGATTTGTAGAGCATGTTTTAGCCTTTGAACACTTGCAGCGGATGGATGTATCCTGAGTTATATTATTGATTATGTGGTCATTTACAAATTATTATTTTGTCTATCTAGGTATATTGATATTGTAGATGATCATGCAGAGACACATAAGGTGTGTGAGTATGCACCTTAGATGGATTTGGACTCTCTGACTCCAATGAGACGGATTGTTTTTAGTTTCGGGTAGTTGCAGAGATGATTTGGCTCAGTGTACCATTTTGGTGCAGTTTTGCCATGCTGGATGACCTGTCTGAGCAGGGAGATGATTTTCTTGGATCTCCTAGGGCGTTGTATGAGGCATGGCGGGTACAGCCACTTGATTGTACCATATTACCCCCCTCCCAGAGAGCCTAGAGGGCTCAGTTGGATAACGTAGGCACCCTGGGAGGCAATTTTTGCCATTTGGCATATCACCTTTCCTGAGGCAGATAAAAAATAATTAAAATGGCTACTGAAGAATTCAATTTGGGCTATTAAGGCAAGGAATTGGCATGGGATGAGTTTTGATGATGAGTGTGATGTCTTCCACTCCTTCTCCAGTAGTTGCAGCACCTGGATGGGCCCACATTTTTTTTTCAGGCATATTTTATTATTTTTTGGAGCTTTTTGGAGGCTCACGATTTCCTCAAGGAGACACAATTTCACAGTTAAAAAATTATATTATTTTTATTGTGCCATGGGGACACCCAAAGGGAGTTAGTTAACACCCCCTGGACCCACCATGTGCTTCATTTATTTTTTTGTTGAGTGGGATCCCCTCTCCTAGGGTGATCTAGTCCACTTTTATATTATATTATTGTATTGATCCATGTATTATATGTTGAGCTCATCTCAACCATTGATTAGAACATTTGTATCTTTTAATCTTAGCCACCCATTTGAAAAGTGGTTAGGATTTTGGTTCTCTCATTCCTATTTAAAGGAGAGAGCTTCTCATTTGTAAAGCGTCTTTGGCTCTTGGATCTGAATAATAGAAAAACTTTTCTTGTGGAAATTCTTGGATCTCCTTTGCATCTGGTGTTCTTAGATGGTGATTGGAAAATCTTTTGCTTCCTAGCATTGGGGTATTTGTTGTGAGATCTATATATTTTTTCGGGAAACATTGTTTTGTCTACATGAGGGCAACTTCAACTTGGGCGTTTTTGCAGGGTTTCCTCAATTCGCTTGGCTTGGATGCGTTTTGTATCAGGGGGTTTTCATTAGCATCAATGAAATCTATGATTTCATTTTGCTATTTTTCTGTAGCATTTGTTCTTTTCTCATGATACAGCAAATCTGATATGGTTGGCATTTGTTGTGCGGGAGAGAGGGCGTAGTGGCTTCTTGGGGCAAAACGTTGGGCATAGAACTCACTCAAATCTTCTCAAATTGATCGAGATAGCAAGGATCATCACTATCAAGGCATCTACAAGGTTTTCCAAGTAATATCTACAGGTTGGTGTTTCTCTTCCATATCTCAATCCATTGGCATATGTATTTCCATCTTAAAACCCTAAATAATAAATAATACAAAAAATATTATAGATCAAACCGCTTGATCTCGGGGCAAACCATTTCTGGGTTTTGTAGATCGGGTCCAACCCTAGGTGGGTGGGTCTTCCTCAACGCTAAACTAAAAGTGACTCCATTGGCCTAGATCTGAAAGCACTGGTCTCCAAACCCTAGCGCTACCCTCCATATTGCCCTCTTTTCTCGTGATCTGATCTTTTCTGGAAAAACCACTTTTGGGTTTGTAGATTGGGTCCAACCCTAGGTGGGTCTTCTTCAATGTTGGGAAAAAAGTGACTCCATTTGGCCCAGATCCCAAGGCACTGATCTTCAAACCCTAGCGCTACCCATCCTTTTGCCTTTTTATCCTGCGATTTGACTTTTTCCTTATGGCTCGGGTGCTTTGACACTGTCATACCTTCTTTCGAGTCTATCCCTCGGTACTAGATAGCCCCAATCCTGTTCTTACCTTCTCTGCATTGGTCACGTTTCCCAAGGCAGTGGATATCTTCACCTTTTGCTAGTACCTTAACCCTAGATCTAGTATTTGCCTCATAGGTCACTTGTGTCCCAACTTGGATCAAACCTCATATCTCCTGAACCCTAATCCAAAGCCTTGGTTCACCTAGTGACGTCATCCATAGATCTAGGGTTTCCATCACCTTACACCTTACGTACCTCAAGTCCATTTGATCTAATCTGGTGTCTAGGTCGGATCTCTCCTGTCGGGAGTAGATCTGGGTCTCTCCCATTGTTGTCTTGGGCTAAGACAATATAAAGTGAAGATTGCCTCGATTGGAGTGACAACCATCCATTTGGGAGTCGAGGCAATATTAGTTCCACCTCCTTAGTTGCTTGTCCCTCTATCGTCCATCCTGGATCCATCTCAATGAGGCAACTAGAAGGTTGGTGATAACAAGTTGGAGAAGAGCCAACCTAAAGCGACAAAGAGAGGAGTGTGGTGACATTGGTTTCTCTCTTGATAGTTGTCATCAAGCTGGTGTGCTTAACTTTTGGGCTTCAGCACACGCATGTCAGTTTTGGGTGATAACAGTGCTTACCAATAAGAGTGCTCCAACCAAGGGCTTGCTTCAAGGTTTTTTGGAAAACTGCTTCTTGGCTGACCTAGGGTTTGATAAAAAAAAACCTAAATTTTCAACTTTGGAATCTTTCCAATCTAATTGGAGAGAGATATGCACCTCCTCAAGGCGAGTTGAGAAATGGTCTTCTTTTTCCAAATCAATGGACAGAACTACAAAATATCTGATGCCCTAATTTCTCCAATTTCTTCTGCTGAGCCTATTCCATTGTCCAGTCTTAATTATGTTGTATCTCAGAAATTTCCGCTCCTCAAGGTCTAAAACATTTTCCTGAGGTAGTATCATCTGTCCTCTGTCCAACCCCATAGGTTAGAGCAAGATTGGATTCACCAAGTGGAATTTATGCTAAGTTTCCCAAGGTGACATGTTTATTGACTAGTTCAATATAGCGAACTTGTATGGACTGCCACGAGTCACTGTTTCAACTTTGGGTTATGAAACTTGCATCAGAGAAACTACAATCTGTGTCCTTTCTAGAAAATTTTACAAAATTCAATTTGGAACTTCCTAACCTAAGATATAACATTTTTCCCTAGGTCACCTATTTAAAACTGAATTCTGGAAGAGGCTAGAACCCTATTTTACATGGATCATATCTCAGAAAGTACAGCGAATCTGAGGTTGAAACTCGCACACAAGGTACATCAACATTTCATCTTCGGCATGTCCAAGTTTTAGCTCTTGGACCTTTACCAAAAGCAAGTTGTAGCGAAAATGCCCAAATGATTAGATTTTTCCTTCTAGGGTTTCAAGCATGAAGCCCTAATCTTCGACAGTTGCAGCTGTTGCAACTATTGTAGTTGTAGCAATGAATTCTTTCAGCATGGCTCTGATACCATGTTAGATATTTAATGTTTCCAATATTTTAATGTTAGATATTCAAACAATTTTCATTATATCACAATAATCATATGCAATAGAATCACTGAAAGAAAGACAAGCACAGCAACACAAAAGACACAAAGATTTTCATTTGGCAAACCACAAGGGAGAAAACCCAGCAACTTCTTTAGTATAGATTCTGTCAACAAGAACAATGCCTTCTAGTACAATCCTAGAGCTAAATGCTCTCTCACAAAGATCTTGAGAATAAGACAAGATAGAAAACTCAAGAATAAGATGTCTTCATAAAGCAGATATTCTTCTCCTCCAAAAAACTAGTTCTTCTCTCTGTTTAACGAATTTGCTCCAAATGAGTGTGTGTCCATATGGGAAGTGCGCCTCCCCTATTTATACATGTTTTCCAAGTGACTTTTCCACTAACTAGGCCAACTTAACTTCTTTAACTGGGCCGACTTTACTGGGGCAGTTTTACCCAGTGATTTTTGTGGGGCCGAGTTGACTGTTTTCACTTGAATTCTTTTAGGGTTTTACATGATCAATTACAATATGAATATTTCCTGAAGGAAGTACAACAATAATACATCAAGAATACCGGAAGAATATCTTCCGAAGTTGCGCAATCTTCAACAATGGGAGAGGGCCTGGTCCAACAAGAGGACAATGAGGCTGAGGAGGCTTATGAGGCAACCTCATCACCAACCTATACAAAAATTCATACCCAAGCACCCACCAACGGTCATCAAACTTTTGCTGCAAGGCCTTCTAATGGCAAATGAGCCCTTGCCTTTTCCTTTAAAAGGGGAAGAGGGAACTGCTAGCTGCTAGATTGATCTTTGTAGACGATTGATCATGATGAGATATATTTTTTATATAGATGATGTTATTTTGTATTGGTTATTCAATTTTGTGTCCTTGCCTAGATAACTATCATGGTTCAGTAACAACTTTGATGTATCATTTGGCATTCTATACAGCTTATATATCAGTGTGATTTCCATCATTATGTGGCAATATGATTGTTTGATGTTATTCATTTATATTTCAAAAAATTTGAAAAAAAAGAATATTTTTGTAATTTTTTTAATTCTTGCTGATTATTTCTGATTATTTGTCGATTTAATCTTTTCAGGACCCTAGTTAATTAATTGTCGAATTACGGCCATTTCATCTATCATGCAAGTCAAAAAGTACTTCCTCCCGTCTCAAAAAACAATGTAAGATGCAAATTTATACCATAAAGACTGTATGGTTAAGTTATACAACTGTACCTATCTATGCTATCCAGATTCCATACTAACGGTATTAAAAGCATGCTAAGGAAAAGTTCTGAAAACAATGAAAGTTAAAGGGTTATAAGAAATATGTGCAAAAAACCTGAGTTGAAACTTGAAACTCTTATTGGAAAAGTAGAATTTATAAATGGCAATTACAGTAGTAGTTATAAAAAAGGGCTACTTTGAACACTGAGTTGTAATCATTATATGAAGGAGGGCAGCTTTACTTCATTGTTAAATGTGTTTCAACCAACGACAAAAGTAGTCTTTGGACAAAGCATTGCCCAAGATTTCCTTCAAATCGAAAATCTTCCTCAACAAGATACTACATGGCAACCTAAGACTTTCCAACAAGAACATGTGAGTTATTTCACTATCTTTGAAGAAAAGACCACAACCAAAATGTTTAGATGAGTGACACATGGAGACATAGGACTAGTCGAAAGTAGGCTTAACACTAGTATGATCTTTTCTTTAACTATCTTAGTTTATAAAAAGCAAGGTTTCTGACAGGAATTTTACTTGTAGGTGGCCCATTTTGAATACTTTTTGCACTTTTTAATATCATTTTACTCTCTGTATTCCATATTTAAGTGCATTTTCATTATCAAGCAAGTATATTTCATCTAATTTTGCATAGAGTTGATGTTTCATAATAGTAGATCATATGCTAATAAGTAGTGTTTGACAAACGAGAAATCAATAAGTAGACTAACCTGTTTGTCTTGACAAAGAAGGAGGCAACATCAGTGTCATAGCGATTTGCAACACTAATGCACCCACCACCGATGGGAATTATCCGCTTTATCTTCGATGCCCCACCTTCGCCAAGAATCCATTCTTGAACGGGGTTTTTCTCGGATGTTGCCACTGCCATTCCAACATAGCATCAAGAAAAGTGTTTGAAAAAATAATAGCATATCGTCAGAAAGAAACAATTGAATTTTCCTCTTTTGAACTCTAGAAGTTTTTTCAATTTTCGAAAGATTTTGAGAACTTATAAAACTGTCCACTATCTTTGACCAAGTCTCCTAGATTATAATTGTAAAATATATATTTAGGTGAGTGATCATCTTTGACCAAGTCACCTAGAAATATTTACAATAAGCTAGGTGAACAGCAAAATAGCAAGTACAAAGGAAATATAATACATATTCAGACCAAGTCCACTAGGACCTAGGGACTTAAGTGTCATCCATGAATGAAATGCCCTAAAGTGATTGATTATGTCTAGAATGCATAGTGGACATGAAGAGTCATAGTTGGGTCTATGTTAGTCATATGGACAACCTAACTGCTAGAAATATGTAGCCCAAGTAGTAAAAGGAGGGAAGTAAATCCCTCCCCACCCATGTTCAATCCCCGGCAGGGACATGTTGGCCCATTATGGCTTGGCTGGAACAGTAAACCCCACATCAACGGATGTCTTGGCCTTAGGTTGAGTCATGAGTTTTGTGCTAGGTGTTGGCTTGTGAGCTGCTAGCAGTTTGCCTAAGGTTTATAGTGGCAGCCAACCAGATGTGAATCTGGGCCTCACCTAGGTAATCCCAGCCAATTACTGATTCCCTTATGTCTTAAAAAAACAGCTCTTCCAATATAATCAAAGAATATGCACTACCATCGGGTTGGATCTATGCCTTGAGACAGCATATGAGCACCATTGTTACTAGGATTTACCACATAAGCGATGAGAGAAATTCCAACCTCCTAGGGCAACGCCTTTTCCAAGCGCTAAATGAGGAAGGGACTACCAGGCCAAGAACCATGAAGGGCCAAACCAATGTCATATCCATTTCTCTAGAAACAGAGCCCTTATGTTGCATAATTAGAAGGGATGTTGATATCAGCTTATTTATCAGTCACTCTGGTTTGTTGTTCCATTCTAGAAGGAAGTGTGATGGCCTTCAAGGAAACAAGGAGAGACATCATGTGCCTGCTGTTATAGGGTGGGGTTTGGAGACATATGGGACTGGTGGTTTTAGTTTATGCATATGGCACTGACAAATTGATTTGAGAGCTAAACCATATCACTTTTACCAAAAATGTTGCACTGTCCACTGTGTAGTCAATGTATTCACTTCATAGCCACAATTCCCATAGTTGATTAAGTACTAAGTAGGGATGCATCTCATGCTGACCAATGACCACCATGGATCTAGAAGACTACAAGTTATTAAATGTTTCTTCTTGGAGAGTAAAGTGGATCTAAAATACACTAATATAATTTTATTGTAAAGGAAGTTGAGCTCTCTCTATAATTTTATTGTAAAGGAAGTTGAGCTCTCTCTATAACGAGTAACCCTTCCTCATTTGAATTGTGTACTGAGAGTTGGATTTGTGAGGTGTTTGCCTCCTTGAAGATTTTATTAATATATTTTATGAAACCTTAATGAAAAGTGCAAGGGTTCTTTCTTATCACGTGTGACGCTTATGTTTTCATTTCTAATTGTTGAAGGTTAATGCTAGAAGTTACTTGCAAAGAATATGTTTTGAAGGGCCATTGGAAAGGGTATATTTTACATGTTGAAAAGGTACATGTGAGGGATTTACCCTCCTATGCTCCTTTGATGTTTTATTTCTAAATGCATCATCTTGCATCTATCATCTTATTAAAAGTTGTTGCTGGATTTATACTTCATTGTAGGACACACCCTCATTTTATGGTTTGAGAGTGGCACCATTAGGGCCTTCCAATGATATTTCTGCGTTTAATTCGCAGCAGGTTAAGGCTAATTGTGGCATGTTGTAGCAGCTCAATTTGTCTTAATCATTTATAAAACAACCATCTTAAATTGACGTCTTGACACCATTTTTGGTCTAGATTGGACAAGAGTTGCTCTCAATCCTCCATCGCCTTATTTTCTATGCTCTAACTTCTGTTTTGCCAAAGCTAACTCTTCATATCACCTTCAGCCTGTTGATGTATTTGTAACTTCGGAAGATATTCTGATGTATATTATCATTGTATGTTGTTGTACCCCCATTGGGGATGTGTGTTACCCCTTGACAGGATGTCTAAATTGTGTCTAGACCTTGAGGTACAACCTCCGTTGTAAGTTGGGGCAATAGTCCCCAGTGTAACATCATGTAATATGTAATTATGGTCTCTCCAGGAAAGTGGGCCCCATGTGAGATGACATGTAGGCTCGAGTCTTATATTTGGTCAGTGACTTGAAAGGGTATAAACAGGGAGGCGCTCTCCCTCATTTATACACACCTCACAATCTCTCTAAGGCGTTTGAGAGAGAGAGACAGTCATAGGAGGAGAGAAAGATGGCTGCTGAATATTTCTTATTACAGCTTTTAATCATCTTACTATTCTGAAGAAGTTTGCGGGGTTTTCTCCTTTATGGTTTCCCCGATGAAAATCTTTGTGTCTTGTGCATCTTTTACATTTTATGCATTTTGCTGTACTTGTTATTCTTTCAAATAAAGATCCTAGATAATCTAATCAGATCTTAAGAAAATCTAACACAGCCTCTATTGTATAGCTTTAGTAATCCTATCTTTGGGAACCCCTGTGCCAAAGTAGAGCCGACCTAAAGTGAGAGAAGCTATTGTGGTGACAGTGGGTAGCCCCTCCAAATTCCCTTGGAGTTGCACTTGTGTTTTAGGGCTATACCACTTGAAGTTCAAGTTCAGGAAATAAAAGGTTTCAAGGCAACAACGAGAGACATCGTGTGTCTGCGGTTATAGGGTGGGGTTTGCAGACATATAGGAGTGGCGGTTTTAGTCTATGGATATGGCATTGACCAATGGATTTGGGAGCTAAGCCATATGCATTTCCCCAAAAAGGCTGGAACTCCACTGTGCAGGCAATGCATTGAGTTCTTAGCCACATTTTCCATAGTTAATTAAGTACTAAGTAGGAATGTATCTCATGCTAACCCGTGACCACCACAGCTCTATCTTCCTATCCTTCTAATTTAAAATGTCTTGCGGGGGTGGAGACCGAGCCTCTAACCTTTAACACTAACAGGAAAGCTTCCCTTTAATGCATTCAGTCTAATAATTCCAGTTAGGTGTTCCCCAAGTAATCCTTGTTATCATTTTTCATGGGGAACCTACATAAGCTCTCTTAATCGGCAGATGGAGAATATTTGCATGACCTGGGGAAATAAAATTCGATATCTTTCACTGGAGGGGGATGAGTAGATTTGGTAGAAGTTCCAAAGGGCTCTGTAAGCAGAGACGTTCGTATCTCTAGTCCATTGAAATAACACTAGCTGCATTGAAATAACACTAACCGCACCTACAACAGGACATAGAGCCCAATGCCATAAGCCAATCTTGTGCTAACCCAGTTTCAAATCTATGGCCTCAGTCACCTTGGGATGTTGAATTCGTGCTTTGCATAGCATTGACAAAATGGGTTTGGTCCAACAATTTTAATTGGACTTCATCAATCGTATCATCATTAGCTCCATTCCGCAATCGGCAGGCACTATAACTAGGCTTATGAAATTATGTGCATTGCAAAGCCAGCTTATACTGACCAGTAGGCTAGACTGGTGACTCGTGAGCTACTATAAGTCATTACTGCAACCACGCTCCAATTAACTGCAGTAGTGAATATCAGATTCCTCCAATAATAAAGTAACCACCTCTGTCGTTTGCATTAATTCGATAAAAGCTATCAGAGTTCCATTAGCGATACAATTTGTATGGTTTGCAGGAGAATATGGCTGAAGATAGAGTTAATTAAAAAGAACAGACGAGACTTACTGACTCCCAGCTGAAAAGGACGGAAAGGCCGGCGATCTCTGCAGCTGCTGGGCATACAGTGTAAACAAACATGAAATTGGAAGGATAATTGATGGTGTCTTCCCCATGGTTGCACAGAGACCGCCATACCGACCTTCTTCCTTTCCTTATCTTCTTCTTCCACTGTTTTATCGTTCTTACGAGAGAGATTGAATGAATTTCTATTAATTCGATTATGTTAGATAACCCGTGTTTGTACGCCTTCTAAATTTAAGTGTTACAATGGTTAAGAAGTTTATGGGTGGGGAATTATGCCATGTAATTGTCGCTTCCAACTAGGGATGGTCAATCTCCTCTTTGTCATTAAGCGTTTTGTGAAAATTTTATATTGGAGTATTTAAAATATATATGATACTCTTTGTCACTCCGTTTGTGAAAATTTTACATGGGAGTATTTAAAGATAAATTGATTTATATACGACTAAAAAATAATATATTATTATTAAAATAAATGCAATGTTTAAACAATTTTATTTACATAAAATAAATGAAATGTTTAAACAATTTTATTTACGGATAAGTAATTATACTTTTCAAATTTTATATATATATTAATGAAATATAAATTTATGATTTTGAAATTTTAATCATACAATTAATTAAATTTTTTTATTTTTAATAAAATATAAATTTATCTAATTATCATTACTATTTATTTTTTACTTTTTTATTTTTATTTTTAATAACATATAAATTTATCTAATTATCATTACTATTTATTTTTTCAGAAAGTATAATTTTTTATTATATAGTTTTCTAAATATATAAATTTTATGTACATGATGGTTATTATTTTTCATCCATGTAATTTTTTATTATATAGTTTTTTAAATATATAAATTTTATGTACATGATGGTTATTATTTTTCATCCATGTAGACATTCTTTTATAAAGCTCAATGAAACGTTGAGTTAAGATTTTTTTAAATTTATGATTTATTATTTTCTAAAGCCTCAATGAAGCTTTGTATTATTGAGTTGAGACATTGTTAATGATAATGAGTTGAAATGATACTCACCATGTAGCTTCAATTGTATAAGAAATTTGGTTGTTTACATATTTAATTCACTTTTTCAAGGTAGTTAATATGATGGATGTAACTAGTGGAGGCAGGTGCAGGGAATCATATTTGATCCTGGAGGAAGTATAGTAAATTCTTTTGCTTGGGGTCTTGGAATCCAAACAAACAATGAAGCAGAATGGTTATCACTCTTCCAAGGGCTAGAACTAATAGCTGGGAAATCAATTTCCAAGCTAATGGTCTTCGGCAACTCAAGACAGGTTATCCAGAAGATGAGAATCGGCTATAAAAAGGGCTCCCTTAGTTGCAAAAGAATTTATGATAGGATTTTCCTCCTCAATTCTCCATCTCAAGTTTTCTTCTTTCATATACTCTGGGAGAACAGTGGCCTAGCTGATAAGCTAGCCAACCAAGGCTCTCAAAGCACCAAAGGTAACATTGTTTATGCTAATTAAACAAGGACTTTTAAATTTGTTCCTTAACCATCCTCTAATGGACCTTATGCTTTCCTCATGGTCGAAACTTCTAGTTGAAGCCCCGTCGGCCTTTGAGACGGGTGGCTCTCCTTCTACCAAGTGCCAGTACCTCTCTTTGGCTAGATTTAAACAGGATTTTATTTCAGCAGTACTACGAGGTCTAGACAAGCATGTTCGCACAAGTAATATAGAAGAATTTTATTGTGATAATAGTTATATTCTCAATTCACTATATGCAAACCCACGTGAGGACCAAGAAGAAGCTGGTTTTCAACATTTACAAGGTCTGTTTGAAGGTCTCTTGCATTGGACTAAAACTGGTTCTATTGGAACAATGGCGAAGGAGGACGGGGACATTGATTCTACCAGTTTAAAGTCTGATCTGGAAGACATAACGCTACATCTGCATAGGGTTTTCGAGGTTGTTGGGGTGGGCATGAAGGACAATAGGGAGATGGCTTTAAATATATGATACATCACCAACCAAATCGGCTACCACGATTCCATAATTGATGACCATGAACGTGACCTAAAGGAAATTATGGGAACAGTGAAAACTATCAAGGATGAAGTGTTGAAAATGTCCAAAATGTCCCAGTGTAGTCATTGTCAGGATTCTCCTAAAGAATATGCTCTTCCCATGGAAGAAGTCTCTGTCACGCAACCATCTCTTGGTCTTAGAGGCAAGAAGATGTAGATTTTTCCTTTCTAGTCAACCTCTGAATGTTTTTTTGTATCCTGTTGAACCAGCAGTTTGTTAAAATCTACCCTTCCCATGTTATGGTTACTATCAAGAAGCATACTAGGAATTTCGGGAAATTGTTTTTAGAAATAGTTGATTTTGTCTTCTTCTCTTTTCGAACCTTCATGGAACTCAGGCTTCTCTGGTTTTGTAATGAATGGTTATGCACACCCTTTTTTTTATTAATATATTTTGCTTGGTTTCTATTAAAAAAAATATGATGGATGTAACAATGATTCTAACCATCTAGGAGGTCTTAGAGGATATATTGACAAATAATTAATAGTTCATGAAATAGTCTAGATAAATTCAGGAAAACATAGAATGTCGCAATAATAAAAGTAGGAAACCTCTCTCTTGTTTTTACTAACCACAATGAAATTTATAGGAGGATCTTTGTTGAAGATGAATATCCTAAACATGAAAATATTATTAATCAATGCTACAAAATCAGCTAACCTCTTTGAGTCTCTATATTATTGAATTTATAATGGAGAGGTTGATTACAAATGGACAAGTGCTCATTCAATTCCTTTGTTATATAACTAATAGGTGCAACAAAGACTAAATGGTGATTTCCCCCCCCTTAGAAATCAATGGACCTAAATGATTTAGGGCACAACTGAGGAAGCTGAACTCTCAAATGTCGTGCTACAATCCCACAATTCTCAAGTTTTTTATGCTTATAAGAAATGTTAAAGAATACATTACATAGAAAAGTTAATGTCCAATGTTGTTCTTTTGCACTCTGTTATAACTCAAACTAGCATGTGTGATTAAATCCCAAAAAGAACAATGCTAGCCCAACCACAACTTAGAGGGGTTACCCACTATCACCTCAATAACTCCCTCTCTACACTTTAGGTTGGCTCTTCTCTAACTCAAGGAGGGGCTTACCTAGGATAGGATTGCTATGATATGACAATAAAGGGAAAAGTGTTGTGAAGAGATAGCTTAGCAAAATAGTTTTGTCTTTGTAGCATAGTAAAATAATCAGTGATGGATGGACCATGAAGACTAGTGCCAATCCAACAAGGGAAAATGGGATCAAAGGATCTACTTCAAGGGAGTGTTAGTTTGTTAAGCAAAAAATCATGAAAATAGCATAAAGAGACTAGATAGAGTAATCCACACCTTAATAATGAAGAAAATAGATGAATATCAAGCCTCTTTGAGGGGGCAACCTCCTTATACAATGTATTAAGTACATAAGACAAGACAAGATGAGATGATTCAAATGAAAAGGTCTCATTCCTATATATATGAAACAAAGAGGTACAATTACAACTAATGGACCCAAGTTGACATAACTAATATAATAATACTAATGACAATTACCACTAATAGACCCAAGCTGACATAACTAATATAATAATACTAATGACAATTACCACTATTAGACCCAAGACGACATCAATAATATGTAATGAACCACAATATAGGGGGTAACGTGCCAACATTTAGGGCTTAACATGCCCCTCCCCTTCAGACAAGTGTTGTCCTCAATGCTTGATTTGTTGTGGATGTTTTTGTATGGAGGACTCGTCTTCCCATGTCAAATCTTCAACTGGTAAGTTCTTCCATTTGATGAGGTACTCAGTAATAGCCCAATCGTGTAGGTGTTTTGTTCTTGTTTTTGTGATTTGTTCAGGTTCCAATATGACTTTTCCTTCTTCATCAAGCTTTGGCAAGATAATTTGAATTGGGATCTTGTTTCCTGTTACCTTCTTTAAGCAAAAAACATGAAAAACTAGGTGTACCCTTCAAGATGAAGGGAGCTCCAATTTGTAATCCATACTACAAATCTTTTGCAACACTTTATAAGGACCATAGTACTTCGGCGTTAATTTATTGTATTTCTTTAGTTGCTTGAGGGACATCTATTTGCAAGGTTGCAACCATAGAAATACCCAATTCCCTTGTTCACGCTTGTAAAAAATGAGAGATAAATGACCAGGTGACCAAAAAAATTGGTCACCATAGTTTTTTCAAGGTATAAATGACCAAACTTTAGTGAGACAACTAAAAATGACCAAAGGAATGACCAATTCGGTCACGGGATAAAATATATGACCAGATAACAAGTAACTAAACTAAAAATGGCCACATGACAATAGCATTAAGAATTTGAATTGGTCATTTATTTTATCAATGTTAGTTGTGTCACTTCAACAATGGAAAATTGCAATTTTGACAATGAATTTGTACAATTTACTCAATTCTAACACTACAGATGGATTTAGAGACCTTTTTAAAGGGGTCTCCAAATCCATCTGCAGTGTTAGAATTTGTACATGGATTTAGAGAACCCCTTAAAGGGAGTCTCTAAATCCATCTGCAGTGTTAGAATTTGTAGATGGATTTCGAGAACCCCTTGAAGGGGGTCTCTAAATCCATATGCAGTGTTAGAATTTAGTAAATAGTAGACCGCCTCATGGATTTAGTGGGTTTTCACTTACTAATGTTACATCATGAACTGAATCATTGAGCAATATTTTTTTCAAATAACATATCACAATGTATCCTTTGTTATTATGATCATCAAACATGCATGGTTCTACCTCTCCAATGAGTACACTAAAGTTGTCCATTATCCCCTCTAGAACGTCATCCTAGCAATTAGACACCAAATATTTGATCGTGATGTTTCGACTAGAGTCATTATACCCATCATTGACATATAACAATATCTCGGTAGACATAATTTTGTTATAACCTGCAATATGTATGTCAATCGACATAGTCAAATGTCCCTAGTTACCACGACACCTACCATCAAATGACACAATTTATATGTATTTCATCAATATATATAAATATTAAAAAATATTTGTTTGTATATATTAGTTCATCACTCTCTCTCTCTCTCTCTCTCTCTCTCTCTCTCTCTCACACACACACACACACACACACACACACACATATATATAAACATTAATGCAATATATTAAACACACAAATTATAAACCTACATATAAACATTAATATAATTCTATAGAAACCCATATATTAAAAACAAAACAATAAGCAATATAATCTATATTATTATTATTATATATACAGCAATTCCCTTCCAGAGGGATAACAAAGCGATAGCAAAGAAAGGGAAGGAATGTGAGGGGTAGGATTCAATGTGGTAGTTGTCCGACAGTTTTGAGCAGTTGCGTTGATAGTATAAGCCATAAGACTTCGATTGCGAGAAAGCTGGAAAACATAATTATGGAAATGGGCCAAGCGGACCACATGACAACGGGCGAAATGCATGAGCATAGTCGTCGACACTATAAGGCATAACGGTTCGACACTTAGAGCCCCATCCCTAATCAGTCCCTACCAAAACAAAATAAATATTTGTTATTTTGTGAAGGATAGAACTTTTGTTGTATGTTTCTAGCATATATTGATGTAGAGAAAATCAAAATTGTAGTAAGTTGTAAAATGGAAAATCAATCTGAGGCTGAGGATGACACCCTGAACCCTAGACAAATGAAAATGACAATCTGCGATGTCTCTAATAGCAGTAAGAAGTTGTCGTAAATGAGCAATTTCATTCCAAAGAGCTTTAAGCGATGATAAGAATTATGCTCAAGATAATAAGCTCTCCAACAAGAGAATGTTGTCGTGCAAGATATACAACTTCCTTCATATGCGTGAAATGACATGGTTCAGGAGTAGGTGTTGAAAATCCTTTTCTTTATGTGAATCAAAACAAACCATTAGGACAATGCCAGTTTTGAGGGTGGAGTCGTTTTCACAAAGCAAACATCATCATGGACTGAACAGTGCTATGATGCACTACTTAACAAGTCTCAAAAAAATGGATTTTGTGAGCAGGGAGAGCAGGATGGAGGGGACACTATGGAATAATGCTCCCATGACATTGTCTTAATAGTGATCTGATGCATCTCGTGTGACCATAATGGGATTCGATCACCAATAATTTGCCTTTAGGATGTTAGGGACTCCATAATAATGTGTTAATCCAAATCCCAATCAAACAAATAGACCCAAATCCAAAACAAGATGCATATTCGGTTCATTGTAAAGATATTATTGTAAAGCGAGTAGATTCAAATTCACAAGGTTAGTGAACTGAGCTACACACAATATAAGATCAAATATATCTTTTATACTATTAAATCCAGCATCCTGATTTCTTCCAGTGACAGGCACTTCTTGACGTCAGGTATGGGTCCTATGAAAGCATTTGACTGAAGCCAAAATTGAGTAACCACACTCATCCCTGAAAGAGCCTCGATGGAGCCAAAAATCTTAGGACCCAATTAATTACTAAGCCAGACAACCTTAATATTAGATTTCGAGAATGTCTCTCGTATGGTGCTAGTGAGATTGTTGAAAGCCAACGACAATGTTTGTAAGCTAGCAATCGTGTCGTCGAAGAATGCTGGAATCAAACCCAGGACACCAACGTTGATAGCTATAAATTTTACTAGAGATGAGACATTCTGCACGTTGTCGAGAATCGACCATGGGACCAGGGGATTAATATCAAGTGCTATAACCTGAAGGTTGGTCAGGCCTCTGAAGAAATTAGACAAAATTTCAGAATTAATAATCACCATTTAAGATAATTCAACATTTAGATGTTTCAAAATATTTATAAGAGATCCACTATCCAAATGTTTTTCTAGTGGAAATCCAAAAGTATTGTTGGTATTTGATGGTCAGATTCATTAAAATCCAAATTCAACATGAAAAAACAAAATCCACCTGTGAAGCCTAGTCTAATAAGTAAATTTCACAACAAAACATTTGAATTAGAAAAAATACAAAATTGACCAGGAATTTTTATGTTATTTGTTAAATCACCGCCATTAATCAACTAATCACGCTTGCATCAAGTGCCAACAATTAATTATACATTTAAAGCCAAATGAATATTGAAATTTGAAGGTGAATAAATATTGTACGACACTATACAAAGAGGTTGAGGATTGAATGTGGATGAAATTAAGTAAAAATCAACATGCTTCTTCATCTCTTCTAGATGCCAAATCCAAATCTCTGAGTATAGTCGTCCTCTAGTATCCCACCTTTTAGAACCCTCAAGAGAACTACCTACATGAATTGCCTTTTCTGCCATAGAACCTTCTCTTTATACGAAAACCGACCATGGGATAGAGACATGCCCAATCTTGAAGACTGGATCAATATCTTATACACCACTATTATATGAATATTGAAACTTACCTTTCACAAACGTATCTTCAGTCACCCTGACCATGTCTTGTGTAAATGAAAGAATAAGTAGTTCTGGAATCGAATGTTAGTGCAAAGGCAAGAAGACTCCATGTGTCTAAGGCTTGCAAACTAAAACGATAAAACTTCCAGAGTGCACATATTATCTCAAGCAAACAAGCAATGAAACCCAATGCCAAACAATGCATAGCACTAAAGTCATCGTGTGACTCTCCATCCATTTGATGCAACCCAAGACTTATTCATCATTTATGTTCTACCTGATATTGGTAAATAGAAGAGCGAGATGGATAATTGGCTTCCCTTTCATGGTAACATGCAAACCCCTTGTCCCATTTCCATATGTGGCAACAATAAAATAAGAAGAAGAGAAAGATACATGCAAAATGTCACGGTTTAAGTGAATTGGCGTGACTCATTTCCAAAGATTGTCAGGACTCATAGAAATGTCATGGTCAAAGCGCCCTCGCCATAAATGGTAGTGTCTCGACGGTCATGCGATACTTGCCATGCTCCTTACATGTAAGGCATCGATTGCAGGGTTGTAGAGATGTTAGGAAAGTTGTCAGTGTCAGAGTCCGATGAAAATAAAAAGGTAATCAGACAATAAGAACGTGCAGGACAAAAACATAGGAAAACTATTTGATTTAATAATGAAACTATAACTTAAAAATATGGATTTTATATGGCTCACATGCCAAAAACTGATCGATTACATAATTCCATGCTTGCAGGGAATAATAATATATATTGTTATATATAATATAATAATAATAATATATATTATATGTCATATGTTTTGATTAATTGCCACTTTTTACATTACATCCTACCCATTACAAAACATAATTTGTTTGGAAAGCGCCATTTGGTCGTCGTTTAGTGCCCCAATTGCAACCACTTGGGGGAATAATGACCAACCTTAATATGGTATCATGGTTCAATGTGGAAGAGTTGCATTCTAGGTTTGATTCCTCCAACACTACAGAGAGCTTGATGTAGGCACAACCGACTATGTTGAGTAGATCTTTTATGGAGTGGTCATCATTGGAGTTTATTTACCAGTGTTTCGACATAAAACCACCATTGATTGGAATGAAATTTTGGCTTGGCAGGAGGGGAGGGGTTTTATTTACACTAGGAGGGCATTATACTGGTTAAATGCAGTGTGAAATTGATTGAATGGGGCGAGAAATCATTGTTTAGGGTTATTAAAAAACTCATGTTAGTAAAAAATTGTAGTTGAGGTTTATTTGGACTTGTTACAATGGAGAAAAAGGAAGCACTAGAGAGAACTTGGAGGTTCTTTGAATAGGCGTGCGAAGGCTTCTATAACATCGAAGGATTTTGTAGTAGCAGAGTTGAAAACTACATCTCCTTTTGATGTAAGCAAATGCCCTGTTTCCTCCCTCCTTTCTCATGTGCCTTGTAAGTTGTGTTATGTATGTGCCTTGGGAACTATATTCTCTATGGATGTGGATCTTGCAATGAAATTATAATTTGGTTGAACCGAAGCCTGAATTTCACAGTTTGTACTGATATTTTCATATTTTGTACTTAAATGAAGACTAATTTTCAGAGTTTGTATTGAAATGTTATTATGGACTTAAGGTTATATTCCTCTTGATTTTATAGGGTTTTGTGCATTTTTATCTTCGTACTTTGCATTCCCATGTTCAAATCAATTTCACAGAATGAGAGATAAAGGTACCCAATGGAAAGGCACAGTGTGGTTATGGTTGGGATTTTGTTGATAGCGATATTCTTTTCCCTCTCAAGGACCACAACCCGACCTCCCCATCCTTTCCACGCTAATCAACCATCCTATGCAATCATTTTTTCCTCTTCGTTCTTGGTCAACATTTATGGTTGTGAGCAGCAATAGTCCTTTAGACAGACTTTGGCACCTATTTTTTATAATTTTTTGCCTTGGGATATTTCCCAAACATGGTTTCCTTTACAAAGGTATAAAAGAGGAGGTCGAACCTAGGATAGGGTTTGAGATTTTGCTGCCTTAGAGAGTTGACCTTTAGCATGCCAATTTGGGGTTGATCCCTAGTCAAGACAAATTTGAATTTTGATTCTCAAAATATATTAACAATAGTTAGAAATAAAAACAATATGATTTCAAGAAAAGCATTAAGGATAGATTAGGGAAAGTCCCTTGGCATGGAAAAGCAGTAACCCAGAAGAAGGAACAACTTATATTGAGGTGATAGTGGGAAACAATCTATGCAAAACACTAAGGGATTCCCCACTTTCACTAGAGTCCTAGAGAGGGGGAGGTATAAGACTTATAGTGGGTGTGCTACTTGAATCTTGTTTCTCTTTGTAGATAGAGGGGACATTCATGGGGGAAACAATAGGATAGTGCTCATGGAAATTGCCAAAATAAACTAAAGCAATACTCATCCAAGGGCTTGTGTCTTGTTAGAAGTTCCAACATCAGAACACCAAAACTATATGCATTACTCTTCACAGTATAGATTCATGTCATTGCAAACTCAGGAGCAATGTAACCAAATGATCTTAGCATGTGGGTTGCAAGCTAAAAATAAAATAACACCTCCCAGTTGCATGTGTTGCCAACATATGTTCAAGAATAATATAATCCATGGAATAGAGGAATAACAACCTTCATCCAATTAAAGAATGTTTACCCGACTTTTATATCCAAACGATATAAAGGCTTCCAGACCACAATAAGATAGATGGGGACTAAGTTCACAATCCAAGAGAATATTTGCAAAATTGAAGTTTCAATGAACTACAAAAGTTTGGTAGATTTCATGGAGGTTACTAGATTGGGTCATAAAAAAAATGTCAGAATCTTCCACACTTTTTGGTCTTCCCCCAATGACAGAAGTCTAAAATCACCCACGTCTAACAATAGTGTAGTAAACTTTAGATTATACAAATCACTCGAGATCCATTGCTGCTCCTAAAGAAATCTTAAAATGAACATTCCATGAGAATTTATTGCTCATCTCATCCCCTGAATGGAGTATGTCATGAAGAGTTCCATTACTCGTGTATTCATAAAGAAGTATGTGTTGGTTGTGTTCAACACAATAACCAACAATCTCTACAATATTGATGTGTCGATGCTTCAAAATATTTGAGACCACTTCTAAAAAATAATCATCCTTTTGTAACATGGAAGTCGAGGTGTCCAGTTTCTTGACGACCAACAACTACAAACAAAAAAAACATGGTGTCAACAAAAAAATACTGACGCATAAATCACAAGCATAGAGTGTGTGTGCTTGTGTGTGACAATTTAAATATGACATGATATAAGGAATAAATGGAATGCATGGTTATTGGTGATTGAGGGAGGGAAACTAACGGGGAGCAATTTCATATACCTCAAGGTGTAGGTGTGGATGGATTTTTACTCTAATATTGAAGCAATTAAAGCTTCACCACTCAATAGTATGATAGGTATATAGCTTGGGCTCTCCTCTAAATGTTTTGTTTCTCCTTGTGGAATTAGATATTATGTAGGTCTATCATGTAGTTGTTTGAACTTGTTTCTAGTTGTTGCTTCTCACCGTACTGCTCCTTTGTTAATGGAGTGATGTAGTTGCACTAGGAAACCAAGGTAGGTCATAGATACTTTTCGAGATTTTGGAAAAAGTTCATGCCTCTTGTATTACTTGCTAAACATGTTGAGTTTCTATTTGGACTTTGTTTTTTTTCTTTTTGCACTCCTCTCTTGCAACTTCATTCCTAAAATCAAATATGCATTGATTGATGATCATTTTTTAGGATGAAAATATATTTTTCTTTTGAAAATCCTTGGTTTTAATATGCTCTATTGTGCAAGCATGAAATGTGCACTTCACATGCATATATGTGCACTTTAAGAACCTTTACCTAGTGTGATGAGGCACCATTTCAAGAAATGAAATGAAAAACCAAATAAATGAGGTTTCCCCTGCAATACAACAGCTAACTATTGTTTCTCAAGTTATAGTCATAATTTGTCTCCAAAACTACAACCCTTTATAATTTTTCACTGTTAATTTTTTTTATTGTAATTCAACAACTGCTTTCGAGTTGTAATATGATAGAATGTATATACTATACAATATATACCATGCATGTGGTGATATTAATCCAATTGCTAGTATGGAAGGGTGCCTAGTAAGTTAATACATTCCACAACTACAACCCTTCATAATTTTTCTGTGGATAACTTTCCATCTTTCTTTCTTTCCAAATTAGTTGCCTTCTTGCACCATATCACTTGGATTTTCCTAGTACATATATATTGTGGGATTATTCTCCATTTCCTTATTTCCATCGTTGATCCTCCCCTTGAAAACTATCCAATGTCCTTTATTGTTGTTGGTTGAGTGATCAAAGTTTAATGTTTGGTTGTACATATAACATTAAACACTATACTGCCAACAACTTAAGATACTAATTACTAGCCTAACATTCAATATAACAATAATATGCTTCATTATTTTCTCTTTTCCTAAGAGGGAATTCCCCACAATATATCTTTTGGATGGGAAAAAACTTAGGAGTACTTCATGTTTTAATAAAGTCATCATGTAAGAAAGTAATAAGTTATTAACTCAATCAATGCTAGATGTAGGGAGTGACTCTCATTGAGACTATGTAAATGAATGCATGCCTTTTGGAATATAAATTACTAACCTAATGACTCATTGTTGACACCTCACTAACTTAGAAACTTATAAGTCAAACTTGTAAACTTTAAAAGGTATACACTTATTTTACAATGGGAACCCCTTCTTGGCAAACATCGAGACCCTTGGTCTGATCAACATTTAAAATTGCCAATTGGAGCAAATGCTCCTGCATCGGACTCCCACAATAGGAAAATTTATGACTGCCTGTCATATGTATGTACTTTATTTAAACCTTCTAGATCCCAAAATTTATGTTGTAGTTGTTGCTGTACACTAGTTCTGTTACTTTATCCTCTCTCTGTTGTTTTCAATCTTCCAGGCTTCCAAGTTTTGTTTTGAAATATTTCTTTAGCTCTATTTTTCTTAGTTCTTTCTTCTCTATAGGAATTTGTTATAGCATTTCAATTCAATATGAGATATATGAAAATAGTTGAAAGTAAGAGTGGCACACCTATGCCATAATTAAATGTAGAAAATTGAAGATGAGTCAACCCCCAATTTTGTCAATAGTTGAAAATGATGCACATGATGAGAGAATAGTTGATGAGAAGAGCTTGGAGAAACATGCATGTCGATGTGCTATTTGTTATGGTGGGAAGAGGAGAACAATATGAGTGATTTCTGAACATATGATGCAATATGGTCATACCAGTACAAGCCCTTTCTCTGAAAATGTTTATCCTGATAGGATACAATTGCAAAACCTGAGATATGGAGAGGCACCGACATAGATGAAGTGGAAACAAACACAGATGAAGAGGCACCAAATTTAGATGAAGGGATTGAAGTAGATAGAATGTTCATTAGGGCCTCAATGATGATTGGCAGAAGTTGATGGAGGATGATTGAAAACCTGTGTATGGTACTTGCAAGTTAAGTCAATTGCCAACAATCCTTGTATTTCTTAATTTGTAAATGGTGCATTGTTGGACAAATGGGAGTGTTGATGAGTTATTGGAATTGCTACATTGGTTGTTACCGCTTGACTGGATCCACATTTCCAACAAAACAGAGTGCATGTAAAACACAAATCACTAATCTAGGCTTAAGGTATGAAAACATCCACACATGTGTGAATGGTTGTTTATTATTTGACAAAAATCATGCAAGTGATACTGAATTTACAAAATGTAAAGAAGCGAGGTATAAACTGGGGTTGAAATCAAATTCAGCTCCTATAAAGGTTCTTCACCACTTTCCACTAATTCCACAGTTGCTTCGAATGTATATATGTTGAGACATTGTTGAGCTTATGCATGGCATTCCCAAAATAAGAGCACCGATGGAAAACAACAGTATATGGTTGATTCTAAGATGTGGATGGACTTCGACAGCAAATGGGCTAATTTTTCCCAAGATCCTCGTAATATAAGGTTGGGTTTAGCTCTAGTTGGGGTGAACCCATTCTGATATTAGAGCATTAAATGGTCAACTTGGCCAGTGTTTTTGATAAATTATAACATGCCTCCATGGTTAGCAACCAAAACATTTTTCTTGATGTTGTCATTGATTATACAAGGAAATAAAAGTGTGACTTTAGATACAATTGATGTTTATTTAGAGGCATTATTATTATTATTATTATTATTATTTTATAACTCGAATGGATATTTAGAGGCATTATTTGATGAGCTAGTAGAATTGTGGAAAGGAATTGAAGCAATTCATGTTTCAAGGGATAATGATTCAATCTAGTTCACTTTAAGAGCTTCTTTGTTGTTTACAATACACTATCTTCCTACATATGGCACATTGACTAGTCTCATTGTTCATGGATACCATGGATGTCAGACTTGCATCTTTAAGGGTTTTGTGAAGCACTCAAGTATTTTGTGTAAGTGTATTTATTGTGGACATCGTGCTTACATTAAAATGGAGAATCCATATCATTGACAAAAGTCACGCTTCAATGGTCAGGAAGAGAATATGGTGGCATTCCTAGTAGTAAAAATGATCCATTCGATGATAGTGGTGTAAAATAATTGTGCATATTTTATAAGTTACCATAATTTAAGCATATAACCATTAGGCATAACGTTGATTTTATGAATACTGAGAAAAATATAGCTTCTGCTATTATAGAAACCTTTTTTTGGTGCATATGATACAATTCCATCACACCTAGACCTTCAAGAACTAAAGATTCATCGAAATATTTGGGTTGAAAAATATGGCCATGGAAAATATAGAAAACCTATTGCTCTTATGTGTGGACAAAGTAATAATGTGCACACTTCTTAATGTTGATGTCTCGAACTCACTTTCCTACTAGATATGTGAGTAGTAATATTAGAAGGAAACTAACAATAGTGGTTTAAAAGGCCTCAAGACCCATGCCTATCATGTCATAATAGAGGATATTTTACCTATTGTAGTCATATAAACTTTGGAAAGGGGCCAATATTGGCAATTATAAGGTTGGGCCTAATATTGAAGAGAATGAGTTTGCATGTATTAGATCCTTCGAACTTTGGTAATTTGACAAGAGAGGTTGTTGAAGTCCTTTGCTTATTGGAATGTGAATTTGCACCAACAATATTTTATATTTCTATGCATCTTCTTGTGCATCTATAATATGAAATAGAGCATTGTGGACCGATAATATCGAGATCAATGTATCATATAAAAATATATATGAAGGTCCTAAAAACATTTGTTCATATTAAGACAAAACCAAAAAGTAGCGTGTGTGAAGGATATTCAATGCAGCAGGCCATAGGATTTTGCATAGAATATATGAAGGATTTTAGTAATATCAATCGACGTGTATGGGACGATGAAGAAGAGGAGAGATTTGCAGCCGTAGTATTAGAATGAAATTGACATCGCTTCAAGCTATCAAATGAGGAAAGAACTGTGATACATGCCTCTGTTTTTCAAAACACATCTTTATTTGATAAGTGGCACAGGTGAAATATTGTTTACATGATTATTTATTTATTTAATTTCATATAAGAGTTAAATTATTATTGTTCTTAATATATTGTATGTTCATATTCTATGTAGGAAATATGGAGAAGACATTCAAACAGGGATGCGTCCATCTCGAAAGCACAACCTTACATATTTGAATATTGGAGATGGTTATTTACCAAAATTTAATGATTGGATGGTTGATGCAATAAGTGATGCATGACAAGAAGGTCACGATATAAAAATCAAGGAAATTGATCTTTCATGACTACCAAATATATTATCTACTTCATTCAATGTGATGTGGGCCTACAGTAGTCATTTAAGAGTGGAAGAAAAGGACACAAGAAAGGAAAAATGTGATTGTATTGTTTGTGTTGAATTTCATCACGACACTGAAAAGAAACTATATGTTGGATTCATACAAGAAAGTATTCAAGTTTATTATAGTGAGTCTAATCCCATATTATTAAAATGTAAATGGATTGGGCCATCTGCAATACAACGTGATGAGTATGGATTTGTACATACAAATACACATCGAATTTTATCAAAGAATGACGAGCCATATGTTTCCCCTCTTCAAATTCCTGAGTCATTTCTAATTAATGATGTAACAAGCCTAGGATGGTCGTATGTCATTCAAGTAGAGTCTCGTTCAAAAAGGAAAACCATGAAATTTGTTGATGGGAAATGTAATAGTTTACAAGAAACATTTGAAGAAGAAGCTAAATATGACAATAGAGTTGTATTTGAAGAAGAAACTTTCATTCCCAATGAAGAGACTGAGATAGAGAATGTAACACATGGTCAGGAAAATCTATTGTATGGGGACGATTAGACAATGAAGTAGATGCATACACGAGTGATCACGGTTGTGATCTTGATGGAAATACAAATCGTCATGATGAGGATTTGTCACCTTAAACTTATAGAATAAATGTTCACTATGAAAATTATATTTTATTGTTTTGGCCATGGGATCAGCCAATGGTTGTATTAAACTATGTGTTAAACTTTGTATTGATTTTATTGTTTTAGACATGGGATTAGCCAAATACTTGTTTTCATTACTGTGCAATGTTTCAAATATGATTGCCTTATGTTCCTTACTGTCAAATTTTATATGATGATGATATGTCACCTTAAACTTATATAATATTTTTTCACTATGAAAATTGGATTTAATTGTTTTAGCCAAGGGATTAGCCAAATGTTGTATTAAACACCGTGTTAACTCTGTATGGGTTTTAATGGTTTGGTTATGAGATTAGCCAAATACTTGTTTTCAATATTGTGCAGTGTTTCAAATATGATTGCTTTATGTTCCTTACTGTCAAACTCTGCCTGAGAAATGTTGTCAATGGATGTCTTTGACTTTTAGTGTTAACAAAAGATGGAAGAATTATGCTTTGATTGTATGGCATCATGATGGACAAACATATATATGTTATATTAAAAAATACGTTTAGATACAATATGTGGTCATATGTGGAATGTATGTTTTTAATAAATGTTATAATGATATGAAAATGTGCATGTCCAATTCACAAACCTCGAAATTGACTATGTTTCATATTGACCTTCATTTCAATGTTATAATAGAAGTGCACTATGCCAATCTCAAATGATCTCACACATGTAGACATTTTATAGAACCATATCATATGCAAGGAAAGATGGTTTAATCATTCTTATTAATCATAATACATTTTTATATAATCAAGATATTTCTAGTCTTTGTTTTGGATGGGAAATATTGGACATAAAGGATATGAAGAATAAGGGGATGAAGTGTAAATGTGTCCCAACCAATGATGAAAATATTATACAATATGAGAATGTTCGTAAAGAACAGATTGCAAGCAATTAAGAATATCTATCATCTCTTGGTTTTGGAAATAAGTAAGTAGTTATTCCTTATACCTTTTCACTTCTATGCATATTCCATTAAAGTTGTATATTGTCTATTTCATGATGTAGAATATATATGTATATTGTCTTTTCACCAATTCGTGGTTTGACAAATCATTAAGTAGTTATTCCTTGTACTTTTTCACTTCTATGCACATTATACGATAGTTGTATATAATATATTTGATGATGGAGGCCATCAGACATCTATTCTTTTGATTCTAGTTTATTAAGTTTTTTTTTTATAGGGAAAAGTGCAATTCCACACAAAATGAGAATAATCAAAAGGCAAGCAGAGGCACATTATTGGAAGCTCGTAGAAGCCTATATATCGATGGACCAATACATGGAGATGATGTTGACAATACCAATGATCAACTTCTTGATATATCACATGCTCATGTCCAAGCTATTACTCAAGAGAAAATGGTACATAGTGGAGATTCAGGTTTGCGAGAGCTTTATTTAAAATTAAAACAAAGATTTAAAGGCACATCTAAGAAGATTAGTGAGATAGATACTGGCACACGTGATGTGGCCAATGAGGAACCTGTAATTAGGCCTTCATCTTCCACAGAAAAAACACTTGTTGTGTCCACAAACATGAGTTCTCATTTGGCATCACCAAGTCTTGATTTTGAAGCTTTATCATCTTTGGTAAAAAAACGAAGAATTAGTCAAGGCTTGTATAGGAGCACATAAATGTATTCCAAAGAAAGAAAATAAGAAGGGGAGAAAGATTATTTGGTTGAGGTAATAGATGGTGAATCTACTGGCCCAAATGCTTCAAGGTGGGCCTCAAATTTGGGCACAAGAATAAGATATTATTTGGATGTCACCAAAACCAATTTTGCAGATCAAGATCCAAGAAATGTGGATAGAGTGAACTAACAAATGGAAAATGCCTTTAAGACTGTAGGTGGAAAGATTTCCACCAAATATTACAAGTAGAGAATGATAAAATTGATTAATAATTTTAGGCATAAATGTAGTCAATCAATTTTGGATGGAAAAGAAAGGGAGAGTAGCTTGACTCCCAAACAATGGGAAAATTTGAAGGAAAGTATGATGGTGAAGAATGGTTGGAAAAGAGTACAAAGGGGAAGAAAGCAAGAGATAATGTGAATGTTGTATTTATTTTGGGTCGGTATGGGTTCCAAGCCAAAGAACACATGTTTGTAAGTATATAGATTTTTTTCAGAATACATTATGTATGGATTTTTTGTACGTTTATTTGTAAGTACATTGTGTTATGCAATTTTATTTGTTTGTAGATAATCCAACTAATTTTATGTTGGCAATGATTTGTAGGCTCATGGAGCTAAGAAACACTTCGATGTGAGTGTATTTCCAAACTTATAAAGTTATAAACATAAACATGTGGCAAAAAATCGAATAGGATCATCATTGTCACTTATTGTAGTCAAGGAAAGCAAAAATATTGGAACCACATCTACTATTGGAAACCACATTGGGGAAATGGGTTAGCAAAGATAATTTCAACCATATCCTCCTCCATTCAACCTCTTGTTGCTGCATGGAATAATAAGGGATTTCATAGTAATTCATATCAGGTAAGCTTATTATCATTCCCTTGCAAACAATTATAGTTCACTTCAATTTTAAATATGTTGATGTTTAATTTGGTTCCATTTCCCTTCACTCATGAAGTTTCTTTTTTTAAATTACAATGCTTGTCAATCACAGGAGAAATCTATAAATTAGGGCAGTGAAAGAATTCAGAAAGACTAAAAAAATGTTGATGAGTTTCAACATTTCCAATCAGTGCCAATTCATGTCGGTGTTTCAAATATTGACTCAGTGTGTGCAAATAATAATTTGTTATATCAATAATTACGTATGTTTTTGGAATTTAATTGTAATAATTATTTTTATATATTTATTTATACTTTTTTGTTTTGTTTTCTACAGTCCCGATTAACTACAAAAGGGCATGCAGAATTCAAAGTATGTGAGAAAATGAACATTTTGGATCCATATGATGGTGCTATTTCCAACACTGAACGTGATCAATAACTTTCTATAATGATCCATGGAGTGGAACTTGTTCCTGAACATGCCAATGTAAATGTCATTTATGTCTCAAATAACATCCCCGTTGTGTATGAAGATACAATTGATGGATTCAAATGTTTGAAGGAGACAAAAAGTAGTTTTATTAGGTGGCGAAAGAAGTATTTGGGAAAATACTACTATTGTTGCATTAATGTTGTCAAGAACTTGTACTGGATTGTTTTATGAATCAGTTGCAAACTGTCTGCCTACTTTACATAGTATTTAGACCATTTAAACTAAGACTATTGTATTAAAGTTTTATGAATGAGTAATAAACTTTTTGTCTACTTTACATAGTATTTAGATCATTTAAATTAGTAAGACCTCTTTTCTTTCCGGGTGCACCTTTCTATTTTGAGTTCTAAAATGTCTATGCTTGATTTCGAGTGGAATTTAGCATTATACCTTAAATCTTTTGTGAAAGAATTGTGTTGATTATAAAATAAAATCTCTAGTATGGCTGCTGCACAGATACCATCTATAGGTTGAGTTGTAAGCAATAATTGTTGCATTGGAAAAATCGTGTATAATTCCTTGAAAAATCATTTCACCTGCATATGATATTATAGAAGCAGAGATATTAAAGGCCCACTGTTAAATTTACCCACATTAGGCATACAAAACGTTTGATGCATATAATCCTCCTCAACATTTTATAGATTCATTTCTAACATTTTTTGGAGGATAGACCAATGAATGTGGTTCCCTAAGGTCAATAATATTGCTTCCAGTTTCATCATTGTTGGATAGTCAAGGATGGTGCATAATGAGCATAAACCAAAGTTATATAAAACTATACTCCACTATGCATACCATAGGATGCATGTAGCTTGTTAGCATTTGTTCCTAGCTTTTAAAGTGGGATATCATATGGAAAATTGTGTAATTATTATGCTGACAATGTTTTCAGCGTACATGGATATTGGTAGTGACAAGAAGAAGTCTTCAACAAGGCAGCTGGTGAAGCAGGGCGTAGAGACTGTGAGTGGAATTACATGGTTGTCTTATTGTTTCCATAGTTTTATTATGGTGTTGGGTTTTTGTATTATTTTATATTTCATATTTTAACTATTTGTATGTAGATAATATTTGAATTCATTTATGGGAAGGAAGGCCATTATTAAGGAGTGTTTCTCCAAGAAGTATATGAATCCCATGTTGGAATCAAAGTTGACCTCAAAATGCCTTTAGCTCAGTAATATTTCTTTCATTTTCATCATTGTTGGATAGTTGAGGATGGTGCATCATGAGCACAAACCGAAGTAATTATATAAAACTATTCTCCACTATACATACCATAGGATACATGTAGTTTGTTGGCAATACTTATTTCTAGCTTCTAAAGTGGGATATCATATGGAAAATTGTGGAATTATTTTGCTAATAGTGTTTCTAGGTACATGGATATTGGTAGTGATCTCTCTCTTTACTTTTGATAGTTATGCATCTTGTTGTTAATATTTAGGAAATTTTGTGTACAACCTGTAAATGCCATCTCATTATTTGAGCTAGGTCTATGGATTAAAATCATTAACAATTAATCCCCCTATGTTTGCAATATGCAAAGACATGCACATTTTGTGTTTAGAGGCTTGGAAAGAGTTCTTAATTGATGTTATGCACACAGTGCACAATGATTTGGCTTGTCTTTTATGGTTAGCATATTAAACTTATATCCTTCCAAGAAGTGATGCTATAGGGAAACAAATATTTTATATTGTATATTAAGATGTTTTTGAAACGGGTCTTGATTGACTTTGGCCTTACTTTCACATCTACATTTCTAGAAGATAAGGCCATGGATTTATATGTTCCGGAGAGAGCGTCGTGGTCAATGCATTCTTATAGCGGGAAAGTATTAAGTTGGCCTTATTGTTAACTGTTTACTATGGGATATACCTTTATTTTTTATAAATGCTTCTTATATTTGAAATGAAATATTTACATCTGCACCCACAAAGGGTTTTGAACATGAGTCTCCACATTAATACAAGCCCAATGACCTTGTTTCTTTCCATTAAACCACACTTAGGTGGGCATATAATCATTTTTCAATGACAACATTGTATTGTTCTTATTTCCATTATGACATGGTAATTGCATTTATTACTTTGGTGGAGGTTATTAGTTCTTGATATTTTATTCCATTGGATTGCAGATCATTACCAACTTCAACGTCTAAAATATGTAGTGGATCATTATCAGTCTGAAGTTGAATCCTTGCAAGTGGTGGCCTATATGGTGCCTTGTTGAACAATATTAACTACATATCAAATCAATTTTGCTTAAATTGAAGTATGAATTTCAATATTGTGGTAAAATCATTTTTATTCAAAGTGTAAGGTCCTTCCAATGTGTAATTTACAAAATTCATGTTGCAAGATGACACAGATAGTCTTTTGCATCGTGAGATGGAAATGAACTTTAAACTTGAATCATCTGAGGTTTCAAGGAGGGAATCTACAATTGTTGATGCAAGGATAGCTGAGTTAGAGTTGGATTTGCGAGAGTGCATGATTGAAAATAATTTATTTGAGACTAGGATTGAAGAGGCTTTACAAGAGTTAGGTATAACTGTTATACATTTTCTCTAGTCATGCAAGAAATTTGAAATAGGATATTATCTCAAGTGCTCCTTTTGCATTATGCAATGATCATGGAATTGAATTTCTTAAGACAAAATTCATTTGGAAATTCTACAGGAAGGAAAGACATTATTAGTGAATTTAAAGACATAGTTTCAACTCTTCATAAATAGATGGGCATGACGCAATCACATTTAACTAAATTTAAAGAGACAACTTGTGAAGTTCATTCATTGTGGGAAGAGGTCCATTCTCTCTCAACTATACTTAAGATAAGGGTATTTTTTTTATTTATCCTCCCAGGGAGGGGAGGGGATCATGAAATGTGTTTGGGTTGGAATATCATGACAATTCCATATTCAAATGAAATATTTACTATTTGGGATGCAATCAAGTGAATATAGAAAAATGTCATATAAATGTTCACACCATGCATCTAAAATAAAATCCTTGCAAGCTTTGGTACCCTTCTTCAAAATTGTAGTGCTTAAAATTTTCTTCTTTCTTTGGATCATTGGTTTGTTGGAAAATTTCATGTTGTTAATATATAGGATGGTCATAAGTGATATAGGTTACATATCTAAGAAAGAATCATGAACAAGAGTTAAAGTTAATTCTGGAGATGTATGGACGGGAAACCATAGATTCAAGGTATAAATGGAATATTTTATTTTATTTTATTTTACTATTTTGGACTTGAGTAACTTTTTTGCAATATCTATATCATGTTGCTTTCTAGAGATAGATGGTACTCACTAACTTATCTCAATTTGTTTTAGTGTGCAGTTATTTACACAACAATGCTTGGCCAATGAAGAATACTGGTTACAACTCTTTTGATTCCGTGTACTAGTCTGCCGAGCAATCTTTTCCAAGGGGCTGACTAGAAGCTTAGTTTACTTATTTCTTGAAATAAGGTATGTTGGGGTTTTCCATGGATAAAATTTGGTAGATGCCTGGTAACATCTTTTACAATGATATTTTCTAGTCAGTACATTGAAACTTGATGCTAGGAGAAAGCATCACTGCAAAAAGCATGTAAATATGTTGTTTGGATGTTATCTAGTTTCATTTTTTCCTTTGTACCATGTACTTTTTTTCCATGATATTATTCAATGAGAAGTACTTGATCATCAATGTATTTCTCTTTTTTGTAGCAAGGAATAAAATCTCAACCACACCAATTGCTCAAGTAATAAAAACAATTGACAAGGCTTTGTGTTAGCATTCTTCATACGTATCACAATTTTTTGGAAACTACTTCATCCTCTCGACAAATTATTCTTCCATAGGATCTCAATATTTTACCACTTTATACACTAGGAAAATGCTATAGAAACCATCAACCATGGGAAAAATAATCCATTTCATAGTTCTCTTATTGCCTTTCTTCTTTTATTTTTGAAATGATGTACTCTTTTGATGTTACAAAAAGCATCCAAATATGTTGTTTTGATGTTTTCTAGTTTCATTTTTTCATTTGTATCATCAATGTTTTTTCCATGATATTCTTCAATGGCATGTACATGATCATCAATGTCTTTCTCTTTTTTGCAACTAGGAATGAAATCTTAACTACACCACTTGTTCAAGTAAGAGAACAAAATACGGGACTTTGTGTTAGCATTCTTCATATGTATTGCAAAGTTTGTGCAACTGATTCATCCTATGGATAGCTTATTCTGTTACAGGATATCAATCTTTTACCACTTTATACACTAGGTACATGCTACATAAATCATCAACCATGGGAAAAATTATCCATTTCATAGTTCATTTGTTGCTCTTCTTCATTTATTTTTTAGATGACGTACTCTTTTACGCAACAAAAATCATGCGAATATGTTGTTTTGATGTTTTTTAGTTTACTTTTTTCCTTTGTATCATGAATTTTTTTTCCATGATATTCTTCAATCAAAAGTACCTGATCAATGTCTTTCTCTTTTTTGTAGCTAGTAACAAATGACAGGCCTTTGTGTTTGCATTCTTCATACGTATCACAAATTTTGTGCAACTGCTTCATCCTCTAGACAACTTATTCTTCCAAAGGATCTCAATATTTTACCACTTTATACACTAGGCACATGCTGCACAAATCTTCAACCATGGGGAAAACGATCCATTTCATAGGTCTCTTGTTGCTTTTATTCTTTTATTTTTGAAATGACATACTCTTTGATGCTACAAAAAGCATGCAACTATTTTGTTTTGATGTTATCTAGTTTCATTTTTTCCTTTGTATCATGTACGTTTTTTTTCGTGATATTCGTCAATGAGAAGTACCTAATCATAAATGTCTTTCTCTCTTTTGCAGCTGAGAATGGAATCTCAACTACATCACTTGTTCAAGTAAGAGAAAAAATGGCATGCCTTTGTGTTAGCATTCTTCATATGTATCACAAGTTTTGTGCAACTGCCTCATCCTCTGGACAACTTATTCTTCCAGAGGTTCTCAAGATTTTACCAATTTATACGCAACTAGGTACATGTTGCATAAATCATCAACCATGGGGAAAATGATCCATTTCATAGTTCTCTTGTTGTTGTTCTTCTTTTAGTTTTGAAATGACGTACTCTTTTGATGTTTAAATAATCAACTAAAAGTTTTCTTAAATTTGTAGCATAGATTACATAGGTTGCTTCAAAATGTAAGAATCTAAAGATCATTGGAAGTCAATCCTAAAAAGTGCAAACTAGTCAAGTTGAATTATTATGAGGTTGTTGGAAGAAAGATTAAACTATCATTATATATCATTACCAAAGATTAAGATGAGTTTATCCACAATAACCAAATTCAAGATTTTTTTAACAATGAGAAGAACAATTAGGCTCGGGTCATCATTAGGCAGCTTAAGATGTGGGTACTTGAATTTTTTAAGTGGCCGCTACTTAGATATTTTAGGAGCTTAGGAGTGAATTTGGTTACATATTGAGGAAAATACAACTACCTAAAGGATGGGAAATTATTGACACATTTTCTATTACGTGATTGATTTTTACTGAACACAACAATGCCTTCTTTCCGCGTCCCTCATATTTTTATAACAACACACGAATCCAACTTCATTGTTACCAAATATGCAGTAATCATCATGACCAAATCCTTCATTAACGACCCAAATCTGTCGGCAATCCTATCATGCTAACGGTCGAATCGACCATAAATGTGTGTCACTTCAACGAGCATCGCCAACGAATTGCTCTTAACTGTCTACATTTATTGTTGATTTGACCCAATCGCACCCTTATGGCTGTCGCAGTCTCTCTATATAACTGCGCTACCAACTCCTACATTTGTGCCGCCATTTCCTCCTGGTGTGCCCTCTGATCTTCTATCTACCCTATATA
>LPNX010301903.1:42788-69237 GCA_001517045.1 Pseudotsuga menziesii
ACTGCTGCAATTGAACTGCACCCCCAAAGGTAATTGAATGAACAATATACGGGCCTAGCCAGTGCATTTGTAACTTGCCTGGATGCTTCATGAACTTGCTGTCGTATAACAACACCAAATCTCCTTGGGAAAAATGTTTGTTTTTAATGTGGTGATCATGCCACTCCTTCTATCGATCCTTCTTGACACGCTGCTGGAAGCCTGCGATGAAGCGGTCCTCTTCCAGTTGAAGTAGTTGCACTGCTTGCTTCTTCAGTGCCTCTTCATTAGCCTTGCCAGTTGCTGTGGTGATGCCCAGACTAGGAACAATGTACTCCATAGGCATTACCTCCTCTTTCCCATATACCAGTTTGAACGATGTCTGCCCCATTAGTCTTTTGAAAGTGGTGCGATACACCCACAACAGCGTAGGGATATTTAAATGCTAGTCATCCCGATTAGCGTTACATACCTTTTTTAGCGTGGTTTCCAGGATTTTGTTGAAAGCTTCTATGGCTCCATTTACCTATGGATGATATGGGGTACTTTTATTATGTTGCACCTGCAATTCCTCTGTCAGTTCTTTTACCGTGCAGTTGATAAAGTGACTGCCCTGGTCGCTCATTAATATCCTAGGGCATCCAAACCACGTCACGATGTTTTCAAATATGAACTTTGCTATTGTCGCAGCGGTGCAATCCACAACTAGTGCGGCCTCCGCCCACCTTGTCAGATAGTCAGTTGCTGTGATGATGTATCGCGCACTGGTTCACTTCCTCAGCGGGTCGATTGGACCCACAAAGTCCATAGCCCATTTATCAAAAGGTTGTAAAGTTACCTGCAGTACAAGCGACATCTCATCTCACCATGATGGTTTCCTGACATGTTGAAAGACATCGCAGCTCCACGCATAGTTTGTAGCATCATTATGCAATGTAGGTCACCATAGCCCAGTGCGTAGTACCTTACGCGTGGTAGCCCTTCCTCCATAATGTCCACTCGTAACTCCTGCATGTGTTTCTTCTAGACTTTTCCCTTGTTCATGAGGTAGAACACACCGTTGCAAGATCTCATCAGGTCCAATCTTGTATAAGTGTCCTGCGATCAACTGGAAATCTGAAGCCTTCACTACCAACTACTTATTTTTACTGGTCTTCATCTCCTCCGGTGCAACTCTGATTGTCGAGAACTGAATTATCAGTGCATAATGGTCATCTACGATATCAACTTGAAATAGCTATGCATCCAACAATCCATCATCAATATTGGTGGGATCTTCACCTGTCTCAATGCGAGACAGATGATTAGGACCAACATTTAGGCATCCTAGTTTCACAATTATTTCGAAATCAACTTCCTGAAAGAGAAGTAGCCAGTGACAGATATTCCCCCCCAACACAGTCTTATTGACTAGATACTTCAAAGTCGAATGGTCAGTGAACATCTTGACGTGACCGCACAAGAGATAATGCCTAAATTTCTTTAGCACATATACCATCACCAACCCCTCTCTTTCTGTGGTCATGTAATTCTTCTCAGCAAAGGATAACTTCCTACTAGCAAAGGCAATCAGATGATCCAGATCTCCTTCTCCTTGTTGCGCGAGTACCACTCCCAGTACATCAGACGAGGCATCGACATGGACATGAAATTCCTTGGTCCAATCGAGGAACACAGGTATGGGTGCTGAAGCCATCTTGGCCTTCAATGTGTCGAAGCTACTTTTACATTCCTGGCTCCATATGAATGTGGCATCCTTCTTTAATAGTTTCTCCATGGGGGTAGTAATCGCAGCATAACCGCGGATAAACTTATGATAGTACCCAGTGTGTCCTAGTGTTGCGCAAAGCATCTTCATATTTGTACATGGCGGTAGGCTCAGAATGAGTGCAGTCTTTGCTGCATCAACCAAAATCCCTTTCTTACAAATGATATGACCCAACAGTATCCCAAATGGTGCACAAAAGATGTACTTCTTTGAATTCAATGCGATTTGATGCTGTCAACACCTCTCCAGCATCAAGCACAGGTTTTCCAAGTGATCCTTGGTCAATCCATAGACTGTCCAGTAATCCATATATACTTGCATAAATTTATGAATAAAATATTTAAATGTAGCAAAAACCACCCGAGAGAATACCGCAGGTGCATTCTTCAACCCAAAGGGCATTACGGTGTACTGAAAGCAACCCCATTCAGTGGCAAATGTGGTTTTGTGGAGGTATTCCTTTGCAATTCTGATCTGGTGATACCTAGAAAATCCATCTATGAAAGAATACATTTCTTGACCACCTACTCCCTCAAGAACCTCATCTGTGAATGGTGTCGAAAAGGGATCATGCATGCAAGCATCATTCAGCTTCCTTAGATCGACACAGATTTGTACTTCCCCAATATTCTTGTCTTGAACCACCATAGGAGTTATCCATGATGATTCTTCAACAGGCTCAATAATCCCTACATCTAGCATCCAATCAAGTTCAGCCTTAACCCGTTCTTTATATCACAGATTCAACCGGTATTGCCTCTGTCACACTTGTTTTGCATCTGGTTTTAACGGGATTTTCATTTCCCCTAAGTCACCCAATATACCCTAAATTTTTGAGAATTTTGTTGGGAACAGGTATTGAAACTCATGCAATAGATCTGTGATATTTTCCATAGTCTCCTCATCCAAGTAATCCCCAATATTGGCAAATTTCAGATTCTCCTCCGTCCCAATGTTAACTTTCTTAATCTTCAGCGGTTGAGTCATGGGATCCGTCAGCACATCCGGTGCTGCGACATCCCAAATTCCTTCAGTCTCTAGAATATTAATATTACGCAATTCATCATCATCTTTCGGCTCGCTAAAGATGTTGTAGCATTCCATCATCGATTACATGTGGCACTACGCATGTGGGTCCACAGGATATGCGACTAGGACAACTTTCAAGACTACGTCCTGAATGATATGTAGCGCATTGTTAACCTCTATGTTAGCATCTCCAAAGCCAAAAGTATGCACAAAGCAAACAGTCAGCTCCTCCCAAGTTGTGATTTCTCTGTGCAGCTTTGCTGATATGTACCAAGACCTTAGCATTTCATCCAATGTGTGAATAAAAGCATGGACCCACTCATCCTTGGGTCACGATGCCCAAAACATTTGGCATTCTCTTAGATGGCTACAAGGTCTATTCCATCCATCATACCTCCCAATGTGATATACCTCCATATCGCCAAATCGCATAGTCATTAACCGTTGACACTGTGCCCATTCATGAATGGTCTCCTTATGAAATTCCCACCAGCATGTTGGGGTGGCCTTCAATGCTTATCCTAATGCCAACAAGCGCTGAGGTTCAGATACCTTTGCTTCAAACTCCTTGAGGAACCCAGATAGTTTTCGTAGTCCTTCGTATATCAGCAACTCAATGATTTCAGTCATGACATGGCATAGTGACTGTGTAATCAACCCACATTTTCTGAGTGATACTTCATGCATCTGGTTTTTCCAATTTTCCAATGCATCATCAGAATTAGAGGATGTAGAGCTATCTCTATGCCAACCCAGTTCTCCGTCAATGGTAGGATGGATGTAATCCTTAGATATATTGTAAACGTGATCCCGTCCTCTAACAACTTCATCTTTGACAGGTTTAATATATCGCCTTCCTTCATTAGGATCCATAAGGGTGATGACTCGGATATCCTGGTTCTCAAATTTCATCAACCGCTTCTTAAAATTTATCACGACCATGTTGTCATTGGCCCATCCAATCCCTAGTAGTTCAGGATAGGAGATGACTTCGATTACATCAAAATCAACACAAGTCCTCATACCTTCGACATCTACAACCAAATTCGACACATGACCGATTGGTTGAACTCTGGACTGATTAGCCAATCGCAGCTGCACTAGGGACCAACCAAGCTTCGGCTCCCCCATCTTCTGCCACGTTTGTTTCATCAGGATATTCACATCTGACCCAAGATCCAGAATAACTGAATCAACTTTGTAGTCCCCAATCTGGATGTTCATCCGCATTTTCTTGCCCGTCTTTTTCTTCTGTAAAGAATTTACCGCGGAGTCCTGTAACTCTCTATCCAAATGGTGTAGCAATTTCTCGATCTCAACCAGAGCATCGGGATCTTTTTCCAGGGATAAACAACTCTCGAAGTACTATTGTAAGGTACCATACTGCCGCAATGTTCCAACTTCTAGTGAAGAATCAAAAGCAGGAGGCATGCCAAAAATAGGTGTCTTACTAGGATTTCTTCGAAGTGCCTCACGAGCTTCGAAAAAGGTCTCTCTCTCGATTGCGATATCAAACTATGCTTTCTTCTTTCCATTCAGTCGCACTTGTGGTCGCGGTCCATCTTCTCCAGTCATCGCGCCTCCTCAAGTAACAATCCCAATATCAACATCTTATGTCTGCGGTTCTGCTAGAATGGTTGCAACTGTCGACCCTTGAGTCTGGTTCTGTGGTGGAGGCTGATTCAGAGGTGGATTTTGGTTCGCTAGTGGATTCATAGGCTGATTGATATTCTGATTTTTTATTGGAATTTGGGGATGACCTTGATTCTGTATTTGGTGCTGGTTCTATATTTGATTCTGGGTCTGGAACTGATTATGATTCTGTAATAAAGGAACATTGTCGGCCTTCCATCTTGCAATTAGCTGAGGAAAATTTTCAATAGTATGATAATTCACCGTACAGTATACACATTACAAATGGGAACAATCCATCTGATAGTGGCCAAATGTCCCACAGTTGTAACACTGGATTGATGCACGACCTCATCCTCCTCCACAGCCGAAACCTCCTCTTCCCCTGAATATGAATCCTCCATGGTATCCTCCTTGTTGCTGATATTGTGGTTGAGCTACTTGCTGCTGATACTGGGTTTGCATCATTTGTTTCTGTGGGGGATTTGACTGCTACTGAACATAGTGCGTTGCTTAGACATACTGCGGCTGTGGCGAAGCCATTAGGGCCTAGGTGTACTACGGTCTCCACGCAAACTGCGGCTGTGGTTTTGACGAAATAAACTATATCTGTGGTGGTGACATATACTGGACTTGAGGTGGTGGCTGTATCACTTGCAGTTGTGGATGCTGCATCATGCGGGGATATTCACCTTTCACGAAATACACATCGTATGTCCATTCTTGAAGGAGATCATAAGCTCGACAGTCCTTATCCTCGTGCCCAACTGAGCGACATAAGGTGCAATATAGGATTGCTAGCTTCGTAACCATTTTCTACATGTAGGTACAATCTTCATGTCAGTTCCCATACACTTGACATATGCGACACCATGACACACTACCAGAAATCAATGGGTTCGGTGCTCCTAAGAGTAGATAATTCCGAAAAGAAGGACAGGTATATTTCGTGTGTCCATCCACATGACACCAAGTACACCACAAATCATCATGTTTGTCTTTCACCTTCTTGATATCCTACAGTTGAATTGTCAAGTTCGCCAGCTGTGCTTAGATTTGGTTCATGCTGACAGGAGTTTCTCTGAAAGGTGAAGCTTCTAGCTTCATCGCAATTTCCAAAGCCTCGCTTTGTGTTGTGATCTTTTGTTGCATTAATGGGTGTTGGATATGAGGGACCAGTGCCACAATGAACCATGCTTTATGTTGGATGTCACAGATATCAAAGCTGACCCGTGCCATCAATGTCTTAAAACTCTGATCAAAGTCGCAAACCGTCTCATTAGGGAATTGTTTGATTTCGTTCAGCTCTATGATGTACTGTCCTTCAGATTTTTGTTTCTTGAATTCTTCAAGCAGTCCCTTCTGAATCTCATCCAAAGTCTTCCTCATGGTCCCCTGCGAGACTTGTATGAATCTCATGTACCAGTCGAGTGCATGACCTCGAAGGGTGGTCGCTAACTGGCCTTTATCTACATCCTCGTCAGTAGTCTGTCTGGCAATATAGACTACCTCGCATAAGAACCAATACTGTTCCAGGTCATCAGTGCAATTTCCATGGAACATAGGTAGCTTCATATCATCTCTTGTCATCCTAGACCTCCTTCCTACAAATGTTGCTTTACTACTGGATGTTGCTTGGCACATGGGACACATCGACGTAGATTTCGTATATTTTCTTGATGGTGTAGTAGTGTGTGGAGGTGTGGAAATGTTGCTACCAGGGTTTGATCTTGTCGCTACTTTGGGCGAAGCCTGGGTCTGCTCGTCCTCTTCATCGCTGTAGGACCGCTTTGTCCTGTGTGGTTGTCCTTCGCGGTCTTGCGTTTCAATCGCAGCAGGACCTTCCCCTGTCCTCTTCTTCTTCTCTACTTGGAACCTTTATCCTCCCCTTGTACAACCACTCTCTTCCTTGGCTACCCTCACAGTCTCATCGAAACTTACACTCTTCTACCCTTTATCTTTCCATTCGTCGTCCCCCTTCTATCACGGTGTTCATAGCCTCCACACACCAGATTTTTACTACTCTATGTGCATATTTAGTATACCCTTTTCACAAACAAGCATCTTGATTGACAATTGTAGAGACAACAAGAACCTACCTCATGTGCCATTGAAGAATTCTCATTCTGCTTGCTGTAGGACTTGTTGGTATCAACCATGAACTTAGTGATGTATCCTTCTAGAATACTGTCCAACCAAACTTTGATAGCTTGCAATGCCTTATTATTAGTTTCTTAGAGTTCTTGAATTAGCTCGGGGGTCCAGGACGTCGGCTCTCCTCCTTGGAAGTTGCACTTACTGTAGGTGAATCATGCCAGCCACTCGTAGAGTATGATAGGAAACTCATAGAAAAACCATTCGTGAGTACCGTCGTGAATGTATCTTGCCAACTTTGCATCTGTCGTCAAATTTGGAGTTTGATTCTTAGCTTTAGCGAACTCTTGCAGTCTTATATCAAACCAATCTTGGATCTCTGGTTTCGTTGGATGCCACAACATATCCTCCTCTTCAGTCATAATGAGGTCCTGACAAAGGAACCATTTGTTGGTCAAAACGCACCAACAAAGCCTCGTTGATAGGGGTTCTCACTCTGTCGACGTCGAACCAGCGCGATCTCCCTAAGCACCGGCCCAGACAGGTTTCACCCTGCTCGACAACACCCATAGAGAGGATGAAGTCTCACCCGAGATGTTCGAGGGAGAGATGTCGAAACCAAGTTTTCGGCAGTAAGGAGGAGGATCAGGGCATCAATGATTCATTAGCATAACTATCAGATTTATTAGAACAATCTATTAGATATCACAACATTTATCACAGATCTATCATTACAATCACATATCTAACAGATTTCATCATTCATCATTGTAGCAATATTACATTCTTCATTCATAAATAGAACCATTGCAGCATAGAAATATAGAAAAAGACATCGCAACATATGAAAGGGAACAAGGACAATAGTGATTCAACTCAATATCTATCGTATCATATTACTTTCATCGCAATAGATCCAAAACAACAGCTGTCTTTCTCCACAACGAGAGAAAGATCAATCCACAGAGTCGCATACAGGTCACAATAGATTCAATCTCTCACTTCAGTCTCATCTCAGACACATCTCTTTTGTGTATCGCTCTATGTATCTTTTTACAATTGCAATTCTAATATATATATATATATATAGGCTTGCGCCTTTACATTCAAGGTCCACTTCTAACTAACTCCTAACTGATTTAACCACTAATGACCTATATCCACAAAATGTGGTCAATCGATACAAAAAAATGCATAAAATATTCAAAAGCACTTTGTTTTCCGCCCATCGCACTATCTTTGGCTTGCGCGGTGTCACGTGAGCTTGCGTAGCCTCCACAGTGCTGTGCAACTCACTTACCCCAAAACCCCTACCAACAACATTCCTAAAAAACTCTTCTTGACCCTATGGTACATTTTTAGGAATTCTAAGTTTCCACGAATAAGAGAGGTGTGTAATTATAAAAGGATCTTTTATTTGAGTTGGGAGTTCTTACATATATATAAGCGATCCTTATACTGTAGTGAATCATTTTTCCACATAAAATATCTAATATAAGTTGGGTTCCTTCTATAGCTTTTGAATTAGTGTCCACACATATTGATAATTCTTCCATTCTTCTCTTGTTTCTACTATCTAATCGGGTTATATAATCTAAATATCACAAAGTAATGCCTCAACATCCTCATTTTTTCTGGAGAGTGCATCTGCCACCACATTTTGTTTCCCTTTTTAATATATGATTTCAAATTCATATCCCAACATCTTGGTTACCCATTTTTGTTGCTCTTCTGAAGATAGTCTATGTTCAAAGAAGTATTTAAGACTATCATATATGTTTTGACCTTGGAGTTCCTACCTATTAGGTAAGGACACCATTGCTTAAGTCCATGTAGTATTTCCATCATTTACTTTTCATAAATGGGTTTCTATAAGTTCTTCCCCTTGTTTGGTCGACTTTCAAAAGAAATGATCCATCCTTATTGCATTAGAACAACACCGATTCCATTTCCCGAGGCATCACATTCCACAATGAAGGTTTTCTGAATTCTAGTGTGGTCAAAACAGGAGCTTTGTACATTGCCTCTTTAAGTTGTTCAAAAGCTTGAGTTTCCTCTAAAGTATGAGAAAATGCTTCCTTCTTCAATAATGTTATTAAAGGTGCCGCTCTTCTTCCATAGTTCCAAACAAACTTGCAGTAATACCCTGTCAAACCTAAGGATCCTCTAAGATTATTCAAGTTTTTGGGAATCGACTAGTACATCATGGCTTTATTTTTTAGGTTTTACCTTGACACCTTCATGAGATACAATATGACCCAAATACTCTACCTCCTTTATCTAAAAGAAAATTTTGGAAGGTTTTGCATATAGTTGTTGCTCCTTTATTAGTTGTAGCACCCTATCAACATGTTGAGCACGTTCTTCCCAAGAATTGTTATAGATTAGTAAATAATCAAAAAATACTAACACAAATTTTATATGGAAGGGCTTGAAAATGGAAATCATTGAACCTTGAAATGTGGAAGGTGCTTTTGTAAGGCCAAAAGGCATGACCAAAAATTCATAATGACCTTCTTGAGTTCTGAATTTTGTTTTAAGTATTTCTTCTTCCTTCATTATAATCTAACGATACCCTGAATGGAGATCCAACTTTGTGAAGTACATTGATCCATGTAGTTCATCTAGCAATTCATCAATGGCAAGAATGAGAAACTTATCTTTAATGGTGATCTTGTTGAGCTCTCTATAATCTAGACACATATTCCATGAGCCCTCTTTCTTTTGTACTATTACCACTGGTGTAGAGTAAGAACTTTTTCTAGGCGTAATTATGTTATCCTCTAACATTTCTTCAACCATATGCTCAATTTCACTCTTCTAGCCATAGGGGTATCTATAAGGTCTAATGTTAGAAGGAACACTTCTTAGAATTAAGTGAATAACATGATCAAAATATTGAGTAGGTGGAAGATCTTTTGGAATATCTTCAAATACCTTGGAGTTCTTATCAATGACCCTTTGGAGATCCATGGGAATATGAGGCTTAGATGTTTGAACATTTAGTGAGCATAATTGTGCAATTACACCTTGATGTCCCCTTTTCAATTTTTTTTTCATACCATTAGAGCTTATCACCTTGTTTGGATCCCCTGTGATACCCTTTAATTCAAATTCCTTTCCTTCCCATGGATTTTTTATGAAAAGTTCTTGAAAATCAAAAGCCACCGTTCCCATTGATTGTAACCATTGAACCCCTAAGACACCATCAACACCACCCATTGGAATAATAAGCATTGGACTATTCAATAGATATTCCCCCATAGCAAGATTCATATTATGACATTTCCCTGAGCAATTGATCATTCCTGCATCTAAAATCATTACTTGAAACTCTGGTGCTGGATATACAAAGCAATTGAGAACTTTAGATAATTTACAGTGAATGAAAGTATGAGTACTACCAGAATCAATAAACACTATTACCTTTTTATTTTTGATATATCCTTCTATCTTGAAAGTTTCAGGAGTGTTAATTCCAGCCAATGCATGACAGGATATGGCGGGAGTAATATTTTTGACAGTAATATTTTCTATTTCTCTAGATTGAAATGGTTCATGTTCTTTTGCTTCTTTCTCTTCACAATCTATGTGGAATAATTTCTTATCATCACACTTATGTCCCTTACTATACGTGTTGTCACAATTAAAGCATATACCTTTTTCTCTTCTTTCATCCAGTTGTTGAGGTGTCAACCTTTGAGGTGTGTTAGAATAAGGAACGGTACTTTCTCTATATGTGTTGCAGGTGGTCCTTCTAGTAGTCATCGCCATATTTTTACTTTCAATTTTATTTGCTAAACTAAAAGCATACTCCAATGATTTAGGTTCAAGGACATGTATCCCATGTTGAATATTCTCCTTTAATGTTCCCATTAAGAGATCCAACAAATTATTTTCTGAAATATTCTTCACTCTAAGACTTAACTTCTGAAACTGCTTGATATGCAGTGTAAATGGACCTTTTTTCTTGAGATTTATCAGCCGACTAAAGAAAGTATTGCTAATAATTTTGCGATAATGTGCAATCAATTCTTTTTTGAATATATACCAAGAGATAATAGAGTCCTTTTTACATCGACAAAGCCATTGGTACCATACACATTGATCAAGCTCTAAATATAATGATGCAATAGTTATCATTTACAAAGTTGGCACTTAGTGTAGAGAAAACAATTGCTCCATCTAGAATATCCATGTTATTGGATCATTGCCATAATAATTTCTCATGTCAACCTTGGGAATAAAGTAGTTCACTGGACCTGAGTTGAACCTATGATGATGCAGTGGATTATCAAATTTTGGGGACTCAAACCTCCTATTCTTTAATTGTTTTTTTATTTTCTCAATGCGTGACTGGAATAAGTCCTCATTTTCCTCATTTTCCTCATTATCCTCTTCTTGAGTAGACGAATGTGCATGAAATCTAAGTCTTATATCATTCAACAATCCCTTCAAATATTGAATATCTTCTTTATAACTAGCCATTATCATTGGCCACCTTTAATAGATCCTCTTTTCTAGCCATCCCCTTGAGATCCTATTTACTAGCCATCTTATTTTCTAAGTTAACTAAATCAACCATTTTCACAATCCCTTTTATCACGTCTTCCAATTTGGAGACCCTAAATGATATGTCTTCACTTTCATTGTAGGTCAGGGATGAATACTCTGGTGGTTTGATTGGCATGTGATTTTTCCACTACATTTTGGTGGAATTTTGAACGATATAAATATATATCGACACACCTTGGGTTCACCTCAAATATATCCTTCTTCTAAAATTTATTCAATATTAAAATGACGTACCTTTTTCCAACCCTGATTTGAAGACTGATTTGCTAGTTGACTTTTCAACTGAGGTAACCCTGAATTTTCGGCCCCTCTGAATCTAAAATCTTGGAGTATGGTATCCTAATATGTCCTCTTTCCAATTCCGTAGGTCTCATTGAATTTGGATGTGCCAAAAAAAGTTGTGACAATTTTCCCAACACTTGTTATTTTTGGCCTTTTCATAAGAGCGAGAGTGTATGGCCTGCTACATGTCCAATTTTTCATATCTCAGTCTGAAATTGATATCACAAATATTGTGGTTTGTCTTCTTTCTGATGAAACAAGTGTCAGTCAATTTGGATCTAGAATGCCCCAAATATAACCGTTTTTTCCAGAACACATGTTTTGGACTAGGTTTGGAGTTATGCCTTCCATTCGGTATAAATCCAAACCTATAATGAGTCAGGATCATAAAATCTTACCATAGATAGTTAGGCATGTTCCATGTTTCACGGTTTGAATCATTGTAGAAAAAATGTCACAACGAATATTCCAAGATTTTGTGTTTTGGAAGTGTCAAAGCTTTGATACCAAATGTTAAGCAACAGATTCCCCAAAAGAGCATGAAAAGAGCATAAAGAGACCAAAAAGCATAATCAACAAATTAATAATGAAAAAATAGATGAATATCAAGCCTCTTCGAGGGGGAAACATCCTTATACAATGTACTAAGTACATAAGACAAGACAAGATGAGATGATTCAAATGAAAAGGACTCCTTCCGATATATATAGGAGAAAAAGAGGTACAATTACAACTAATGGACCCAAGTCGACATAAGTAATATAATAGTACTAATGAGAATGACCACTAATAGACCCAAGTGGACATCAATAATATGTAACGAGCCACAATATAGGGGGTAATGTTCCAACATTTAGGGATTGACACGGGTCATGAATGGTTATGCAAATTTGATTTGGATGCACATACCGTAATAAAACCCTAACATCTTCAAAAAATAATGTAGAAGCAAGCTAGGAGGGTTTGTTTCAATAATATAAACACCCTGGTGGTATTTGGAGTAACCACCATAGATCAATACCCAGAAGAAAACCCTAACTATCCAAAAAAAAGAATCAAATACTTTGTAAGCAAACTTTTGTTTGAAAATACAAAGAGGGTTCAAACTTACAACTTACCAGGAGTCCAACGTTTGATGTCGATCCCAGGCTGTCACTACTCCAATATTCTCATTAACATTCCATGTGTTAACCTGAAAATGATATAAGATTAATAAGAAAGTAGTTATTGATACAAAAATAAGATTCATAAACAAATTGTTGAATAATTAATCCAAATTCAAGAACTATAAATTGAGATCAGAATACTCAAATTGGACGTAAAAGAGATTTCTTTTATTAAATAAACAACAAGTTAGAGACGAATTTCACCTAAATATTATTGTGGCACCGTTTTGGAATTGAGACCAGATTCCTTCCACCTAGGCGTTTCACACACTCAATCCAAAATCATAATGAGAAATATTCCCAAAATAATCACTCCAATTCTTTGACACAATAAGAGTTCTCAATGAATGCCGAAAAACAAGTTTTAGATAGGGAAAAAGGTTTTTGTAGACTAGGGAAAATGTGGCTTGATCAATTCTCAAAGGAACATCACGAGATTGCTCTCTAATACACTTGGTGATTTTTGCTTCTCCTATTCCTCGTTTTTTATTAATGGGGAAGCATCTAGCGAAGTTGGAGGAAATTATTTACGGGATTAGGAATTGGGAACTGTGGAAACCATGACTTTTTCCGTAAAATAACTTATTTTTTTCCCCCTCGAATAAACATGTATGTGGGCTAACCAAAGGCATGTCACCAGGACGCAGGATATACACTGATATGTTGCATACATCTTGGAAAATGGGACGTTTTAAGATGTTTTCCAAGAATAATTGCTTGTTCATAGATGGTATGGGAATAAGGGAGCCTGCAAAAGTGGACATGGATAAGATCGTCCGTCGGAACATTGATGGAACAAACATGACAAAATATGCTATAACATATGCCCCCTAATGTGTAATGTCAAAGGGGTAATGATTTCCAAAATACATTATAATCCTTTCGAAAGTGAGTGTATAAATGACCTAGAAATAATTTCCTCTAAAATCATCCATAGGCAATACCTGGAAGAAATCGATATAGAATGACTATTCCTGAGGTGGGCATACCCATGCTTAGGAGTGAACAAGCATGGTCGCTGAATCAAGTACAAAGCAGACCCATGAAGTATATATAAGGAGTGATCATTTCCACGAAGATACAAAGTGGATCCATTTCAAATAGTAGATCATATACATAGAGATACAAAGAGGATCTATGTCTAAAAGAAGGACCACAACCACAAAAATACAAGGTGTATTTGCGTCTCATAAACAAATGAAGGTATCTAGAAAAAGTACTGGACAAAACAATATCCATAAGAATCAGTGTTGAAATATGAGTAACTGGAAATCCAACGCAACCCAAAGAATAAAATAATGATGTGATGTTGTATAAAGGATCGGGGTCTTCAAACCAATCGACATTGGTATGAGTCTAAACTATGTGAATAAATGTCCTAAAGTCGAACATAGTAAGACACTGTGTGATCATAGGTCATTGATGTATATCGTTAACAGAAGAAATCCAACTCATCGATGATGATGATGAAATGAAAGGTACCTAGAACAATGTAACAAGTGTGAATAGATGTGCCGACGTTGAACACATGTAGACTCAAACAATCAGGATATATAGATTTCCACAGTTTAAAGCGAGAAGCCTTTATATTGATGATTGCAAGTTCTAAGGTACTAAAGGGACTCTATATCACAATCACTGAACATATGTTTTGGAGTCAGTGGGATGCAAATTGTTGGAAGGAGGGCATTGAGGAATCCCCCATCATCCAACACGAGGGTGTAGCAGAAGGCCAAATATTTGTTGGAAGAAGCTGAATGATTATGGAACGTACCTGACACAGGAATAGCAACACACTAAGTCAAGAATTTTAAGGATTGGATGACATAGGTTGAAACCTACCTTAAACACAAGCACAACATTATAAGTTACTAGGGCAACATAGACTCAAGAAGAGACACAATATAAGTCAGTGATGTATGAGACATCAATAGACTGCTCCACGATGACTAGAATATTAACCAGTCAGTGGAGATAAAACATAAATGAGCTTAGCCTCCTAAAGCCATACTATAACCCAAACTACTGAGATAATGACTCAATACAGTGTGCTTTGTTCAAGGGTAACACAACTTGCTTCCAAACATAAGTAAGAACATGACTCTTTCCCGTATGTCCTTTGGAATATTTGATTTTTTTTGTCTTTTTTCATATGATTAAAGCCTGAAAAAAAAGAATAAAAGAATACTATAGTACAAGGGAAGAAATGAGTGTCGAGGCAAGCGAACTAGTTCCAAGTGCATGGAACAAACCTATGCATAATGCAAGGAACATGAGAAGGATAACGACACTCATGGTGTGTTTCTTCCTGGTAAAAGGGGTGTCAGGATACAAAGGAAACATAATGCAACACATATGAAAATGATATAGGATATAAGGGCTTATATACCAAGCTAAAAGCGTGGAAGCCAACATAAGACCCATAAGCGCAAGTAGAATAAATGTAAGTGCAATTACAACTTAAACATTACCATCCCATGGATTTTTACCAATCTCATGTCAGTTAGTTCTCATCTATGTTTTCAATTTTAAGGAGTCTGAAAACTTAAGGAAGACTCCAAGGTTGTTCTTTTTTCGTAAATTTAGTCTCCTATGCCCGAAGAAGCATAAAACAATACACATGATAACTCTTCTAGCCAAGATTTCCTAGAGTATTCATTTTTTCATAATTAGTCAATTCAACTTGTAAAAGTGGTAAACCTATGGTGGATAGACATCCTTTCAAATAATTTAATAAGCATGAAAGGAAATAAGGTTTCTAGCTAATCTTTTCATGTTTAAAGAGTTAGAAAATAGATTAAAATAGACTCTATAAAAGAGGGACCTTATAGGGGTAGCCTGAAATATAAGAGAGAGAGAAGCATGCATCTTCTTCTCACAATCATGGCAAACTACAAAGGCTCTTGATCCGATAGGAAAAACTCAGCATGGGCACCAAGATGGAAAAAAGTGTGCTAACTAGTGTGATCCATGTTAGGTAGCTCTAATGAAAGCATGCAATATATAATCTATGAAAGGAAAGTGATAAAGTCGTAAGTTTGCAAATTGTCCTAAGGTGTCTCAAAAATAAAGGATAATATGAAAAATTCATATTGGTAGGAATTCCCATCCTAAATGCTAGTTAAGAAACAATATACCTCCTAAAGATACCACCGTTTCCAAACAAAATGTTCATTTTAAGCCCTTAATGATGGCACATTAGTTGATATAGTATAACGCATTAACCCATATATTGTGGTGCATTACATATTATTTATATCAACTTGGGTCTATTAGTGGGTCTATTAGTTATTATTGTACACCTTTGTCTCCTATATATAGGAAGGAGATATTCTCATTTTAGTCATCATTGTATATTGTCTTGTCTTGGGTACACAAGTACATTGTGTAAGGATATTTCTCCCTCGAAGAAGATTGTTTTTTATCTCTGTTATTCATTATTAAGATGTGGATTACTCTCTTTTGTTCTATTTATGCTATTTTATGTTATTTCTGGGACTTGGTTGCATAACATTTGGTATCAGAGCTCTTTCTTTGGGACTGGCTTATGCAAAATGAGTCATCTTCGAATTTTTGCTACAATGTTTTTTCTACAAGGATTCAGAGATTGAGGTTAAAAAAGAACTTCTAAAACAGGACAAAATAGCTCCAGTCCGAAATTCAGATCCTGAGCCATTGCAGTTTCAAATATATTTATGGAGGAATCTAGGGTTTTTTACTAGTCCAAAGCCTAGTCTAAAACAACTATTCTAGGGAGAAAGATCATATATGAGGCATCCGAGATAAAAATTGAGTGAGACCAGTTGCATCCGAAAGAAGACAGAGCAAGTTATCTGTTTTATAAGTTTTGTTAGAATAGTAGAGTCAAGCTAAACTAGTTAACCTATCTAAGCAGCCTACAACATATCATAAAATATAAGAACAGAAAAAAAAAGGACAAGAGAACACCGATATACGTGGTTCACCCTAATGGGTTACATCCATGGGAAGGTAGTCTTCTATCATCTCCAAAATGTATTCTCCAGTCTTACAAGAGAGCAAAGCACAAATACCCCAAAGAATATAGATGATGTACAACAATGTCACAATAATACCACTGCTACATCAAAAATACATGATATGTAGAGACTCACTTGACTCTATTATATACTAAGAGATGAGGAGGAATTACTCTCACATATTGCATGTGGGATAATATAATTCTCCAAAATAACATCTCTTAATACAATACCATGGACAAATACTCTACACAAGTAAATACAACACCATATAACTATGGGTTAAATGTACTACTCTTTTACATAATATTGTAGACAACTTTTGACATAATACAAAGACATTATTACCTTCCAAGGAATATAATATATTCCAACACTCCCCCTTAATAATGGCTGGGAAAAGGGCCCACACTAAAACTAAGGAAGGAAGGAGTAATTACTGCTCCCCCTTCATGACAACTTCCCGCATTCCAAGCAAGGAATGAAGATGCACAAAATTCACCTCGGTGAAGGATTTGGTGAAGATATCTGCTACCTGCTGCTCGGTAGGTCAATACTAAAGAGAAAGAATACCATCTGCCACAAGTCCATGGATGTAATGAGAATCAAGGTTGATATGCTTTGTCTTGGAGTGATATACCAGATTATAAGCAAGTTGGATTGCACCCTGATTGTCACATTTCAACACAGTGGATGATTTTGGAACCAGACCAAGCTCTGTAAGAACAAGCCGTAACCAAACTACTTCTTTAACTGCTTCTTTGGATGCTCTATATTCTGCTTCACATGAAGATAAAGAAAGAGTCTTCACCTTCTTGCTCGACCAAGAAATTGAACTTGAACCAAGTTGAAATACATAACCTGCAGTGGACCATCGATCAGAACTGTCACCTACCCAATCAGAATCTGTGTAACCAGAGAGTGAAACTATAGTACTACTCGAATAAAAAACACCATAGTGTAATGTCCCCTATAAAATATCTCAGAATCCTCTTTGCTGCCTGCCAATGAATTTCATGAGGTTGCTGCACGAACCAAGAAACCAAACTGACGGCAAAAGAGAGATCTGGTTGGTTGTGAGTTAAATATATCAAATTGCCTACAAGCTGATGATAAAGAGTAGCATCAACAAGCGGTGTGGTACACTCAACAATTAACTTTACACCAGATTGAAATGGCATAGGAGCATATTTACAATCACTCATATGGAAACGAGCCAACAGCTCTGTAGCATACTTCGGCTGAGAGAGAAACATACCATCTGCCAGATTTGAACCCAGGAAATAATGCAATAAACCAAGGTCAGTCATTTCAAACTGCTTTTGAAGATCAATTTTTAGATTTTGAATTAATGTTGGAATATATTATATTCCTTGAAAGGTAATAATGTTTTTGGATTATGTCGAAAGTTGTTTACAATCTTATGTAAAAGAGTAATACGTTTAACCCATAGTTATATGGTGGTGTATCTACTTGTGTAGAGTATTTGTCCATGGTATTGTATTAAGAGATGTTGTTTTGGACAATTATATTATCCCACATGCAATATGTGAGAGTAATTCCTCCTCATCTCTTAGTATATAATATGGTCAAGTGAGTCTCTACATATCATGCATTCCTGATGTAGTAGTGGTACTATTGTGACACTTTTGTACATCATTTATATTCTTTGGGGTATTTGTGATTTGCTCTCTTGTAAGATTGGAGAAGACATTCTGGAGATAATAGAAGGCTACCTTCCCGTGGATGTAACCCATTAGGGTGAACCACGTATATCGATGTTCTCTTGTCCTTTTTATTCACGTTCTTATCTTTTATGATATGTTGTTGGTTGCTTAGATAGGTTAACTAGTTTAACTTGACTTTACTATTCTAACATGGTATCAGAGTAGGTTGCTATGATCTAGTACCTTCTATAGCTTTCAATTAATAATAATTATCATTTGGGCATTGTCATTTTATTGTAGATTTTCTTTCTATCTGGTAGCCATTAGGCTTCTCTTCAGATCTGGGCATATTTCTTCATTTTTTTTACCCTAACCTTAACTTGTTGTATAATATTTTTGCATAATTTTTTCAAGGGTTTTTTTTTTATTTTTTTTTTATTTTAATTTTCTCTGTAGATCTACATGATTTCAGGGCTCTCCTCAATGAGATCTTTCTTCCGATTATAAAAATGGTGGTTATAAAAAAGGGCCGTAACTTGGTCAGTTTTTACTAAAATTTTTATTATAACCTATTTTGGGAATTGGAAACGCTATTCTGGATCCACCCTCGCGACCAGAACAGAAAACTAGGTATTTCTCACGTATTTCTGGGTTTCCTTTCGGCAATAAAAACAACAATTATACAAAAGGGCCGTAACTTGGTTATTTTTTACCAGTTTTTTTGTTATAACCTATTTTTGGAATTGAAACAACCATTTTGGATCCTCTAGCGTGACTATAACAAAAAACTGGGCATTTATGGGCTTCCTTTCAGTAATAAAAACGATAGTTATACAAAATGCCGTAACTTGGTCATTTTTTACCCGTTTTTTTATTATACCTATTTTTTGAATTGAAAACAACCATTCTGGATCCACCAAGGTGACAAGAACAAAAAACTGGAAATATTGACATCTTTTAAGGACATGGATCTCTGGTATTTTGTCATGATGATAGCTATAAACCATGTAATGCTTAATATTTCTTAAATATACTTAATAATTAATTTGTTCTTTTCTTTGTTTTGTTTATAAAAACAATTTTATAAGAACAATCTCATATGTGTTATCTAGTGATCATTGTTTACTTTATTTATATGTAATTGCTGACCTCTGTATAAAAGCAATTTCATTCTTTTATAAGTAATGTCTTTATGATCATTGTATGCTCTTGCTAATTAAATTTTTAATTAAAATCATTTTTTTAATCTATGTGATATCATATGTTTTGGCTTGTCATAAGTTATATAATTGGGATATAGTTTCTTTTTTCATGTATTGCAGAGATTGTATCTAGTTTCTGTGCTATTTGTCTCTAACATTCCAATATGGAAGCATTGCATTTCCAGGGCATTTCGTCTTTTGCATAGTTACATAGTGTTAACAAGAAATGAACCCATGATTAAGACCATTATTGACTTGTCATTTCATAATTTTTTATAAGTGATATCATGAGTTGATCATAATTTGCTATATGTTGATTATAGTAAACATTTTGATTTATCTGTATCTCATGTCATGTTTATTTTGATCATCTTTTACGTAATATTTATATGGCTTCGAGCAATCTTTAAATCTTGAACTATTTATCATGAGCACCTTGTTCTTGTTGCAACGAGATTTCTATTCTTATGATTGCAGATGTTATCTTATTCCTACTTGGCTCTAACATTCCTATATGGAAGCATTGACATTTTCAGGGCATTCATCTCTTGCATATTAACCTCATACTAATAAGAAATGCACATATGCTTCAAATTAGTTGCTTGATGACTAAATTTTCATATATTTAAGTGAAATCTTTGGCTCACTATTTATATGTTGTGGCTGACAATTAATGTGTAAAAATAATTTCATTTTCCTTAATGAGCAAGTTAATATTTTATTTGATCTTCAAAAGCACGTTAAAATAGTAGAGTCAAGTTAAACTAGTTAACCTATCTAAGCAACCAACAACATATCATAAAAGACAAGAACAGGAAAAGAAAATGACAAGAGAACACCGATATATGTGGTTCACCCTAATGGGTTACATCCACGGGAAGGTAGTCTTCTATTATCTTTAGAATGTATTCTCCAATCTTACAAGAGAGCAAAGCACAAATACCCCAAAGAATATAGACGATGTACCACAGTGTCACAATAGTACCACTACTACATCAAGAATACATGATATGTAGAGATTGACTTGACCCTATTATATACTAAGAGATGAGGAGGAATTACTCTCACATATTGCATGTGGTATAATATAATTCTCCAAAATAACATCTCTTAATACAATACCATGGACAAATACTCTACACAAGTAAATACAACACCGTATAACTATGGGTTAAATGTATTACTCTTTTACATAAGATTGTAGACAACTTTTGACATAATACAAAGACATTATTACCTTCCAAGGAATATAATATATTCCAACACTCCCCCTTAATAATGGCTGGGAGAAGGGCCTATACTAACACTAAGGAAGGGAGGAGTCATTACTACTCCCCCTTGATGACAACTTCTAGAAGAACCAAAGATGAAAAATAAGAACACTTTGGCTGATGAAATTTGACGATGAACAACCGCTTCTCATTGGATCATGAAAGTGCACACGAACCAGGTTGTACGATGAGAGACCCAACAATAAAATGCCGAGAACATGTGACGAAATCCAATCGCAAGATGCCCAGATCACCACAAGAATGATCACAACCATACATGATAGTGTACAAATACCTTCTGACGGCCGATACAACAAAATGTGTGGCTAAGAACACTACAACAGTGTGCAAAAAAAACCCAGATGACCAATACACATGTGGATAGCAGACATTCTTCCAATCAAGGTGCAATATAAATATCTGTAGAAGACCTCAAACATTGAAGAAACAAGACCCCAATGGTCTATACATCGAGAATGATACCATACAGATGAACATCATGACTTTAACAGTAGAAGATGGTGCTTCATTATTCCTGGAATAAGGTAAAAGCCGAAACAGAGAACTTATCTGCACAAGAACTTTCAATATTAAAGCATATAAAGATCATAAAACAAAATTGCTCATACAGAAATAAAAATGCTTATATACCAAAGGTTAGCAAACATCATATAAAGGAATGACAACATAATATAATCAAATAAAATATTAACTTGCTCATTAAGGAAAATGAAGTTACTTTTACACATTAAGTGCCAGCCACAACATATAATAGTGAGCCAAAGATTTCACTTAAATATATGAAAATTTAGTCATCAAGCAACTAATCTGAAGCATAGGAGCATTTCTTATTAGTATGAGGTTAATATGCAAGAGATGAATGCCCTGAAAATGCCAATGATTCCATATAGGAATGTTAGAGACAAGTAGGAACAAGATAACCTTTGCAATCATAAGAATAAAAATCTCATTGCAACAAGAACAAGGTGCTCATGATAAATAGTTCAAGAATTAAAGATTGCTCAAAGCCATATAAATATTGAGTACGAAATAAAAATGACATGAGATATAGATAATTATAAATGTTTAATATGATCAACATATAACAAATTATGATCAACTCATGATATCACTTATAAAAGATTATGAAATGACAAGTCACTAATGATATTAATCATGGGTTCATTTCTTATTAACATTATGTAAATATTCAAGAGATGAAATGCCTTGGAAATGTCAATGCTTCCATATTGGAATGTTAGAGACAAATAACACAGAAACTAGATACAATCTCTGCAATACATGAAAAAGAAACTATATCCCAATTAAATAACTTATGATAAGCCAAAAAATATGATATCACATAGATTAAAAAAATGATTTTACTTAAGAATTTAATTAGCAAGAGCATATAATGATCATAAAGATATTACTTATAAAAGAATGAAATTGCTTTTACACAAAGGTAAGTAATAACATATAAATAAAGTAAATAATGATCACTCGATAACACATATGAGATTGTTCTTATAAAATTGTTTTTTATAAACAAAACAAATAAAAGAACAAATTAATTATTAAGTATATTTAAAAAATATTAAGCATTAGATGGTTTATAGCTATCGTCATGACAAAATACTAGAGATCCTTGTTCTTAAAAGATGCCAATATTTCCATATAGAAATGTGAGACAAATATATAGCAAGAACAAGAAATAATATCTTAATAAACATGATTAGAAGCAAAACCTAAATGCAAAAAATGAACAATAGAAAACTTAAATACTTTACCGTACTGATCTAAATCTGCAAAAAACATAGTTAGAAAAATAATAAAGAAAAGAGAAACTTTTACTTACAACCCTTTCAAACAGTGTGCCTAGAAAAGCTCAGTCTTTTGTTTTGGCCACGTAGGTGGATCTAGAATGGCTGTTCTAATTCAAAAAACAGGTTATAATAAAAAATACGGTAAGAAATGACCAAATTACAACCCTTTTTTATAACTGTCGTTTTATTACCGAAAGGAAGCCTGGAAATGCCCAGTTTTTTGTTTTGGTCACGTTGGTGGATCGAGAATGACTGTTTCAATTCAAAAAACAGGTATAATAAAAAACCAGTAAAAAATGACCAAGTTATGACCCTTTTGTATAACTACCATTTTTATTACCGAAAGGAAGCCCAAAAATACCTGGTTTTCTTTTTTGGTCATGTGAGTGGATCCAGAATGATGTTTCAATTCCAAAAATAGGTTATAATAAAAATTTCGGTAAAAATTGACCCAAGTTACGACCCTTTTTTATAACTGTCATTTTTATAATCGAAAGAAAGATCTCATTCAGGAGAGCCTCGAAATCATGTATATCTACAGAAAAACATCAAGAAACCTTGAAAAAATTATGCAAAAATCTTACACAAGTTAGGGTTAGGGTAAAAAAAATGCAGAAATACACCCAGATCTAAAGAGAAGCCTAATGGCTACCAGATAGAAAGCAAATCTACAACAAAATGACAATGCCAAAATGATAATCGTTATTAATTGAAAGCTATAGAAGGTACTAGATCATAACAACCTGCTCTGATACCATGTTAGAATAGTAGAATCAAGCTAAACTAGTTAACCTATCTAAGCAACCAACAACGTATCATGAAATATAAGAACATGAAAAGAAAAGGACAAGAGAACACTGATATACGTGGTTCACCCTAATGGGTTACATCCACGGGAAGGTAGTCTTCTATTATCTCCAGAATGTCTTCTCCAATCTTACAAGAGAGCAAAGGCACAAATACCCCAAAGAATATAGATGATGTACAATAGTGTCACAATAGTACCACTTCTACATCAAGAATACATGATATGTAGAGACTGACTCACCTATTATATACTAAGAGTTGAGGAGGAATTACTCTCACATATTGCATGTGGGATAATATAATTCTCCAAAATAACATCTCTTAATAAATACCATGGACAAATACTCTACACAAGTAAATACAACACCATATAACTATGTGTTAAATGTATTACTCTTTTACATAAGATTGTAGACAACTTCCGACATAATACAAAGACATTATTACCTTTCAAGGAGTATAATATATTCCAACAAGTTTCATCTACAAAAATTAAATATTGGACACATGGAATAATGTACAAGTTATCTCTTTTGGATAGGCAAAAAATAAGAAGCTTTGGGATATTTGCAATAATTTTTTTTTGGAACATACAAATTAGGTCAGACATATGACATTGGAAAGATGACACATTAGGGTACCACAGGAGGAAGTTTCAGACCTAAATAAGTCGAAAATCAAATTTTACCTCAGTTACAAGTCAACCATAAAACAATCTTCTAAGTTGGGCTTGAAAAATGTACTTCATTTTGCATTTGAATAGTTGTGAGTAGAAGGATCTATTTGTGGTAAACACTAGGGTGTGATATATATTTATTGTTCAAAATTCCACCAAAAGGAAGTAGAAATAATCACACTCCACTCAAACCCCTAGAGGATTCATCCCCGACATACGATGAAATGGAAGACATATCTTTTAGATTGTCCAAGCTGGAAGACATGAGTAACGAAAATGTGAAAATTGATGACTTAGTTAAATTGGAAAAGAAGATGGCTAGTAAAGAGGATCTCAAAGGGATGGATATAAAAGAATATATTTAAGACTTGAAGGAATTGATGAAGGATATGAAAAATAGATTTATTCCTCATGTATCTACTCAAGAAGAGAATAAGGAGAAAAAATAGGACTTTTCTAGTCATGTCTGGAGAAAATTGAAAAACGATTGGAGAGTAGGAAGTTGGAGTCCTAAAAAGTTGATGATTCACTACAACAACATGGGTTCAATTCAGGTCCAAGGAAATACTTTATCCCCAAGATGGACATGAGAAAGTTTGATTGCAGGGGTCCAATCATGTGGATTTTTCAGATGGAGCAATTCTTTGATCTACACCAGGTGCCCACTTTGCAAAAGGTAACTATTTCATCCTTATATTTAGAACCTGACCAATTTGTATGGTACCAATGGATTTGTGACCGTAAAAAGGTCTCTACTATCTCTTGGTCTATATTCACAGAAGAAATTATTGCACATTATGGGGATATAAATAATAACACCTTCTTTAGCTAATTGGTAAATCTCAAGCAAAAAGGTCCAGTTACCGAGCACACCAAGCAATTTAAATAGCTAAGTCTTAGAGTGAAGAATATTTCAGAAGATAATTTGTTAGATCTCTTTATTGGAACCTTGAAAGATAACATTCAACATGAGGTGCGTCTCTCTGAACCATCATCCCTAGAGAAGGATTTCATGATGCAAAGGAAGGTTGAAAGTAAAAATATGGCAATGACTACTAGAAAGGCCTTCTCCAACACATAAAGAGAAAATAACGTTTCTTCTTCTAAACCACCACAAAGGTTGACACCCCAGCAACTAGATGAAATAAGAGCAAAATGATTATGTTTTAATTGTGACAGCACACATAGTAATGGACATAAGTGCGGCGAGAAGAAATTAATCTATATAGATTGTGAAGAAGAAGCATCTCAAGAAGAGGTGACTTCAGAATAAATAGAAGAGGATAGTTAAGACGAAATTACTCCCATCATATATTGTCATGCATTGTATGGAATTAGCACTCCTCAAACTCTCATGATCGAAGGATATATAAAAAGAAGAAGGTATCAGTGTTAATTTTTTATGGTAGTACTCATAATTTCATTCACTATAAATTATCCAAAGTTCTTAATTGTTTTGTTTATCCAATGCCAGAGTTTCAAGTTATGATTGCAAATGGAGGAACTATAAATTGCTCAGGGAAATGCGATAATATAAATCTTTATATGGGGGAATATGTATTGAATAGTCCAATGATTTCTATCCCAATGGATGGGGATGATGTTGTAATAGGTGTCCAATGGTTACAATCATTGGGAACAATGGATTTTAATTTTCAAAAACTTTTCATGAAATTTTGATGGGAAGGAAAATAATATGAGTTAAATGGTATCGCAGGAAAACCAAGCAAGGTGATAAGCTTTAATGGTATGACAAAGTTGTTGAAATAAGGACATCAAGGTGTAGTTGCACAATTATTCTCATTAGATGTTAAAACCTCAAATTTCCCTATCTCCCCAAATATCCAAAGGGTCATTAATAAGAATTCCAAGGTATTTGAAGATATTACCAAAGGTATTCCACATATTCCAGACTTTGATCATGCTATCCACTTAATTCTAGGCAGCATTCCTCCTAACATTAGGCCTTACCAATATCCCTATAGCTAGAAGAGTGAAATCAAGCGTATGGTTGTTGATATGTTAGAGGTTGGAATAATTAGACCTAGCCAAAGTTCCTACTCTACACCAGTGGTAATGGTACCCAAGAAAGATGGATCATGGCGTATGTGTTCTAATTATAGAGAGCTCAACAAGATCACCATTAAATTTAAGTTTCCCATGTTGGAATATATTAAACCCACTCACAACTTAGGATAAAATAATTAATCATTATTTGATTAATTATTCATCCACTAGCTTAATTAGGTGGCACCTTAAAGTCAATGCATGCCATCTATATCCTAGGAATGAGTTATTTCTGATTCTGGGTTCATCTAGAATTAGTATGCGGGACCTTATAGCAGATTCTGCTTTTTTTTGCTTTTTCTGTTTTTTCTGCTTTTCTATGGATAAGATAAAAGCTAGTCAACTAGGAAACTGGGAGCTTTTGTTTCCAACCCATCCTCCATTAGCTTTTCTCCATTTTCTAGGATTAG
>LPNX010301903.1:69351-254167 GCA_001517045.1 Pseudotsuga menziesii
AGCATATTAACAACTTCAATATGGATTCAAAAGTTCCTCTATTATCTCCTTTCAAATATGCTGATTGGAAACCAAAGATGAGTGCGTACTTGAAGAGGCAATGTCTCTTTGATGTCTCCAATGGTGCATTGAGTGAACCTGAGTCTTATGAAGAGAAGATTGATTGGCTTAATAATTGTGATAGAGCTTATGGAATTATGTGTTTGGGAATGTCTCCAAATATATATCATCTTATAGATTCTGCTGAATTTCCATATGAGCTTTGGAAAATTTTGGACAAAGCTTTTGGTTTGCAGGAAATCGAAGATGAAGCATGGAGCGAACCTAGCATCTCCTCTTGTTCTCTTTCTCAAGATTTCTTGGCCTCTACATTCTCTGATGAAGTTGATCATGATAAATAAGTTTCCCATACAGTTCATGTTGCTGCTGCCCTCTTTCATTCGAATGCTTTCTCCTTCAATGAAGAAGCAAATATTGAAGAGCCATCTTTTTATGTGTCTCTTGAAGGTGATTTTTCTTCTTGTGATACTAATGATGAAAAAGAAGTAACATATGGAGCTGTTTCTATTGATATTGATTATGATCCTATAACCCATTCATTGTTCTATAAATCTCCTATCTTAGATTCTGAGATCTATGTGCCAGATTCTTCACACCTCTTGCATGCCTCTCTCATTGATGGTGCGCAACCCAGTGACTTCCAGGATGTTTGCTTAGCCACATCAAGCCTTATTTGTGTCATACCACTTACCATACTTGATCTCATGTGCTTCAGCATATCCTTATTTTTTCTTGGCATCAATACTCAGAGCCTTCTTGAAGATTGTGAACATCTCATTCTGCCCATCCATCATTCAAATTTTTACACTTATCAGTTTTTCCCAGTTGCTCATAATTTTCCTAGTCTAGCCCTATATCCTCATGGAGCCATTGAAGACTTTGTCCTTTCTGTTCCATATGTTAATATTTCTGATATATCAGAGATTTATCATCCTCACATCAGATCTATACAGGTGCTACATCAGATTGGAAGATTGACATGTGATTCACATCACAATTTTGCAGCTATTCAGGGAATTGGGTGTGAAATAAATTGCCTTATTTTTTGTACTCTTTGGAAAGGAGTATGCACAGATCTCTTTTCTATTTCAGATTATGTTTGCAGATTAGAGTTTGACAGCAACAAGAAGCATTTAGATAATTCTCCTACTTCATCAGATGATGAGATACAAGGAGTCTCTCCTCTTCCTTCTTGCAGGTTCTACACTCCAGCGCATGATCATGGAGTTCATGGTTTCTTCAGCAAGCCCTTCATTCAGAAGCAGTTCATTCAGCTAATTAAAGTGAAGATGAAGATATGTTGAAGACATATTTCAAATTTTTTGCCTTGTCCTATCTTGAGGGAGGATTTTCCCCATGTGGTTTTGCCTCTTTCCTCACTTTTCTGGACATAATAATTGTAAAAGGGTGACCATAGCCTTGTTGCTGGGCCCTATATGCATCCATATGCATCCATATTTTTTGTCATACCATCATAAAGTCAGACTTATAGGGGGGTGTTGGAATATATTAAACCCACTCACAACTTAGGATAAAATAATTAATCATTATTTGATTAATTATTCATCCACTAGCTTAATTAGGTGGCACCTTAAAGTCAATGCATGCCATCTATATCCTAGGAATGAGTGATTTCTGATTCTGGGTTCATCTAGAATTAGTATGCAGGACCTTATAGCAGAGTCTGCTTTTTTCTGCTTTTTTCTGCTTTTCTATGGATAAGATAAAAGCTAGTCAACTAGGAAACTGGGAGCTTTTGTTTCCAACCCATCCTCCATTAGCTTTTCTCCATTTTCTAGGATTAGCATGTTATTTCCATCTCCTTGACAACTCACTCATGCTTTTGCCAACTCGTGAGGTCCTTGATAGATTTAGCAAGTGCTTTATCCACCTATGGGGGTTTGCTATATTTTGGTAAGTCGGCCTTTTTGAGCTTTATGAGTTGTTTCCATACAATTCGACTTTCCTATGAGGGAAGATATATTTATGTACTCTATTATTCATAATTATTCAATGGAAGGATACACACCAATATTCATCTCTTCATTCATGTGATTCAGTCTCTTTTCTTCTCTCTAGTTTTCCTGTGTATGCTTGTGAGAATTCTTAGTAGCAAGATCTATTTCCCGTGCTTCTTTTTAGCATCATTGCACATAGCATTGATCTATTATTTCTACATCCCATTCATGTCATTGATGAATTGTTAGACGAATTACATGGAGCAGTTGTATTCACAAAGTTGGATCGTAGTTCTGGGTCTCATCAGATTCAAATTAAGGATGAATACATCCCCAAAACAACATTCATAACTCATGAAGTTCACTATGAATTTTTGGTCATGCCATTTGCTCTCACAAATTTGCTTTCCATATTTCAAGGTTTGATGAATTCTATTTTCAAGCCTTTCCTTGGAAAATTTGTTTTGGTATTCTTTGATGATATACTAATCTATAGCAAGTCTTGGGAAGAACATCTTTAGTATGTTGGCAGGGCACTACAACTACTAAAGGAGAAAGAACTGTATGCAAAACCCTCAAAATGTTTCTTTGGAATTAAGGAGGTAGAGTATTAGGGTCATATTGTATCTCATGAAGGTGTCAAGATAGACCCTAACAAAATTAATGCCACGATGGACTGGCCAATTGCAAAAACCCTAAAGAATCTTCGAGGATTCTTAGGTCTGACAGGGTACTACCGCAAGTTTGTTCGAAACTATGGAAGCATAATAGCTCCTATAAAAAAATTACTTAAGAAAGATGCATTTTCTTGAACTTCAGAGGCAAGTCAAGATTTTCAACAACTCAAAGAAGCAATGTGTAAAGGTCCTGTTTTGGCGACACCAGACTTCACAAAAACCTTTATTGTGGAATGTGATGCTTTAGGAAATGGAATTGGAGCTGTACTAATGCAAGGATACCCTCTTTCCTTCACAAGTCATCCAATCAAGGGAAAGAACTTAAATAAGCCCATTTATGAGAAGGAAATGTTGGAAATACTACATGCCTTGCAGCAATGGCACCCTTATCTTATGGGATGTTTCAAGGTTAAAACTAATCATTATAGCCTTAAATACTTCTTATAACAAAGGATATCTTCAAAAGAGAAACAAAAATGGGTGACAAAGATTTTGGGGCATGACTTTAAAATCATCTAAAAAAAGAGGAAGCAAAATTTTGTCCCAGATGGACTCTCCATGAAAGATGATGATGTTGAAGCATTATTCTATGCTATGTCGATCATCCAACCAGATTGGGTAGCCGTAGAAAGGGATGAATGAAAAAATGACAATGAAATATCGATAGTCATTCAAAATATGCAACAGGATCTCTGTGCCTCTAATACATTTCGATGGAAAGATGACTTGCTATGGTACAAGGATCGCCTATATCTTGGTAAGAGTTACCAGCTCAAGCAAAAGGTAATTTTTGAATTCCACTTCTTATTGATAGGAGGGCACCTAGGTTTCTTAAGAACTTACCACAAGGTAAAGAAAGATTTTTTTGGAATAGTTTTAAAACTGATGTTCAAAAATTTGTGACATAATGTTTGGCTTTCCATGATATAAAGTGGAAACAATTAAGACCCCTGGTCTCCTACAACCACTTTCCATTCCAAGCCAAAGGTGGATAGAGGTATCGATGGATTTTATCATATGTTTACCAAAGTCAGAAGGAAAGAGTGTCATCATAGTGGTTGTTGATAGACTTACTAAATATGAACATTTTTGTGCACTATCTCACCCCTTCAAAGCAAGCACGATCGCCAATTCTTTTATGGAGACAGTCCAAAAAATACATGGTACTCTAAATATTATAGTAAGTGACAGGGATCCCATTTTCACTAGAAACTTTTGGATCAAATTATTTTCTTGTTTGGGTACTCAACTGGCTCATATCTCATCTTATCATCCTCAATTTGATGGACAAACAGAGATTGTAAACAAATGTTTGGAAGGGCATCTTCGATGCTATGCATCTAATAAACAAACACAATGGGTCAAGTGGTTACCCTTGGTAGAATGGTGGTATAACACTTCCTTCCATACATCATAAAAAATGACCCCATTTATGGAACTTTATGGCTATCATCCACTATCTGTCACATCTTCAGTAAGAGAATCCTTTAAGGTTCAAGCAGTGGAAGACCACATGAAGCATCAAAAACAAGTTCTTCAACTCTTAAGGACAACCTGAATCTAGCACAAAATCAAATGAAACAACAAGTAGATGAACATCGCGGTGAACGAAGCTTTAATGTGGGGGATTGAGTGTTTTTAAGACTACAACCATACATTACAGATGTCCCTGAAGAACACCAAGAAGGATAATAAATTATCACATAAATACTACGGTCCCTACAAGGGGCTACGTGACAAGATACCAATTCAAACAATATTACTAGAACTTGATGAGGAAGGAAAAATAATCTTGGAGCATGAAGAAATCACCGAAATAAGAACTAGACTGCTTCCAAATTGATCAATTCCATAGTATCTCATTAAATGGAAAAACTTATCCATAGAAGATTCAACATTGGAAGATGAGTCCTTTATACAACAACATCCATAACTACTTCAGAATTGAGGACAAAACTTTTTGAAGGGGATGGGGCATGTTAAGCCCTTAATGATGGCACATTACCCCATATAGTGTAGCGCATTACCCCCTATATTGTGGTGTATTACATGTTATTTATGTCAGTTTGGGTCTATTAGTCGGTCTTTTAGTTGTTATTGTACACCTTTGTCTCCTATATATAGGAAGGAGATATTCTCGTTTTAGTCATAATTGGATATTTTCTGTCATGTCCCCACCCTTCTACTAAGTGGAGAGGACGCGACCAAAGTAGCTGCTTGCTATTTCGGGAAACTAAGCCCCATGAACATGATATAAAAATGCATTGAACTAATAACAGACAAACATGCATAAATGATTATCAAATAGCGGAAGCAAATTCATTCATTCATAGGATTTAACATGTTCATTTGAGTTATGAAACAAAACACAGTTGCAAGGATTTAAACAAAGAGATACTTATCTTAGTAGAATCTTGTCCTGCAACCAGCTACTTCGCTACAACGTTCCACCCAACCATAGTCCAGTGTGCTCATCAATCTATCAGCAACATTGCCACCCCTGAGCTGGGCATGATTCCACAAGGAATAAGGGGAACAATAGTAGGCTCACACATAGCCAAGGATACATAAAACTCAGCTAAGCCAACACAGTTGGGTTTATCAGGCTATACAGGAGCTGGAAAGGTTGACTGCTAAGCTATTGAGCTCAACCAAAGAGCTATGGACATCTACACCAGAACTAGCCTGACTTCTAAAACATCTACACGTCCAACACAAGGAAGCATCCCCTTATCTGCTATACAGTCCCTCAGGATATTCCTTCCCTTCCAGTGCTATTCAGGGGGTGTAAAGAAGAAAGCCAACCCTCTAGCTCTGTCTGTGAGGCTCCTGCACACTCTAGGATTGTGAAGCAATCTCAAACCCCATTTCCACTCCAAAGACAGTCCAAATACCAACAACCATATACACACAACAATAACAGCTTTGGGACAGAAGGGAGAACACCACAGAGACCAAAATCGGGTATGGAAAATGGGTAAAAACAACTCAAACCATGCTAGTCGATTTCTAGAGTCGTTTATGGCCCTAACGTGGCCAAAACGACTCACATAATCCCATAATTCGCGGAGAGGATAAAACGATCTCGCAACCTGCGTAATATGAAGATCACAACCCCTTCCAATGTGAAGGAATTCAGACACACAAACAAAAATTAGGAAAGGAGAATGTAGAACACGAATGTCTGCATGAGGCCAAGCTTCCTCCCGCGTAAGTGTGGAATGTCGTTCTCTGCCCACATGAGGGGCTGAATGCGATCTTCCTCTTTAGGGCATGCGTGTGGTCAAAGGACTAACAATCCTTCCAGAGATGACGACTTCCCATGAATTTGTCCCCCAAGGGAAATAACTACCCAACCAACTCATGGGGAATTAATTGGGTTGGTGAATAAGACAAGGGAAGGTAGTTGGTGGTCAATGGGTTCTCCACTGGACACTTGGCTTCTCCCCAATGGCCCCAAAGGTTAAACATCCCCCCTCTTATCCTTATGAAAATCATGCCCCCATCTCATTATTGTTGCATTGAAATAGCTGGTTGTGGGTATTTTATTAAATTGATATTTACATGATGATTTTAAAATGATAATGTGCCTGGCTAGCACAAAATACCATCGACACCGATTTAATTGCCGAAACATAAAATGATAATCCATGGTGGGCCTTTTTCCTTTAACTCCACACCACGATTAATTACAATATATTCATCATATACATTTTAATGCAAATGGAGTCAAAACCGGGTGTTACATTTGCATGTATTGGGTACACAACTACATTGTGTAAGGAGGTTTCTCCCTCAAAGAGGATTGTTATTTATCTCTGTTATTGATTAGTAAGTCATGGATTACTCTCTTTTGGTCTATTTCTACTATTTTATGTTATTTATGGAACTTGGCTGCATAACAGTTCCCCTAAAATTATTATAGTGTAAACCCTAGAAAAAGACCTAATTAGTTCATTTGCAAAGTAAAAGTATAAACTATAGAAAAGTGGCTAAGGTAAAAAATGAATAAAATAGGGTAAAAAGTCATTTTTATCATTCCATTTGCAAAATTTGAAAAACTTGGCATGTTTTGGGGGAAAACTACCTCCATCTTCCGAGGACAATTGTGAGAGCTACGGGTGATCATTTTCTGAATCATCGGTACTAGTGTTGATAGATCCACATTGTCTCAGGGTGCTTACCATGGGGAGATGGACAAGACTTATGTTAAGACTTGGGGATGTGAATGCAATGATCCCATTTGATTATGACTAATTTTCATTGTGGGAGTGTCAGATTGTGGTGATGATGAGTACCCCTATCATGGATATAATATTCACTCATGATCCAGATATTGTAGTCCCCCTAGGGAGTGCACTTGGCATGATTGATAAGTCTCACTTTTTAATATTTTGAATTTTATTACATTTTATATTGTTTTATAAAGTAAAATCAAAAGACATGTTTTTGTATGGATACTAGTACATTACTATAATCATGACAGATAGAGCACTAGTTCATCCTACATGACTTCCTCACTTCCGTCATAGTGTGTAGGAGGGGGAAGGTCTCGATCTTGTTGGGACATTAGAGAATGCTGTGATCAACTTGAGAAACCTGAAGGATGGCATCCATGCAACTAAGACCAAATTTATGCTAGAGGCGATAAAGAGACACATAATTGGGGTGCCATGGGATTGGTTTCGGTACTTCCAGTGGGTGGCTACTATGTTACTGTACTTCCATAGGAGTCGGTATTTAGGTGACACTTAGTATTTTTATGATCATATGTACATGAGGTCAACAATGCCTATTTTTTAACATGTTTTGATCCATATCCTTTTTAGATGTATAACTTTTTTTTATACTTTTGAGACTTTGTATCTATCTATCGACAAACATTTTATTTCGACATACTTATTTACATTGTGTATGAAAAATGCAATCTATGTACATGATGTTCTTCTTGTGTTATAAATACTACAAATTCCAATCTAGGATATAATTAGCATATGCATCCGAAATTTTGTTTTGATTACTTGGTATATGATTGTAAGTTGTGTAAATAGACTGACATTCAAGTAACTGAATACGCAAAAACTAACGAAGTAGTAAATGATCATGAACTCTATACTCACCATTAAGTCCTAAAACATTTAGCTGTGAATTGAGATGGATTTCTAGGTAGAAGATGGCATTTGAAATGACATCACCAAGGAGATCTACGATGGCACTGTACTCGTCCATATTATTGGTTGTTGGCCCCAAAAAAGCACCCCCCTTAAACAACTAACTTTCTCGTGGGAGAATAAATCACCCATACAACTTAAGAAAGGTTTTGAGTATGGTGACTAGCGCAATTTGCGAATCCTACAAATAATCCTTCTGGAATCTAACAACACTAGAATATAAATACATCAGTTTATTCCAAAACAAAACTATACAAATGTACAATTACGTACAAGAAAAAATACATGAATCAAGCATAATACTTCTTCAAGTAGAGCCCATTTCTAGGCTCAACCAATTTAGTCCCTTCATAATCAGTCATCTCATAAGCACATTTTTTCAAGACTTTAGAAATGATGCATGGATTGAGCCACATTGATTTAAACTTATCCTCCCCTAACAAATCTTTATCTTAGTCATAGAGGAAGACAAGATATCCTTCGAAAAAATACTCGAGAACGGATAGACTTATCATACTGTCTCTTCGCACGTTTCTTATTTGCTTTGTTTGTAGTGGATGTGTCTCAACATTGTTCATCAAGATGTTCCAAGTGAACTAATTATTCTTCCTATTGTCACATCCATAGAAGTAGGGGTACTATGATGTAGATTTGATTTCTAGAGGAATGAGCCGGTCATATTACATGAATTGAGCATATTGGATGATCAGTGGTGGAGTTATATTTCCAAGATATTCAAAGGATGAAAATTTATTTAGTTCCCCTTGTCATGAATTAGCCTTTATGACCCCATTGATATGTACTGGATGGGTTACGGTTCATTGAGCAGAGCAACAGTTGATATACTTTCTTTTTCCCTCATACAGTTAGAGTTGTGCTTCAGGATGTATTTTAGAGACAAGTATATGATTGATAAAGTATACATCATGCATCTGGGTCTTATCAGTTGTCTCTTTACCTATATTAGTAGCTTTGACTTGGAATCTAGTGACATTTGGTGGTGATCCTATGTTATTTTGATATTCATTATTGACTTGCCATCATGAGTAGTCTACTGGTTTTGATTGTAAGTATTTAGTATATGCTCACTAGTATTTACTACCTTGTACAAACCTGATCCTTATCGTTTCTATGTCTGGTGCCATTTTCCACTTTTTCCATCCATTCAGTATAGTTCCGTCTTGATTTCTATCCTTGACTTATGACTTGAACTTATGATATGATTGATGGGCCTTCCCCCACTTTGACCTCTATGCATGATGGTCCCCATGTTTATTTGTGGCTCGAATCTAGAGCGTGAAAATGTCTCCCTTAGTCCTTAAAGAAAGTACTCCCAAAATGCAAATTTGGAATAAATGCTATATCAAAATGACTGTAGAAATGGGAACTACGATTAGTTATGTTTCTTAACGCTAGACCTAAATGAAATGAAATTAATTAAACCTTTTGTATCTAGTCAATGGCCACGGGATGAGCACTCATCCTTTGGATGATGTAAGGTCATTTTCCCCTACAAGGAAACATGGTGGTAACTCCATCGCACCTATGGATGGTGGCGAGAAATGGAGGTTATACCAAGTCATTATCTAGGACCCACAAGCCTATCTAAGGCACATGCCCTTGGAGGATGGATAGTGAAAGAAAGGTCATATTGTAAAATGTGAAATATTATGAAAGTTAAATCAATTAAATTGTGAAAAGGATACTTGTTAGTGTCTACTGGAGCTCTTCTAAGCACTTGTTGTTGAGGAAAGTGTTCCTATGGTTGGGAGTTAAGAGGCCACCAACATACTAGGGTTTAAAGACTGATGTACATGTTAGTTTTTCAACATTAAGCTAGAATTATTAGGATCTTTAATTGAGAGAATAACAAGTACAGCAATCAAACACAAGAGACAATGAACACAGTGTTTTTCCTCGGGGAAACCATAAAGGAGAAAACCCCACAACTTCCTTAGAGACAGGATCAACACCAAAATAGTAAAAGCCCCAAAACAGTAAGTGATCTCCCAACAGCAGTAATCTTCTTTTTGTCTAGCCCTAGTGTCTTCTCCTTCCTCAACTATGCACTACACTTGAGTGTGGATGAGTTGTGTTGATAAATAGAGACTCCAGTTCTCTATTTATACTAATCTCGACATGACCCAAACCCTACCAGGGCCGACCTCTATTAGGAGAGTCTAATAACCCTAGTGCCCCGAAACTGCGAGGACTTTAATCCTTAGACAATCGAAGGGTCACCCACTATGACTTGACATGACTTATTTACATAATTGATCCTCTCGATCGGAACATCAAGGCATGACAATATGACTCAATTACATTATATATACATCCCGGAATAAACATCGGGTTACAATACATAAGATACATAGATGAATACATTCCGAAGTTACAAATACATCAACACTCCCTCTTAACTAGGAAGGTATTCTTTCGACACAATTTTCAGCACTGGTCTTCTTCTCTGTATCAACTGGATCATCTCGTCATCTTCGTCTTCAAGTCATATTCATTTTTCAAATCTGGATCATCTCTCGATTTGTATCATCATGGGACATCATCATTGGATCTGGATCATCACTGGTCATCATCACTGGATCTGGATCATCACTCGATCTGGATCATTACTGCTGGATCATCATCACTGGATCTCGATCATCACTCGATCTGGATCATCACTGGCAATCATCATCACGGGTGCTATCTCATGATTCTTCTCGTCACAGGAAGTTCTACAGAGCCAGCCCTTTTTCATGCTGGTTGTATGGTTAGCCTCCATGTAGGTCTTCTTCAACGCTTATATCTGACACTAAGTCAGAATGGCCCGCCCAGCACTTACAACTGACCTACTCGTCAAAAAGGCACACCCAACACTTACATTTGACCTACTCGTCAGAAAGGCATGCCCAAAACTCACATCTGATCATGTAGGAACCAATTCTATAATCATATCAGAAAGGCCCAGCACTCACATTCACCAGCATGATAGGGACTCAAACTACTATCATCTGTGAAATGGCTCAGCACTTACAACCACTAGCATGATAGGAACTGAAACTACTATCACCTGTGGAAAGGAACAACACTCACATCCACTAGCATGGTAGGAACTCAAACTACTACCATCTGTGGAAAGGCTCAGTACTTACAATCACCAGCATGGTAGGAACTCAAACTACTACCATTTGTGAAAAGGCACATCACTTACAGTCACCAACATGATAGGAACTCAAACTATTATCATATGTGAAAAGGCTCAGCACTTACAACCACCAGCATCATAGGAACCCAAACTACTATCATCTGTGGAAAGGCCACTGCACTTACATCTGATCATGTGGGAACACATCCCTCAGTCACATAAGAATGGATCTCAGTCCTAGACTGAGGATCCCTAGTACCTCACCAGGTAGCTCTATTCAAAGAATGGTGGTAGCCCTTATATCTGACACTAAGCCAGAATGGCCAGCACTCATATCTGACATGGGAGGAACCTAATCCTTTAGCCATGACAGAATGGCTCAACCCTTACATCTGATCAAGTGGGAACACATCCCTCTATCACATCAGAATGGCCATGCACTCATATCTGATCATGTGAGAGAACATCTCACGGTCATATCAGAATGACCCTGAGTCCTAGACTAAGTTTTCCTGGTACCTCACCAGGAAGCTCCATTCCAAGAATGGCAATAGCCCTTATATCTGATCATGTAGGAACCAATCCTACAGTCATATTAGAATGGCTTAGCACTCATATCTATCATAGAAGGAACCAATCCTCTCAACATGATAGAATGGCTCAACCCTTACATCTGACCATGGAAGGAACCAATCCTTTCACTATGTCAGAATGTCTATGGATCTCAGCACTCATATCTGTCATGGAAGGAACCAATCCTCTCACCATGACATAATGGCTCAGCCCTTACATATGACCATGGAAGGAACCAATCCTCTCACCATGTTAGAATGGCTATGGGACTCATCACTTTCCCTTGGATGAAATCTTGATTTGGAGAACACCAAGCTTCTCCCTGAAGTAGTCAACTTCACTCTAGCTAATGGCTTCATCAATACATCAGCTATATATTCCTCTGTTGTAACATATTGGAGCTTCACTGCTCCCTTCTACACCATATCCCTGATATGGTGATACTTGATCTCGATATGCTTCGACCTGTCATGGAACACTGGATTCTCTGACAACTTCATGCAACTCTGGTTGTCAGAATGTATACAAGTAGCATCCAACTGGAGATCAAATAAGTCAGATAGTAGCTTCCGTAGCCATACTACCTCACAACTAACTGAGCAAGCTGTGACATACTTTGCTTTAGCTGTACTCAGTGCCACACAGGATTTCTTCCTGCTAAACCAAGAGATCACACCTGATCCCATACTGAAGCAACATCCTGAAGTGCTCTTCCTATCGATGGCATTTCCTGCCTAATCTGAATCAACATAACCCTCTAGGTTAATCTTCTGATTCGCATCGTACTTGAGCCCATAATCAACTGTACCCTTCAGGTACCTCATAATATGCTTTGCAGCAATCAAGTGAACATTTCTTGGATCTGTCAAGAACTGGCTCAAGGTGTTCACAGCAAAGCAAATGTCTGGTCTCGTGTTCGTTAGGCACATCAATGACCCAATCATCTGACAATACATCATAGCATCAACCCACTCTGATGAAGCATCACTCAATAGCTTCAGGTTTGATGCCATAGGTGTGGCCATAGTCTTGCAATCCATCATCCCAAACCTCTTCAGGATCTCCAATGCATACTTCTCTTATCCAAGGAAGATTCAATCTGTACTCTGCCACACCTCTATACCTAAAAAGTAATGCATCATACCCAAGTCCTTCATCTCAAACTCAATAGTAAGCTTTCTCTTCGTATCAACAATCAACCCATTTGTACCTATCACAAATAGATCATCTACATATAGTAGAACCATCACTGGGTTGCCATCTTCAACCTTGTAGGAAAGGTTGGAATCTGCTTTACTCTTGGTAAATCCCAAACTAGATAGAAAACTGTCAATTCTGCCGTACTAGGTCCTGGGTGCCTGTTTCAAACCGTACAAGGCTTTCTTCAATCTACATACATGAGACTCTCTTCATGTGTCTCAAAACCGAGTGGTTGTTCTACATACACTTTCTCTTCTTCTACACCATTCAAGAAGGCAGTCTTGACATCCATCTGGTGTATCTTCCATTTCATCACTGTAGCCAGAGCAAGTACTGATATGATTGAAGTGTATCTGGCTACAGGTGCAAAGGTTTCTTCATAGTCTATTCCTTCTTTCTGAGAGAAACCCCGAGCCAAAAATATTGCTTTATATTTTTCAATGCTACCGTCTGCAGCATGATTGATCTTATAGATCCATTTGGAAGTTACAACTGACTTCCCTTCTGGTCTTGGGACAACATCCCACACATCATTCTTCATGATCGATTGATATGCTTCGATCATAGCATCCTTCCATTCTCTCTGTTCTGCCGCTTCTTCATAACTGGAAGGTTCTTTATCAATGAAATCACATAGTAAAGCTACATACCCAGAGCAGGATCTGGTCCTCTTTCTTTCTCTGTGATTCTCTTCTGGAGCCCCATATATTTCCACACCTTGGATAAGTTCTTGTACCCAAGCAGGTTTCCTCTTATGAGGATTCTTCTCCAGAGGTGGATCTACAGGTCTTTGTGGTTCTTCAAATTCTCGATCTTCTTCTTGAGCTTCTTCATTCATGGTTGTATCATGAATTCTGGGTGCTTCTACTTCTTCAAGTTCTTCGATAGGTATCTTTCTGGATTTGTTGTAAGCTGTGTCTTCATCAAATGTCACATCCCTGCTGATGTCAATCTTCTTGTATCCTAGGAAATAAATTCTGTTAGCCTTCGAGCTTTTAGATTATCCCACGAATATACCCTTCTTTCCTGAAGGATCTAATTTTGTCCTTTTCTCCTTTGGGATGTGTATGTACATAGGACATCTGAATATTCTGAGATGACTGACTTCTGGTTTCTTGCCAGAGAAGACTTCTTCAGGAGTCTTGTTCTTGAGTACTCTATGTGGAGTACGGATCTATACATACGCCGCTGTTCTAGCAGCTTCAGCCCAAAGATGCATAGGAAGATCTTGATCATGAAGCATTTCTCTTGCAGCTTCCATGATAGTTCTATTCTTCCTTTATGCAGCCCCATTCTATTGTGGATTATAAGGAGTGGACAACTCCCTCTTAATCCTTGAGTCTTTGCATAGCCTCTTGAATTCATTTGAAGTGAATTCTCTGCCATTATCTGATTGAAAAGTCTTGATCTTCTTTTCAGTCTGGTTCTTAATCAAGGCTTTGAATTCCTTGAATTTGCTGAATACTTCGTCTTTATTCTTCATGAAGTAAACCCATGTCTTCCTAGAAAAATCATCAATAAAAGAAACATAATATGCATACCCGCTTAGTGAGCTTGATGACATAGGGCCGCATACATCGGAGTGGATGATTTCCAAGATTCATTTTGCTTTGCTTTCTCTACTTGGAAATGTATTCTTTGTGTTCTTTCCCTTCACACATCCTTTGCAGACCCCATCATGTTGTGCTTGGATTTTTGGAAGACCTTCAACAACTTTGCTTGCAATAGGTAGTGCTCTGTAATGCACTTGTGCAAGCCTTCTATGCCAAAGTTCATTTGGCTGTACTGAGTCATGGACCAATGCTTGTTTTGGATGGCCCTTCAATTTGTACAATCCTCCTTCTTGTTCTCCAATCACTACCGCATCATCGATAGTGTTTCCTTTAGGCCACATAATGACTTGACCATGTATGAATGCAACCCTCATTCCTTTTGCATCCAATGCTAATAGGGAGAGAAGGTTCTTCTTGAGTCTTGGTACAAACAATACTTCCTTCATTGTTAGAGACTTACTAGAGTCTAGTTTATATGAAGATTCCCCACTACCTTTTATTGGATATTGGTAGTCATCTCCTAGTTTCACCTTGTGAGGTGATTCATGTTCTGATAGTCTTACAAAGGATTCCTTGAATCCAATCATATGTTTGGAAGCCCCAATGTCTATAAGCCAATCATCACTGCCATGAGTAATGTTACCTATGAGAGCGGAAATCAAAACATATTCATCCTCGCTTGAAGAATCTTCACTTTCATATCTAGATCTCTTCTTGGATGGTTCATCATCCTCTACAGCATGAGCATGATGTGTTCTTTTGTTCCCCTTCTTCTTATGAGAGTGGTTCTTGTTCTTAGGACGGTCTTTTGCAAAGTATCCTTTTTCATCACAAGTATAACATCTCAATCTAGATAGGTCCTTTCTATTGTTATCCTTAGAATGAGAGTTCTTACCTTTCGAGTAATGAGGTTTTCTTCTTCCCCTCTTGGAGTGAAATGTGAGGGCTTGATCTTCACTTCCCATCTTCTCTTCTCGGGCTGCTATCCAAGCTTCTTCTTGAGAGCATTCTTCCCATAGTCTGCTGAACTTGACTAACTTCTTTCTTACACAGATTCCTTGGATGAAAGAATCCCATGACCTAGGAAGGCCATTCAAAGTAGTCATCACAATCTCTGCATTTTCCACTTCTTCATCAACAACTTCTAATTGTTCCTTGATCTGAGAAACCCTTGTGAAGTAGGACTGGATAGTCTCTGCATTCTGAATCTTCACATTCTTTAGTTGATTCCTCAGAGTCATCTTTCGATTTATGTTCTTCCCTTCAAACAACTTGGTTAGGGCATCAAACATAGCTTTAGGTTTCTTGAGAGAGGACACATGTGGGATAAGGTGATCCTTGATAGAATAAGCAATGATCCTCTTTTCCATAACCATCTTATTCTTATGTAAGGCCTTTGCCTCATCTCCCTCTGGAACTAGAACCTCCTCATGGATGTAGGAGTCTAATTCATTTTCTTCCAGGACCAAGGAGATCCTATACTTCCAGGCTCGGAAGTTACCAGCTCCCTCAAGATTGGTATGATGAGACATCTTAAACTGAGAATCTCAAATGGAAATACAAGAGATGTTAGATCTTACCAGGTCAAGATGTTGGATCTGAAACTTGAGCTGAAATCCTGTAGAGCTGGTTCAGGAGCAAATTAGGGTTTTGCTTTTTTGAAGTTCAGTCCACCCAAATGCTTTGAAATTTGTCCCTAACTTCGATTTTGGGGAGGATATCAATCCAGGCCTGGGCTCACTGAAAATTTCCTATTCTGTGAAAAGCCCTAATTTCCAGCAGCAGTGTCGGGTCCAAAACTAGAAAACCTCAGAATTGGATTCTGCTTTGACAAAAATATGCACCCTAAGGAGGAGAGTTATTCCACCTTACTTTTGCTAAAAATCTGTAGAGGAAGATCCACAAACTAGGAAGCCCTAGTTCCCGCAGTTGCATAGTGTCTTCTTCTCAGGTTAGCTCTGATACCATGTTAGGATATTTAACTGAGAGAATAACAAGTACAACAATCAAACAAAAGAGAAAATGAACACAATGTTTTTCCTTGGGGAAACCATAAAGGAGAAAACCCCGCAACTTCCTCAATGATAGAATCAACACCAAAACAATAAAAGCCCCAAAACAGTAAGAGATCTCCCGATAGCAGTAATCTTCTTTTTGTCTAGCGCCAGTCTCTTCTCCTTCCTCAACTATGTGCTACACTTGAGTGTGGATGAGTTGTGTTGATAAATAGAGACTCCAGTTCTCTATTTATACTAATCCCAACATGACTAAACCCTACCAGGGCCGACCTCTACTAGGAGAGTCTAATAACCCCAGTGCCCCGGAACTGCGGGGACTTTAACCCTTAGACAATTGGAGGGTTACCCACTATGACTTGACATGACTTGTTTACATAATTGATCCTCCCAATCGGAACATCAAGGCATGACAATATGAATCAATTACATTATAGATACATCCCGGAATAAACATCGGGTTACAATACATAAGATACATAGATGAATACATTCTGAAGTTACAAATACATCAACATTATAATGCTCTGCAAGCAAACATAAGCAAGCTTCAAAGGTCAGATAGATCCATACCTTATCTACTGAAGGTTGATCCAAGTTTTCCTTCACTCTTCCTCCTGCTCCTCTTCCTCCTAGAGACCTTCAAAACAAATTCAACCTTCCTCAAACCAAATTGACCATATGTAAAGCAATAATAATCAAAATAACATGAAACCTTAATCTGATTAGCATTGGTATATGATCATAAACAAAAGTATAACATACATTAGACAATGATTTGGAAAGAGAAGAACATCACATCTTTATTATCAAGGGGAAGAAGTACAAAGTTTACCTTCTCCTCAAGCTAGGAACCTCACGAAACCTTGATGTGGTTCTCCTACTTTTCTTCTTTAAGGATCGCAGCCTCCAAACTCCACAACACAGGAAGATGGCATCTAGGGAAAAGGTAGGGGGGATGAGAGTCCCAATTCCACTAGAATAAGAATACAAATTTCATCCCCCTTTCATGGACCCTTCTCCCTCTCTTATATAGTATTTTGAATAGTTAGGCTCGAATAGGTATTAGTTACAACTACAAGGGCACTTCCAAAACCACCCAAACCACCTTGGATTCAAGAATTTTCCATTTTTATACAATATTTGACTATAACAAGACAAACCCATAGGTTTTCTTAAGCAAAGTCATGAGTTTGTAGGTTTTCTTCTGAAAAGTTGTGAGTATAAAGTTGAAAAACATGGGTTTTCCTAGGAAAACTCGCGAGTGGGTCAAAAAATCCATTTTTTAAGGGTATTTACGAGCATTTTCAGGGGTTTGTGTTTTCTGGAAATTTTTTTATTGTTAAGATACATTTTTGATGGTCCAGAGAAAAGGTTAAACAGAGTTACGAAAGTCAAGATATGGTACCTCCAATCAAGGTGTTTTTTCAGTGACTAACATTGACTTTTCATGAAGTGTCATCATGGAAGTGTCGACATGCGACAAAAAAATGTGAAAGTTATCACAGGAAGAGATGTATCATTTTAGGGTATAACAACACTCAACCCATTTGTGAGACCCATCCTTTTTCCCTAATGTCTTTTTTCATGCTTATTTTCATTGTGGTGCCTTGTACCCTTGCTACCATGAGAGATCACATGGTTAAAGTCTAATAAGTCAATCCCTTTGAACATAGCCTTATTTTATTCACCTCACCTAGCTTAACATGGTAATCGGTTTTGTAAGTGAGCATATGCCTAGGACTTCATGATGGATTATGACGTTGTTGTAGTACAAGTCTAAATTTTATATGTTATGATCACCACTGTATATGTTATTGATGTTTTAGTTGGGATACTAATATAGATAATGGAGCATTATTAACCCATTGTGTATGCATGACCATTTGTTTCACATCTTGGTCATTATTTTGACCAGTTTGACTTGGGTCAAAACCAATTTGACCATGTTCAACAAGTGGTCCTAGGTGAATTTTGATCTCATGGTTGTATTTTGTGTTTTTTTGCATCTATTGGTACCCACTATAGTATCCCATGCCTTATTTGGCCATTATGTACTTCAGTTCATGGTTGTTTTTCTTTATTATTAGTAGTATGGTTGTATTTTATATCTTGGACATGGATGAGATCATAGATTATTCTATAGGTGGATCAATGAGGTGCTAGTAGTAAAATTTAGTGGATTTGAGGTATCTGATCTCATTTATGTAGTCATTTTGATGATCTAGGAAAATGAAATACATGATATTGGCAATTTATTCACGCATTAGTATTAATGACATATTAATTCAACTATAAAGTGACCATAGCCTAATCAAGAAATTGATTTGGGTAGTAGCAGGAAAGGAAATGACTTGGGATGTTATGTTATATATCTTGATGCTCTTTGGAACATATTTCACGTGTTGTATCATTTGGCGGGGCCACACTTTATTTTTATCCTGTAGGAAGGACATCTTCATCATGGGGGCACACTTGATGATTGAGATCACTATGATTATAATGCTATATCATTATATATTTGTAAATGGGGAAACCTAGGATGATTTAATCCCCTAGGTGACTTACCATATCGTATCTTAATATTATTTCACTATACCATGTTGTAACTTGGGCACTCTAGAGAAAAATAGAGCCCCTTTTGATGATAGCTTGATGTGATGTGATGAGACTCTCTCCACCATCAATTTAGTTGGTTATGATTTGATCCTATCCCTCCATCATTTTGGGAGATAGGGATTTTGCATTAGTATTTCTATTTATTCATGAACTCACTCATTGTAAGGGACTTTTGGCTCTTGGATATTTGGCAATATAGAGAAATTTTTTATAGAGATCTTGTGTCTTCTTTGTTGGATGTTCTGATACTTGATTGTAAATCAATTCTCTGAGACATTCAAGTAGATTTGTGATGGGTTTATGTTATATTTTGTAGAGGTTGTGTTGTATTGCAGGGTAGTGATTTGGTGGAGGGTGTCTTTGTGAGGGATCTTAATCTCTCTATCTCTTTCTCCAATCATTTATCAACTCAGGGATTTTGCTATTGCATCTTTGATCATTATTTATGTCTTTGAGTTGTATTGCATACATTGATTCTTTTTCTTATGGGTCAAATCTAAATTTCAGGTTGTTTGTGTTTGCAGGAAAGGGGGCGCAAAAGCTTCTTGGAGAATTTTTTTTTTGACTTGATACTTCACCATTTTTTCTCAAAATTGATATGAGGGGGAAATATCATTATAGAATTTGGCATTTGCAAGATTTCTGGGTAATCTCTACCATTATTTCACTTGTTTGGATTTATATTCCATTAGTCTCTTAACAAATTAATAAGTTAAAACCCTCGCTTCTTAGAAATAATATTTTGGGTCACATGTTGTGCTTGTAACTAAAAACACAAGTTGGAATTTACATAAAACCCTTAGAGACCAAATTTGGCTTAAAACCGACTCCATTTTCCCATTCATTAGCACTGGTCCTCTTAGGGGCAATTCACCCTCCTTGGGAAGCTAATGTTTTGGCTTGTTGGTGATCTAGGTGTTTCTTGATTGTTTTTTAGTGTTCATATCTTATGTAAATTAACAAACTATAGTTCCAATAATCCATCTAAACCTAATATTGTGGCCACGTTCCACTTTAATGCTTAAACTCTAGGTGGAACAATTTGGGTATTTTTACTTTGGCACTTTATTCCTCTATATATGGTTTATAATTTGTATCGTTGAGATAAAATCATCTTAGTTGTTAATTTATTTACTTCATTAAACCTTTGAACTTGTACTCAAAGTATTATCTCAGCATTTGTTTGGTAGATATAGGGTTTAAATTCAAGTCGTCACTGTTTAAATTTGCATCTAGATTATTTGTATGTGTGTCTTGTATTGTGTATTGGACTTCATTGGTTGGAAAGTGTCCCTCCCTTGATCTCACTCTTATATTGAATTAAAGTGACAAGATCCCATGTGATGTGAAAACTACTCCATCACTAGTGGATGAGACCCTTGCAGTGTCATTTAGTGTTGTCAGTGTTTTCACACTCACGCAGGTGAAAATACGGGTGCTACCGACTAAGTGAAGCATATGAGAAACTGGTTCCTGTGACTCTATTGTGTGAGAAAGACTGGTAAAAAGAAGTGAACTTTAGATTAAACTAAGAAAACATAGGAAATAAACCAAAGTACTGCACCATGCAAGCCATAAATAAAAGTAAAGTAAAAACTGGTAACAATAAAGCATAAACGGTAAATGTAATGAGTGATAGTAACAATAAAATTCTTTTATTTTCACACATAGGAACAATACATGAAATAAAGCTTTCCTTTTATTAAAAAGATCTAGAGCATTACATGAATACATAATACCTCAGACTAGATGGGCTCTTGTAGCTGGGTTGATTATTGTTCTCCTACATCCATGTATTTTGGTGTCTCATGCACTAAGTCAAAGGGGTGCTGAAGCTCGGACGAAGTGAAGTGATGGAAGGTATAAACCGAGGGTTGCAAGTTTCAATGGGAATTTCGGTAGCATAATAGTGCAAAAGGTGGAGATCGAGATAATGGAATCTTCATACCATATATGTAGGGAAATATTTGGAGTTTAGGGTTTTTGATACCACTCTATTTTTTTTCTTTACTGCTGGTAACATTTGAATTTAGGTGGGATTTTATTTTGGTGAGTACTTTCTGCTTGTTTTGTGAATTTTTGTCTTAATTTGATATTAATCCCTAATGTGGTGGGATAATTCCACTTTTTGCGACAAGGGGGTCCATGACCTATGGTATTTTTGATTTTTTGATGTTTGAAGGTTTATATAGTAGGTTTTAGGTATGAAAATGGACTATGATGTATGTACAATTTTTGTGTGTTAATAGATTCCCCCCTGTTATGTGAGGTTAGGAGTTAATTGTATGACCGATAGACATCGTAGGACTTGTTTTTTTGAAGATGAATGTGACCAGAGTGCAGAGAACCAAAGACTGTGTTGATGGAGAGAACAAACTCATTGTTGGGGTTGCAAGGGCTAGATATGTAGATACAACACTCAAAATGGATGAGGTGCATATAACCAGAAACATATGGATGAGGCAGGAATACCCATGCTTGTATCAAGGTTTCAATATACATATATGGTCGGGTCCCTTGTTGCAAGGTCTATATTTGTAGATACAACACTCAAAATGAATGAGGTGCATATAACCAGAAATATATGGACAACGAGGGCATACCCATGCTCGTATCAATGTTTCAATATACATAAATGGTGAGGTCCATATGGGGACCTAAATAATACATAAATAACAACTGTGTACATCATGGCTGATACATGGACTAAGATGGTGGTCCAAATGAATACTGATTTGTACAGCTGAAACTGGAAACAATGGGATGCACTTGGGGCACATGATCATGACTGATGAGCTAGAATGGCCAACAAATGGTAAGAGTTAGGCCATAGAGAATCTGAAACTCAAAGGAATGATACACTGCAACTGGAATTGAATGCACTGGGAAGCAGAAAGGACTTTCAAACACTGACTACAACACAACCCAGATACCTTGAGGAACATAATAATGATTGGGTTCCAAAGTGACTCACTAATGTGCTAGAGTCAAGGGACATCCGAGGTCTTTGACTAAGTAATGATGGGATCAATACCCTATACAAATATCAATGGTGCGATTAAGGGGATGATGTCAAGGACGTTCTAAGCAACAACCTAAAAGGGAAATAAGGTTTCCCTTCCAAATGGTCTGTAGGAACTCACCGATGATGGTGACAAGGCCAAGGTACAGGGACCTATGGGTCTATCCTATAGAATAGATTTGTTGGCATCGACAAAGGGAGGCATAAAAATACCAAGGAAATAATGTTACTTAATAGGAGCGTGAGGTATACAAACATAATGTAGCTGGAACAAAATGCTGGACTGAGAGACCGTAGGTGGGGATGAGGGTTAGTGAGTAATGGGGCTCAAAATTTCTTTTTTTAGAGTATGATGCCAAGGATGACCTGACAACATATGAAATTAATCTCTTGGGGGGGAACCACATGGGGATGACCTCAGAGGGGAAGAAATGATTATAAGAAATGAGGGGGACTCCAATGGTGACTCAATTGCAAAGTACTATGAACAAAGGCGACTATGAATGCTACTGACACAAGGGATTGGATGTTAACCATTGCATCACATCATCATCATAATCATAAAAGGATTATGTAAATAAAATTATGCATCCATGTGCATCTTTATATATATAAGAATATGTCCAAAATATAAAAGTGTTTACAATAGTGAGCTCAAACATATTAGTGAAATGTGATACATAGGTCAAAAATACCATGTCCATAGCATGGGGGAAGTCCTATCAAAATTCCTACTCATTATATAAGTAATCATCAAGGACCTCTAAATCCTCATTGTATCTATCATTATCTATGTAGTAGACATTCTCCCACATCGTTGTGCACCGCTAAGGCAGATCTTAGTAGCATGTGGTGATGAACTCATTGTCTAGATGATAGAACTCATCATCTGGAACTCTCTCCAGTAGTAATTTGATACCTCAAGATGTCCCTCTAGGACGACCTTGACACTCCATATTCTCCACTATGCTTAGGGGGCAGGATCGACACCCTCAACCCTACCTTATCATCTCTAAAACCTAGTTGGGGGAATTGGTCTCCCATTTTCATACACATGTATAGGGAGTAATCAGTACTATGATAACACAGTCAAATAAAGATACCATCTATTCTAGTATGAAAACACATCTATCATCATCATAATGCATAAATCATACATATCATCAGGTCTCTAGGCTTGTCCAAGTTGCCATGGAAGCTTTGGGTCACCTTGAAAGAATCCTTGCATATGGATAGTACTCTATGACTATAGGGAGCTATTGACGCTTTAAATAAACCATGCATAAAGACATTTACCATGGATTTTCCTCATCCTCATACCATCATATCACCCCATTGGAACATCTTGTGATCCACCGGCATGTTATCCTATACTACGGCGTGGGGTTGTAGCGGGTCTCCCTTTGTTAATGTCTACGCATATATTCTAGAGGATAGACCTAGAGGCACCCTATACCTTTTCCCCAAAACCACGATTGATGGGTTCCCTTGGACCAACCAAGGGGAGACATTAGAGCCCCTTAGATTGATTGTTTATCATATGCTCAACTTTAGGTCATCATCACAACATTGATAATTGTATAGGTTGATGTTTCTCTTATCTAGTTTGGTCGAATACCCTAGATATCCTTACTTTCTATGGTGTTCAGTTGCGTTGGAGGTAGTGTTTGGGATCTCTTCAGTCACATGATTCATATGATATATAGTTGTAGTTGTAGTTTCCTATACCAATTTGAATCATCCCTTTAGTTATTTTAGTCACCTGTGAGGAGTTACTTTTCTCTATACTCCTTGAATATATTATCCCCTTTAGTTTTCAATAGGGAATCAGTTACTGTGATTTTGTATTTTGTTTGGATTCCATTGTTTCGACCTGTGTCCTTTTAATCAACCATGGTTGGACCATGATTATGTATCCATTATGTATTTTATTGTGTCCCTCATTGACCCTCATTATGTATTCATATTGGGTCCCTCTTCAACCCTCATGATGTATTGTATCTAATAGCTATTCATGTATTGATCAGGCCCCTCTTGGTCTAGATCACAATTTATATTGAGACATTGATATGATCATGGGTATGCTAACCTTGTTCATATATATGAGATTATATACACTTCATCCAGTTTGAGTATTTTGTTTATAGGTATGGGACTTTGTAGTCCCTCCTGATGTTGAGTCCTCAACATCGTGATTATGGTCTTCTGTTCAACTGTCACTTCTTATCTCCTGAAAGTATGAAAGACCTATGATATATTTTATCCATACGATGAGATCCCAACCTCACAGATTAGTGGCCAATCTATTAACAATTTTTTTTTCTCATGCGCCATGTCATCCTTTTACATCATTAATCGACATCATAAACACCATTTTCCCACCTCATTCCATCCATCTGACCTAAGTGATGAAATTCTCAAAAGTAAAAAAGTCAAACCATGCAGTTGACCATTTTGAAAGGGGTCACTACTTTTCCTTAAAAAAGAGTGACTTAGATCGAAGGTTTTCCTTAAAAAAGCATGATCTAGTCCCAAAACTTGGTTTTTGAGAATAAATTTGTTATCTCCCACTTAACTAATGAAGCAAGGGCCAAAAGTAGACAGATACCTTGATGTGGTCTAAAATTAATTATAGATCTAGATTCTAAAACCCTAATTTATCCACTAATTAGTCAAGGAGATGGAGGTTGTTCACATTAGATATAGATATTTCTCTTGACCACTCTCGTGGCTATAAAAAATCCCTCAATATCACCATTCCACACACACAATTTCCATATCATTCTCATGCCATTACTTTTCCATTATGGAGATATACTTAGTGACGATTGGATAGAGATTGAGAGTTTGTGAAGGAGACACACAAAAGTTCCCTTTAACAACTATGGAGGCCCCATTTTCTCTTCATTGTATGAAGGTACATATTATTTACTATTCTTTGTAAATATAATTAAATCCATTCTTTTATTCCTTACATGTTGTCTTGATAAGCTCTATGTGTATTGAAATTTGAAGAATGTTGACAGTTTGTTTAGATTACTTTTTGTTGTTTTGCTTTTTCCCTATTAAATATTTTACCAAGGATTTCACAACCCCTTGGTCATATATTTGACACACGTGGGTGAGTAATCATACCATAAACTATCTATTGGTGCGCCGTGATCTTTTGGAAAGTTGTAATTTATCTTTTGGTGTAATGCGATATTTTGAGAAGTTACGGTGTCCATATTTATGAAACTTACAACATGCATCTTTGTGAAAATTGTGACATCAATCTTGTAAAATTTATGATATAAAAACATCTTTGTGTAACTTGTGACATGCATCTTTGTCAAATTTGTGACATCGATCTTTCTAAGTGTTATGACAATTATATATATATTTTAAATTGTGAGGTCAATCTTTTTTAAATTTGCAATAAACATCTTTTTGAAGTTTATTATCTTATATTTCTATGTGGTGTGAGATTTTCGAAAGATGCAACCAAAAGAGAAGACGTTTTAGAGGCGAAACAAAAGGACAACTTCTAGAAAGATGCAATCAAACGATGAGAAATTTTGGAACGACAAGACCAAAGATGGAGAAATTTTGGAAAGTTGTGACTAAAGATGAGAAATTTTGGAAAGATGCGATGAGAACTTCTGGAAAGATGTGACGATAAATTCTATAAAGATGCGATGACAACTTTTGGAAATATGTGATTTCATCTTTTTGCAACTTGTGAAATACATCTTTTAGTATTTTTACGATAAATTTTGCAACCTCTATTTTGGGTGTGCATTATACCCTTGTAAAGGTCTATTTATGATTTGAACCTTTACTTTTATAAGTTTTCTAATATTATTTACCATATATTTTAAATTTGCAAAATAAAAATTTGGTCGCATTGTCAATGGCCCAAAAGTTCAATTTGAGTTTTAGGAAGGGCATGTTAACTTAATTACATGGCATTTCATCTAGCGTATATGCAAAATCATTATCAAAGTCACCAAGGTCATAACTCATGAAAGGATATTGAACCTATGGAAGTAAAATCGGACACCTTATTGAGTTTTTGTTTGACTTATGTATTTTAAATGCATTTTTATAATATAAAATATGATCTAAAGTTTTGAATATGTGCAAATTATATATCTTGAGGCAACAACATTCAAGTACTGATGCTAAAGAGGTGATTTTGTATTTTAAGTTGAACACATTATGTATGAAAGAGAAAATAATAGAAACACATATGTTAGACATCATGGCGAGGAGGACCAATCAATATGCAACAAATATTACAACCAAAACACTAAAAATCTCTCCATTAGTACAGAAGGAATCAAGTGAGCTTTTGTTAGATAACACATACTTTTATGTCTAAAAATTGTTATTTCAATTACATTACTCAATAGTTTTGAAAAGTTCTTTTTTCCTCAGAAAAATTATAATTTTATTTCATAGTGAACAAAATTACATTCGCATATGTATAATAAAGGTATATGAGTACCCCATACTTTGTCGATAGAAAAAACAAAAGTTGTTCCATAGTACATCCACTAAGTTTTTACAAACTTTTACAAAATATGTTTCCAAAAAGTATGAACACATATCATGTATCAAAATATAAATGAAACCAAGAACTGTCCTTACATCCAATAAGTATTGCAGACTTTATCAAATAAAACACACTACATAAAATTATGTACATGCTTCCTATATCAAAATATAGATATCCCCAAGTAGTGCTGTCAATCCCTGTCTAAAATAGTGCTGTCAATCCCTGTCCAAAATATCAAGATCTTGATCCTCAATGAAGGGTCTATGAAAATAGCAATATCCGCCATCCAAATCTTGTTCTAGGATCATCCAACAGCCAAACGAGAGTTGCGTGGCTTCTTTGGAAAACCGATCAGCCACCCCATTCTGTTCCCTGTACACATGTGTAAAAGATATATTATTAAAATTCTGAAGTAGAAGAACCACTTCCTCTAGGATAGGAAGAAGTCTGAACACATCACATCTGGAGGAACCCCTAACCCAATCAAGTACAATCATGGAATCACCAAAAACTTGGAAACTGTGACAATGTTGTTCGAGAGCAAATAAGAGTAGAAGTTTCAATGCCATCAATTCAGCAAAATGATTTGATCCTCTCCCCAGGTCGGACGATAAATGGAAGTAGTGCGAATTGGAGAGATATACACAACCCCCTCTCCCACAACTAAGCTGTTGATCCTGAGAGGAGCCATAAAAAACACCCCAAGGTATGGAAAGGTCAATCTCCTCCACTTGAACAGTTCTCATAGTGACTAGTATCTTTTGTGGAAAAAGTTGAAAGACAACCAAAATATTTGAAATAATCACCTCCAAAGGAAAACACATACCTTGAAAGATGGATTTGTTCCTGGCTAGCCAAATGCCCCATGATATAATGCATGGGAGTGACTTAAAGGGTAAATTGTTAGTCTCAGCGAACCAATAGAGAAAAGACTTAAAATTTTTTTGCCCACCCCAAATAATCCTGGATTTGAGGGCTAGCCCAACCCCCCGTCAAATTTGCTGTGTAAAATTACAATGCATAAAAAGATGGTCCAGGGATTCCAGAGAGTTGTAGCAGAGTCCGCACCTACCTAGACCTTGAAAGCAACATCTGTTTTGAAAAGTTAAAAGGGTAATGAAAAATATTTAAAGGGATTTGAAGGTCTAGGAAGGGTTCCAAGATTTAAAATGGCTTGGAAGGCCAAGAGTTGGGAATATATTTTATAAATAGGGTCTTTCTACTCTAAATGTTGGGGATTTGGCTTGTAAAATTTTATATACTTTTCTATGATAATAATCCATTGTTGGCCAATATGTTTGGATATGAACTTCAATTCAAAGGATTTAATGTGTAGAACTTCTTCTATTACCTTGCATAGTTTTGGAATTGTGTAAGAATGTTCTTTTAAAGTGCATACTTTTCTCATGTATAAGAAACATTCCATACCTATGTTTGTCTCTTAAATTGTTTATTTAAAGACATGAGCATGAGTATATGATCAATTGTTTATTTCAGACTTTGCTTGTTGTGCATCCAGTTACTTATATTTCTACTCTTATTCATGTAATACCTTTATTGCTAAGGTAAAATCAATAATATATTTGGTGCTATGTTTATCTTTCATATTCTGTTAGGTTAGATTAGGAATCATTCTACATTTTTCAAATTATATTAGGTTAATTTCATTTATTTCATCTTAGAAAATCCCATTATAGCGTTTTCAAACTCACTAATGTTGAAACCCCCCTACATCCCTCTAGCACATGAAAATGTGAAAAGATCCTTCAAAATACTCAATTTTGGCTTGCATACATGGGTTATCAATTATTAACAAGCGTATATGCTAGTTATCCTTTAGTAACACATGTATACCTCTAAAAATTTGAAAATAGAAGAACATGCATGCTCACACATGTATGTTGGGTGGTTGGAAGTCATTTCTAGTTCACATGGACTTAGTTATAGTTAACCCAAATTCCTAAACCACTTATCTCAACTATAAAAGCAAGTCCTAAACTTGAAGGAGGGGACCATATACCATATTTGTAATTACATGTTGGAGGATTTGAATCAAAGTGACCTAAGATTTTATAGTGTACGTCCCCTCAGACTTCCCTTTGCGATAAGATTATTTTATCCTTTGAGTGAGAGGGGGTATTCATTGTCCATAATCAAACCCTTTTATTCCTAGATTGAGAAAGAGAGTGGTTGAATACCTATTAGTGTATCAGGAAAGGAGAATCTAGGTTGGTGATGGAGGCACTCCACTAAATACTCAAGCGATATTTTTTCTTTGTAGTTGTATCTTTATCTAAATATAATATCATTCTTATTTACCCCAAATAAAATACTTTTGTTCATTATGTGATTGTTTACATGTGATATTTTGGGAATGAATTAAGTCTAACCCGAGTAAAACAATTTTCTTAGTTAATTACGAGTTCAATAATAACTTTTGTTATTTCTATTCAATAATCAAAGTTGTTTTAGAAAGGTTGTTGATTGTGTTGTTTGTAGATACAAAAGAGATCTAGTTTGAGGAAGGTACACGAATCGGAGTAATAAGAACCTACAAAGTATACAACTAATAGGATATGTGTAAGTCCACTTTTCTCTCTCATTGAATTCAATAGTCGATAGATTAAGTAGGAATTGAGAGTATTCTATCCCCCCTTGGAATATTAGCAGAACTAACCCTAGTTACTATGATAGTTTTTCCCACAAAAAAAATGGAAACCATCACGAGGAGAAACTCATTGAATGATTCCTTACAGGGCTTGCATTTTTCCTTTAGTTTTGGATAGTAGTAGATCGTAGAGACTCTATTTAAACCTATCCTTCAAGTATATTGCCTCAGTGCCATATAAATTTGATTTTTTTTCTAATTTATACATCCTATATCCTTTTGTAAGCAGGTTGTTTTTAGTTACAATAGTTTACATATGCACTTTTCTCTTTGAATAGTCACATACAAACATGACTTGCCTTAAAGAAAGGTGCATACATATGCTATTTGTTGGTTAGCAACAAATGTATACCCTATTTTTAGTGTCTAGTATTGGTCGTGGTTGTTGTTGGGGTGAATTTTTTCTTTTTCTATGGTTTCTTAAAGTTCTTTGTGTATAAGGATTGATGAATTAGTTGGTTAAATTCTTGAAAAGTCATTTCTTTTGTTTAAAAGAAAATAGGATGGTTTTCCAAAACATTCTTGTTTTCTATAAGGTTGCTTGATTTAGTGATCAACAGGATTTTCTTGTCCATAAGAGGTTCATAGTCTAAAGTTGCATCATTAGTTATAGTTCTCTTGCATTATAGGTAGAGTTTTTGGTGTGCATTTTCATGAAAAAATTATAGAATACTAGTGTAGGTTTGTTTTTTCTTGCATTCTCCATTTTTCCATTGATTTTTTTTGAAAATGTCAAAGAAAAAAAAGTAGTGAATTTGATTATTGAATTTATTAGGTAATTGTAGTTGTCATAAATAAAATTGCATTAGATATAGGTACATTGAAGAATGAAAAGTGAACGTTCATGATATATTCTTAGTATCAATAAATATTTTTACATCTTGTGAATAATATACTTTCCTCATTTTTCCTAATTGAAAGAGAAAACACTGTAAAAATTGTTTTGAAATGCAATTTGAGTAAAAATAAGTAGGCTTATTTTATTTCTAGAAACCAACATAATCTGTGTCTTAGGACCTTAGTTGTAGGGTTGGAGATTAAATTCTACAAGTCCATGGAAAATGAAACTAGGATTTGAATAGAGAGTGACGAAAACCATTAGTAGAAAGATGTACTTACTAGGAAAGCACATATATCACATGTTTCAAGCATGAGGTAATCTAGTTATCAGTGAGATATTATCCCCTCTCCTTAAATTTAGTGGATTTTTTTGTTTCAGGGGGTTTCAATTGGATTGACAAGTCCTCGAGGTGACATGAATTTAGTAGAGGATTTGGGTGTATGAATTGTATCCTACGTTCCCTATCCATATACAAGATTTTGAACCATGAATTCTCCTCCTAGATATTAATTATGAACTGGTATCCTTAGTTTATTCTCTTAGGTTCCTCCCAGGTGTTTACAAGTGGGAAGTTCTTGTGATACTTGAGACAAATGCATAATCTCCACCTCAGCTCTTCTAAAGGGTGTTCATATTCATTAGGGAACTTTAATTAGTGTATACCTCACCTTCATTTGTTATACTTGGGCCCTAATAATCCTTGGATTCCCTCTGAAGGGCCTACTTCATGTATCCACTGAGTTATCTTTGGGTAAGCAATTTGCTTGGTTGTATTTGATAAGAATATTTTTTTGTAGTGGTGTGTGTCTGATTCATAAATACATTAGAAAGTTTCTTCCATTCTAATTCAAGGTGACCGGTCAACCTATCCATAGGTATAGAAGGAATAGAGGCCTCTTTCCTGGGAGGACAAAATTTCTTCCAAAGAGGCACAAATTCGATAACCTAGAATCCACCCCTTAGGAGCTTAACAAAGACAACCTATTAATCCCAAACAACCCTTTAGAAGAGGAAATAGATGAAGGAATTAGTGGTTTGGATGAACCATCACAAAGAAGATATTCAAGTGAATCGAAAGGCCATATTTAGGTTCCTGTGAGGGATCCATATCCCTCCATTTTTGAAAACCTAGTTCTTGTTGAGATTGATGATTTAATAGACCCTACTAGTAGTTACACAGGTCCTTTATTATTCCAAACATGTGGTTTTGATAGTCATAGCCATGTGGCATAATCACATCCATTATACCAGTTTGCAAATATTAGTGATGATAGTGGTTGTTCAAGGGATAGGGTCACCTCAACTCCTATATCTAATACTCACATGGGAGGAGTGAATCCTATAGTGTCTAGTGTTCTAGCACATAATATTTTTTCACTGATTCTAGTTTTCGAAGGGTCCATTGTGTTAGCACCTGTGCTAAAATTTGAAGATTTTTATAGATGCACCCATGCTAATTCCTCTGCAAAAGGATAAGCCAGTGAAAATGAGGGGTAAGGTCAAAAACATTTCATGTTATATAACCTGAGTAACTGTTGAGCAAGTTCTGAAGGATCCGTTCCTGGTCGAAGGCGAAGAAAATAGTCAAAAAATACTTAGGCGTGACCTTGGAAATGAGCCCAAATATGAAAAATCTGATTAAAGTTAAAAGCTGACAAGAACTAACAGCCAGGATGCATAGTGGAGAAAAATCAAGGGCCACAATTCATTTTTGCCAAGGAAAAAATAAGGAGCGGAAAAGCAAAAAAGGAAAAGATTCGGTTGCAAAAGTTGGTAAACCTGATTTCCACTTTTTGTAGTCCGAGATCTGATGGTTGAGGATGACTCCGGGATAAAGCAATGGTCTAGAAAAAGGCAGAAGCAGAAAAGGAAAAGTTTTGGTTGTGAAAATTGGTAAACCTGACTTTCAGTTTTCACAGTCCGAGATTGACAGTTCAAAAAGATTATGCTAAAGACCAATGGCTCAGAAAAGAGTATAAGAGCAAAAATCAAAAAGAGGAAATACAAAAGTTTAGTTATAAAAATATTGGAATCCCGCTTTTCATTTTTTGTAGGGTTGATGGCCTAGAGAACTTCTGCCAAAGATAAATGGTTCGGAAAGGAGGAGAAAGGCGGAGATCGAAAAATGAAAAATACAAAAGTTTGGTTATAAAAATTTTGGAATCCTGCTTTCCACTCTCTATAGGATCGATGGTCCAGAGAAATTTCGCTGAAGATCAACGACTCGGAAAGGAGCATAGGGGCTAAAAGAGGAAAGCAAAAATATAGAAGTTTGGTTGTGAAAAAGTTGAATTTACGTATTCCACGATCTGCAAGATCGATGGTCCGAAAAAATTTCGCTGAAGATCAACAACTTGGAAAGGAGAAAAAGGGAGAAAATATGGTTATAAAATCTAGAAGCCTGCTTTCCATGATCCAATTTTTGCCACTTCGAGCCCATATCAACGGTGCAGGATGAAGCTTGCAGAGATTAATGGTTTGGAACAATTTTGATGATTGAAGATGCAGGGATGAATGAGACTGTTGAAGGCCACCCAAAGATGCTCATAATAGTTATTTTCATCAAGCACACCTGAGTCCCAGGTGTCAAGTTTTCCAATTTAATCCATCACGTGTATCCCAATGTGCCTTCCTCTTTTGTTTTGTGATCATGGCGAATATGCTAGATCAGAAGTTGTTAGGAATTTATGCATGCGGGATTGATTCTTGATTTTTGTAACAGAATTTGGCTATGTTTCGATGTTGGTATCAGGAGCTTAGTACTCTATAAATGTAACCTCTACGGAGGAATAAAGAGGTTCGACATTTATTTTGAAGCCTCTGTGCTTGGTTTTGTAGTTTTTCAACTTTTCATGGGAGCATTAATGCAAAGTATGTCCTGAATGTCTGAGATTCATCATGATTTTCATCGTTCAATCTGTTTTCCCCTGTTTGATTCATTTCAATGTATGTGTAGCTTCTGCTAAATGCATTTCTAGTTGTATGCAAGGAATTCGTTCTCTATTTAGCGCTTCCTGCATCAGACAATGTGTTTGTTATGTGTTTTTGATAAATGCCTTGGAATTAATTCTCTGTTAGATGCTCCATTTCAGTTATTAGCCTTTAATGTTGCTTCTGCTAAAGGTGTTTCAGGATATTCATCCATAGATAGGTGCCTCTTATTTCATTGAGATTCCTCTCATTTCCCTTTGCCATTCCTCAAATGGCTGCAAATGGGCTTTCTTGAATAGAAACATATTTTCCTTGGGAAAGAACATCGAAACAGTTTCGAACAAATGTGAAAATGTTTCCTTAAGTGAAAAGATGTCATACCAAATCTAGTGATCTATCATTCTAAATCAGTGAAAATGACTGATACTCTTTTTCAGGCCATGCATACCTCTAGAAGATTGCCTAAAAACAACAAAAATAAACAGTTTTTATAACTTAACCATTCAAACAATGCCTTCTAGAAATAAAGTAGCAAATCGATCTTTATTTTTTCAAGCAGATCTCAATACTTTGTTACCATAATTATCAATGCAGTCATTCTTCTTTTGTATTCCAGAGTTGAGATGTTTTCTCTAAGTGACCACTTTAAACTCGGTGATAAATTGGAAGCAATACAGAAAGATATGGATGCCTAATAAAAGATTTGCACAAAGTAGACTTTGTAACAAATTAGCAATTATGAGTAATAAAGTGCACAGTGATGTTGGGGTGAAAAGTTACAATGGAAATTGAAAATACCAATGTGTACCATGCCCAACTCACAACCTACAGGGATAAGCACAAATATAAACATATATTTACCACTGCACAATCAACCATTAAAGTTGAACAAGATATGCAATTAAGAAACAAATTACAAAACTACTGGAGAAACATAAACTGGGGCAGATAACAATATACTCATGCATAATAATAGGGAAACAACACTTCATATACCATTTTCCTCACAAGTCTATCTATATTTTTCTGTGTTTTGACCTTTCATATTCCCATCAAACTCAAATGCCTATCAAATTTCTTGTAATGAAATGCCTACATTTAATTTTGTTTTCCTAGCTATATGGTATTGGTAAAGTATTACCAAGGGGCCAGTTATCATGATAAATCAAAATATTTAAGGTAATTGTTTAGATCAGATAGAACAAAGTTTGCCTCAATGTATGGTAATCATAATCATCAACTAAATGTATGTGTGTGCACATGCATAAATACCCAATACACAGCTCAATCAAACAAAAGAAAACATAATTATACCTTGATTTGTGGATCTTCACACTGTCTTGTTATGCTTTACCTTTCAAAACATCATTCAACATACTTCATTTTTTGTCCTGTTGCAATAGTTTCATGTTAGGACCCATCAAATATATTTATGTTTGTTTATGAAAATAACAAACCAATCTAAATAAATACAATTCTATTACAATGTAAATTACAATACTATTCAACTATTCAAGTAAATTAATTGTTAAGAATATATCACCTGATAAAACATGGATAACAAAAAATACTATGTATATAAGGCCATCGATCTAATAAAAAATCCATTTCTTTCCTCTTAACTATGGAAATGTTTCTCAACACTATCTGTAACAAGTTCCAATGGAGGAGTCAAATAGCAATAGTGAAAATTACATAGTAAAAATATAGAAATAGATGTTTTTTAATGTATTCTTCCTTACCATTCATTGAGCTCATCTCTATTTCGAGAATAATTTAATATTCTCTACTAAATAGGACCAACCATGTTGATGTGGAAGCTCTTATGGCCCCTCCCCCCCCTCACATCACTCTCAACTCCCCAAACCCAATGCATATACTTACAAATAACAATTTATTTCACTATTTCACAATGCAAATAACAATGCCTCTACAATGAAAATTATTTCACTCAATAGTTGAAAGATGCTTTCATTAAATCATTCTTTAAAACATTCATTAAACCATTCAATCATTCAATAGCTGAAAAAACCATTCATTAAACCATTCATTAACTCATTCATTAAAACATTAATTTAGTCAATGGCAGAAAAAAAATCAGTAAACCATTCAGTAAAGCATTCATTCAAACATTCATTCATGAAACAGAGGAAAAACCATTAATTTTTTTTTTTTTTTTTTATAAATAAGAATTACTCAAAATTTGTTTAGTCACTTCCTTTTTACTTTTGTTCTCTTTAAATATTTAGTTAGAGTCACATCTTCAGGAATCTGATTATCGGTATCCCTACTAGTCTGCTCGCAAGGTTGAACTTTAGGCGAGGGGCGATGAATTTCTGCAATAATGTCAAAATCTTTCATTAATATATTTATATTTTGATAAATACGAGTAATTAATTTAAAAAACATTACGAATGTGTGTTTTTACTTGCCATGTGCACATCAACATGTTCAACATTATCTCGTATTGGCCCAACCTGTTCTGTGTTATGATCTGTAGCTACATGCTCTGCAGTTGAATTGTGTAGAATTATAATTAATGTTCATCATCTACAATGGTCTATAAAAAATAGTAGCACATTAATAAATTCATTACCAAGATGAGAAGCATGATCTTCGTTTGGTTGGTCATGTACTACATCCTCGACATGGACGGGACCATTACTTTCTTGCACAAAAAGGAATAAATAATTTATGTTAGTTTATTTATAAGGAAAAAATTGCATGAGCATTAATAAATTATCATTAAAATATACAGTTTTCACATACTTGGGCACCAGATGGATCAGCAAAAGATCGTGTAGTATTCCCAGACAAGCTTCTCCGGTGTTCAACAACGGCGTTAAAGCCTTGCTCGAAGCCAAGCTTCATGTAATCCGCACTGGGCAATTATTTGAACTGGTCAGCCTTCATATTTGCATGTTGTCATTAATTTTAAAGCCTTTTGTCAGAACAAAAGAAATAAAATAATCTATATGATATTTGGATGCGGATTCGGGTTTTGCGATACTTACATATCGGGCCGCCAAGTTGGAGTAACCACCAGGCCCAAGCTTGTGTTGGCCAATTTTTTCAATTCTTGACTTTGTGGCCTTAGATGTGTTTGAGAGCCTTTTAAGTTTTTTAATACATTAGTCAATGTACCAAAATTGATATAAAAACTAGTAATAATAAGGCTTACCACTACATTTTGGAATGTATTGCATACCTCCTTGTTCCACCTGGTGGTATCTTTCCTGATTTTCTTAGGCCCTTCTCTTTTCCATCTTCCACTAGGGCTTTCCACTCCATAGATGGAATCATTGGAGGGTGCGCATACCTAGGGTTCTTTTCTAGGTGGACCCTATATTGGTCTCGGACAATATTCAGATGTTTTCCAGCCTTCTGTAGTACCTTTGATGTATCAAAGGTATCTTCTTCGAACAGACTAACCAAGCAATTAGTCAGATCATCCATTAAAGCTTTTGGTTGCTTGTTCCACATTATGCGGATGGTGGGCCCGAAGATCTCCAAGGTCAAATCATTCATATGTTTATAAAATATATCATTTCTTGCAAAACATTAATGCCATCATTAGTCAACGTTAGAAAATATTATCGGTATATTAGACACAAATTATAAAAACTAAATTGAACAATATATAATGACCTGAAATCCTCTCTATCTTTATTGGAACCAGTTCTTCATTCACCAAAAATGTACACACTATTGAACCAGTGGTAGTCACACGAGAAGATCCAGGAAATGCTTCCACATCTCTATCTAGCCCTGCATCCACCCCTTCTTCTACAACATTTATTGTGGGCGGGGCAACATCGGCTGCACCCTCCGCTTCCATCGCCGGTGTCACAGAGTGTGTTTCCGATTGTTCAGTGGACAATATGGGAGCAATATGTGGTGTACGTGGAGTGGTTTGGTCACTGGGACCAACATTGCCTTGACCACCATTGATAATCTCCATAACATGCTATAAATTCAAACCATTGTATTATAAGTTCAACAACATATAAAATCAAATATTATAAAGTTTTTATAAATGAATTTACATTTTTATTCGACAACTTACGTCCACTTGTTTACGTTGCTATAACAACAATTGAATCCTTTGTTCGAGCCCTTCTGTTAGTGGAACTACCAATGTCAGACGAATCAGTTCCTCATTTTGTATTTCCCTTGTCCTTTGTAGTACCCTCAACGGGTCTGTAGACTCTCTAATTTCACTATCTCTCATCAACCGAGATACCTCATTCTGAAAAGAGTTTTGAGACACCATTTGATAGACAGAATCCCTTGTCTGCAATTGAAATATATAAAAAATTGCTTAGTCTTTGAAAATATAGTGTGCGCAAATAATTATATTAGGGATTACATCTAGGATTACCTGACGCCTAGACAAGGGCGTGGTCTGATCAACAAATGGGGATTTACCTTGATCAACCACCTGCAAAAAAAGTAGAGAACATTATCACAATGAATAAAATATGTAAAAGCTAACAAATACAGAACAAAAATAAACACTATGCTACATGTTTTATATGTGTACATTTTTGAAGTATTTAGAATGTGGAATTACATATAGGTTTACTGGTTTCCTCGAGGCTCCAGTCATCTAATCAATAGCTGGGGACTTTCCTCGGTCAATGTGCAAAAAAGGTAGACAACATTACCATCATGAACGCAACCATAAAAATGAAAGAATACATAACAAAATAAACATAATGCATCACGATATACATGTTTATGATTTTAAACTATTTGAAATGGAGAATTACATTCATGTTTGGCTGTTGCTCTGATGCTGTAGTCGGCTGATCAATAGCCAGTTGGCTTCCCTGATCAACACTCTGCATGGAAAATATATAATATTATATAAATGAACCTAATATACTAATGAAAATACATAACAACGTATCTGTATGTCCATCCTAAATTTAATATTACATTGGCAATATCGATGTGTACCTGCTACCTTGACTCGGGTCGACAAACATCTACGGAGATGGAGGTGCCCCTAAGATAACTTTGCATAAAAAACATACTAAAATTTACATAAGGAAACATGAAAAGTAGATAATTTCAATTATATGCTAACGAAAATTCCTATAGATGTTAAAATAATTAATAAAAGGGTGGTTAAATTGTTTGTTGTACCACAATGATACTAACATTGTTTGTATCTACACAATTCAAATTGTAATCAATAAGCAGTTCTTCGCTAGTAGCTATTGATTTAATTGCACATACAAAGACACGGTTTCCTTCATGCGACTCGAATATGCAGTTGGGTTGCTTTAATGTAGACCCTGGTTGTGTACTGTTTATAAACCCCGCAATATTACCAGTTGTTTTTGGCCTTCCGTCCATGTACATCGTTGCTCCTTTATTTTGAGCTTTGTCTTTCAGTTGTATATAATTCGCTAACAACCCATATCTATGCATACTTCGTGTCTATTGGACCAGGCGCATCCAATCACTGTAGTTGTAACATGGTCCAACATACTCCATCAATTCTGTACATCTACCGTATCCAACCTTTATGCCGTCCATGCAAAACAACCCCAATCCATGCAATGATGGCAGTGCAATTCTATATATCTTCTCATTCACACAAAAATTAGTGTTTACTTTAGGAAGATCGCTAGGCACCCATTGTTTCACTAGGTGTTGGTACCTTAAGGGCACGTCGATGTCTCCCACTATCTCATCATCATCGGAACATGACCCCCCTCCTTGGAGAAAAAAATTCATGCGTTTGTCGAATTTTCTTCTGATCTTTTGACATCTAGTTGATCTAGCCCGTGTAGACCTACTAGATGTCTCACTTTCCTCTAGCCTTCCCAAAATCCCTTCATTGGAGGAAGACAGGTCTGATAAATACCTGTTTGGTTCTACTTGCACCATGGTCAAACAAAAATTTGGCATAAGCATAGCAAAATACCAGCAAAAAAACGTGGAAAGACTTGTAAGCCAAATTTTTTTTAAAGAAAAAGCTTGTCAAGAATGAGTTTGGTTAATAGGTGTGGGAATTTGGTAGCCCTAAAAATTCTAATGTATGCCCCTCTTTTAGTTACATACAAGTTTCCATTCTAACTTCTTGCTTACATTTCCTTTTACTAACATGAATTGGGTAGGCTTCATAAGCTTCATATGTATGCTTGTGGCCATTGTACTTTGGCCTTTCAACGTTGTCAAGCTTGAGACGATATGTTATGCATGTGCATCACATATAACACTGGAAGTTATTCCAATATATGTCTGTACAAAACCTGGAGGTTCTCCTTTAATGGACTATCTCCTTCAAAGAACATATCTCCTTTAAGAGGTTTTTAGTGTTCCCATGAATGATGTTGTGATGTTGTAGATGATTATCCATTTTACCTAATATGTTTTATGATCATTTCCATGTTTTCTAGGGTGCACATACTTGTTTTTTATGGCTTCTTTTGCTTGAAAGTTGAATTGCCTAAAAGTGCACAGATCTCATCTAGGACCCTTTAAGAGTCATAATAACAACTATTGTTATAGGATTTTATTCTCCAAATGAAACACCAAAACCATACTTATCGGTTAATATTTGTGTAGGGATGTTTTTCTGGTATCTCCCATAATTTATGATGCTAATGGGATTGTGACTATCAATTCAATGCCTTATTTGCATAGTGGCATTCCTACAACAGTACACTGGAAATTGGAAAAAATTCTAATGTATGCCCTAAGAATTCTTATGTATGCCCCTCTTTTAGTTATATACAATTCTCCATTCTCACTTATTGCTTGCATTTCCCTTTCCTAACATTTCCTTTTCCTTTTACTGGCCTACCCCCTTTTCAACAATAATAGTTGCAGACTTAATCAAGTGTTTTTCTACTGGAGTGGCCGAGTCAATCGAGCTGACTCGGCCTTTGAAACGATTGGAGTGACAAGTTTGGTACTAAACCAAGCAAATTAGGGTATGATTGAATGGATCGGTAACAAAATGGTCAATTCATCCCAATCCGTACTAAATTGACCAAGTGAATGTGGAAATGCACAGGTCACACACATGACACTTCAATTCAAAAAAAAAATAACCTAGAAATATAAACATCGAGACTCTAAACCTACTTCATTGTCGAGTCAATTAGCTTTGTAGGATTCCTATACATCATAACACTATTTGGAGTAAAACACAACTTGCTTTGTAGGCCCTATATGCCACCCATGTGCACAATAGTCAATCTATAAAGCAGCCCCCAAAAACAAAAACATTCTTCACAAAATAGGTCATGAACCATGTGAACAACCCTCCAAGTGGACCAGCTCAATGAGTAACCTCCAAGAAGGCAATATCTCTCATGAAATGGTGTATAAAATAGTGTAAGCATGCTTCAAATGATCACTTTCTCCTTTGGTAGGGCTGAACACTGCCCTTATGCATGTGTCTCCAAGGGTGAATGTTCCTCAAATAATGAGAGAAGGCCTTCCTCTAACAATAGACCAGTACACCAAGGTGAATTGGCCCTATTTAGGGCTTCCAGAACAAACTTGGTATTTTCAATGTCACACTAGGAGCAATGTTGGGCAGTCCTATGGGCATAAACAACTCTAGAATCAAGTATGAGCATCAAAGGGACAAATATGAGCACTTTGGGAGCATTCTGAAGGTCACAACAAACAGTAAATCATCTCAAATCAGCTGAAATTAGGACAACTTTCAGATTTGGGCAGATTGCAGCAATAAAATATGATGATCAATGGCAATAGGAGGCAGTCTTTGCAATTCTGGCTATGAAAATGAGAAATCTGTGGGTGAAAGCAACCCTAAAATCTCATTCATATGCCTTATAGCAGCATCCACATGAATTCTGGGCACAAACAAACCTGTTTGGTAGTAAAAAAGGGTATGAAGCAACCTTATTTCACCATCTTGGGCACCCTTGTACACTTATCCATCACCGAACATGCGTACCTCTAAATCTGGTCCAAATTGGAGGGTTAAAAGGCAGTTATGGGTAGGAATAGCCCTATGAAAAGTGACGAACAACGGAAAAACAAGCTTTGAGAAAGCTATTTAATATGCTAATGCTTGGATTACCAACATGAGGGAAATCCATTGAATATTCTAATGCTTGGAATATAATAGACCACCTTGGTTGGACACTAATGCAAACCCGTGTATGAGTTTGAGCCAACATTTACATCCACTCTACAGGATCTCTAAAGAACTAACATCATTATTTTTCCATTACTATAAAGGAGATGTACTAGAAGATTTTCCTGTACTTGTTGATTTTACTGTTTAGTTGAACCTAAATGAGAGACAAAGAGGAGAACTAAGCAAGCTACAACACTTTTCGTGCGCATCAATATGCGTACACGTCAAAGTGTTGTAGCTTGCTTAGTCTCCTTTCTGTTACATTCAACTTCTCTGTGAAATCAACAAGTCCTCACAAATATTCTAGTACAATTCTTTTACAGTAATGGACAAATAATGATGTTGAGTTCTTGGAGATCCTGTAGAGTGGATGTTTTAACCTTTGTGTTACTCTGAAGTGCATAAGCCATCACTTCAGGGGCATAATTCCCAGTGGTAACCTACAACAATCATATATATATATATATATATATCTAATACATGGTGGTGAAGAGCAGACATTTCCAGATCTGCTACTTGGCATGTTCGAGAATGAAAATAATGTTTTAAATACATTTATATCAGTCTGTAATATTTGTTGATTCTAAAGCTAACCAACTGTCTAAACCACAAAGGTCATCTTATCGTGTTAATTGTAAGAGGGACAAAAAAAAATCAAACACGGTGAAAATTGACATAAAATGTTCAAATAAAAAATAGAGGACATCAAAATACCTAGTACTTGCTTCAAGACCCAAAGCACAAACCATAAGATTCATGATTGTCCATTAATGACAAAGTATTACCTAACCCAATTTCCAGTCAACTAAGCACCTCATGGTCGAATCATGATATTGTAGCAGTGTGCGTACACCCTTCACTTGAATGATGTTAAGATTGCCAAGAACTAACATCATTCAAGTGAAGGATGTATGCAGACTTCTCTAGAAATTATATCTCTACTCATTCGATTTCCTACAAAGTGTTGTAGCTTGCTTAGTGCTCCTCTCTATTCATCATTTATGTTCAACATCACGGTGAAATCAATAAGTCCAGGCAAATCTTCTAGTACATCGCCTTTACAGTAATGGACAAATAATGATGTTGAGTTCTTGGAGATCCTATAGAGTGGATGTTTAAACCTCTTCACTGCTACTCTGTAGTGCATAAGCCAACACTTCAGAGGCATATTTCCTAGTGGTAACCTACAACAATCATATATATATATATATATATATATATATATCTAATCCATAGTGGTGAAGAGCGGACATTTCCAGATCTGCTACTTGGCACGTTCAGGAATGAAAAGAATGTTTTAAATACATTTGTATCAGTCTGTAATATTTTTTGATTTATTCCTTTTAGCTTGTCTTGATGATGCTTGTTTTCCCATATTAATTTTCAACCCTAAGGTGAAAATGGGCATAAAATCATCAAATAAAAAATTGGAGGACATAAAAAAACCTAGTACTTGCTTCAAGACCCAAACATCATTCAAGTGAAATGTCCGCTCTTCACCACCATGGATTATATATATATATATATATATGATTAGAAAGAACCAAAAGGCTCTTAAATTAGCACAAATCAAAAGGCTCTTAAATTAACTATATCATGCCTTCCTCAATGATTTGATGAAACCAAGGGATGCAAAAAGGGCAAGGAAACGTCAAATATCACTCACACCAGGGAATAATTCTAACGCTAACCAACTGTCTACACCACAAAGGTCATCTAAAGACATTATATCTCTACTCATTCGATTTACGACAAAGTGTTGTAGCTTGCTTAGTGCTCCTTAGGATCAATGATCAAATTTGAAGGGTGGGTCTTAATTTCAATTGGAAGGGAATTTATTCTCTGAGCCCTTCAGAGATGAAGGGAAATATAAATAATTGTACTTTAATGGACAAGTATAAATTAACCAAACCCTTTCACACAAAAAAACACAAAAAACAAATATTGTTCTTTCAACGCTTGTTGTGAAAGCATGCATGTATGTGATGGAGGGGCCTAAGTCAATTGAATCCTTGCAACTCATTGCATGTCTAAGTCTAACGATCCGCGATTTAGATTGAACCAGAATACCAAAAGAATTTTATTAATGGTTGATTTCAGAAAGTTATAGGTGTGAGTAGTTAAGTGTTTGTGGCTCTAAAAGTTGTTGTGTTTTGTACTAGTCCATGATTCACTGAATCCATAGTCATGGGTAGGAATTTAAATTATTTAATGAAAAAATTAATGTGTATAACCTCTATGTCGAGACATTTTTCCATGTTGATGCTTGCCACTACCCTCTTTATTGTCTTACCAAAAGGCATGATAATCAGGAAGAAGACCTAAAATTATGGACTTCACCTTCAAAGAATGCCTTGCAATCATATTGGTAATAACTATTTTGGTAGCGCTGAGGACAAATGTCGTGAGAAACCAAATTTTTTTGGAAGGACAGAGGGAGATAACATCATGATCATGCAACTCATCAAACTGAAGACTATTCTTGGGCCAACAATTGTTTTATCAATTTTATTAATAACCATTGTTTCTCCATATCGTGTTCCCAATGACACCTCTCTATAGCAATGCATAAATCAATTTCTGCACAATTTGTGATCCTAGCTACATGCCATTATTTGTATTTGCATGACATCGAGTGTTATTTATAGTTGTCATGAGTCCATGATATTCATGCAAGAAATGAATTCTTGTAGAGGAGGACTTTTCAAACCTACCTTTTGAATTTCATTTTGACGAAAAAAAAGTGGACATTGGTAGTGAGGTTCGCATATAAGGTAGTAGGCACAAATGTTGGAGCTCGTTTCAGGCCTAGTAGTTTCTGACACATTGTCACACTTTAGATTACAGCCCCAAGTGACTCAGGAGTCAGATTAACATATCGATGGCTAGTGCCTCATAGTCATTAATGATTACTGTCCATATTCAACAACTAAGCACCGAGTGCATGACATGAGTGAGTAAGTGATTATAATTTATCATATTTACAATATTTTGAATGATGAGTTGAACTTTATAGCATAAGAGTTTCAACATCTTGAGATATTTATATGAATGGGTAATTTCAAATGTTGCTCTTCTTTTGAAATGTTGATATAAATTATACCCTTCTTTATTGGAAGGGTAAAATTCAAAATTTAAATTTTTTTTGAAGGGAAATTTTAACTTTACACTTCTGGGTAGGGCTAGAACCCTTTGGAAGGGCTGTGAAGGGTTCAATTTTGAACGTTGCTTAGGATGCTAAATTTCAACCTTAGGATGCCAATCTCCATTATTTTTGGACCCATAACATCACAAAAACTCCGTGAAAACAAAGAGTTTGGAATTTGTAGGTTACTAGAAATGTGAACAAATTGGAGTTACCAATAAGAGTGATGGAATATCAATTGATATTAGTGATCAAGTAACTTTTTTTTTCCAGGGGAAAATATCAGTTCCTTGTTATTTCATTGAAATCAAAGGTAACTTAGTTACAACTTCAGCTATTGCTGAGCACATGGAATAGATACCGCAATGTTCATCATCAGCAAACAGATGACAATTGATTAGCTTCACAGGAATACTAGACAAACCTTCAAAGGTAACACCTATAATCTAGGAATCTTGACTACATCCACATCACTAACCTTCAATAGATAGAGAATTCAAGTCTAATACTGAAGTAGCTAATCCAAAGAAGAAATAAACAAGAGAGATCAGTAATATGAGGGGATCATCCACCTCAATCATCCAAAGGATGTCACTAGCAACAACACATAAAATACTCAAGTGCTAAGCGCTAGAAAAGCTGGAAAGTGCCACGATCAGTACAATCACCATCAGTGAATTCAGTAAATTGAAAATGGCCTGAGGCCAAGGTTAATGCTTCTTTGGATAATCTATCAGCCTTAGTATTGTGTTCTCTGAATATGTGAACTGCTTTTAGCTGGATGAATTAAGGTTAACATGATAGAGCTGAAGTTGTTCCCTGATAGTGATCAAGTAACTAGCAAGTATTGGATGCATACACTAGAAAATATGTGGTATAAACCTCAATACATCCCTAAACTAAGACTGTCATTGAGAGAAGGTACACATACCAATAATAATAATGTTGATAGTACATTGAGATAGGTGAGGCATGCAAGCATAGCAGTGTAGCGAAAGATGTAGGTACAATAATCAAAATAGTTTATTTAGTCAAACTTATTACCTTTCTTTTTTGCATTGACTTAGCCACTTTCAATTCACTAACTCTAAAATATCTAATAAGTGTTGGCTAATAATGGGGATGACTCATGGTATTATGTTTCATGGGGTTGCAACATCGCAAACTTGTGAGGCATAATACCACGAGTCACCACTGTTGCTTGGATGAACACTTGTTATCTTTTATGAGATATAGTTCATGTGGATAGAGTTCTTGAACTCTTTCCTCATGGACAGTTGCTTTCTAATATAAGGTTTTCATAATAAAACACCTTAAAGAAGAAATCCATAACATTTAGTAGAATTCTGGCAAACCCTTGTTGTCACTACAATTTGGAAAATATTGGGTTAGGTTCGAGTTTCTTTCTAACCTAGGGCTTTTATAATGATCTTCAATGATCTTCTCTAAACCTCCCTTAAGCATCGCATTTGGGTCTTTCATTAGCTGATCAATGTAAATGGATGCACATCGAAGAAAACCCATGTTTGAAAGCTGATAAGGATGGATTGAAGTTGGTGAAGAAGCAGGCAGTATAGACAGAGACCCTTTGGGTTGTTGGTTATGAAAGAACCCATTCTCCTATTATATTACCTCATCCAAAGAATCTGAATTAGATGGTCCATATTGTTGAGATTATGATGAGGAATATTTTGTAGGCAAAGCCTTGTTTGATGATGAGATGGAAAATGCATGCATTTATCCATTTCATGAAGAGTTGGATGTTATATTTGAAATCAATAATCATAGTTTTGGGGGCCCCATATATGATTCATCTAGTGAAGCATCTAATGAGGAACCTATAGAGAAACCAAGCATCCACTCTACAGGATATCCAGGAACTAACATCATTATATCTATACTCATTCGATTTCCTACAAAGTTTTGTAGCTTGCTTAGTGCTCCTCTGTATTTGTCATTTAGGTTCAACTTAACAGTGAAATCAACAAGTCAAGGCAAATATTTCTAGTACATATCCTTGGTCTATTATAGTCCAAGCATTAGCATATTCAATGGATTTCCCTCATGTTGGTAATCCATGTGTTTCCCCTGTCCAATGGACAACCCCCCTGTTGTATATGCTATCCATTCGATTTGATGCATAGCTCGGATACATATAGACATGGTTGATCTAAATGACCATGGGGGCTTCACTTATTGACCAATATCCTATCATGTTAGTTCATATTGTGGGTTTTAAAATTATCAAAAATTGAACCAATATATTAGAGGTATTGGGGGGGATGAGGGGTTTAAGGTGGGGGTGGGTAGGGTGGTTTATAAGGATTGAGGTATAAAAAGGGGTGGGGAGGAGGTTTTAAGTATTGGGAGGGGGTTTCAACAAAAAGAGTTTGGGTCAATATCTCTAGAAATTAAGGTTATTATTTAATATCCCACGATCGCACTTGCTATGTGAGAGGTTCACTAAGTGAAGTCCCCATGTAAATGACACGAAGAAAAATCTAATCATCCATAAACCGAGTTAGATCAATTTTGGAAACTGAGTGGTTAATCGAGTTCATTCCAACATTGACAAACCCTTTATAATCATATAGGGGTGGGGGATTCATCTCATTCAAGTCAGATTTATAATTGTTGTAACAAAATCTTGGCACGTAATAAAGAGTGGGAACTATTTATGAAGGTAAACCACTGCTCTATTCGGGTCGAGTATTCACATAGAACTGCTCCCTACTCCCTTGCAGCTCCAATGATGGGTGGGCTACGGTGAGCCAAGAGATAATGTTGCCCCTAGCTCTCATCTATCCTAATGTAATGTGGCAATCTAGGGCATCTAGAAATTTAGTTTGGAATACATAGCAAACATCACAGAGATGTTATGAGACTTTGCTACTGATCTATGGCTTGGAGCCGGATGTTCGCTCTTTTTTTTGGATAGTATTGATTTCTATGTTTGTGAACTGTTGGATGAAAGTTTTTGTTACTATTCTATTGACTATATGGGCTATTTTAGCTTGCCGTTCTCATGGAACGAATTTGGTACCATGAAATTGCTCTCTGTTTCTATTTTTGTGGATAGATGGGGTGATTTATCATCTGATGAATGGGTTTGGGCACTGTTTATAGACTTTTTTTTTGTACGGGATTTAAATTGTGGTTACAAATATGCATTGCATATCAACACAATGTAATTTTGTCTCTCTACGGATGAAATAAAATTATGCTTTTTTTCTTTGGAAAAAAAAGCAAACATCATAGCACTAAATGAGCCATACCTTTCGATGAAATTTCCCTAGTGGAAGCAGGATTATGAGCATGTTTTTTACTTATTTACGAGCATATTGATCGAGCCATGTTCTAAGACAACACTCATTAACTAAATCTTCTAAGGCCAGAAGTCCAGGCTCCGGTTCCACATGTTAAGGAACTGAATGACCAATAGGGGTGCTGATGGTAAACCCCAACCCTAGTTATTTGGAAACAGGTTTATGAGATTGAGGTGCCAGAGCAGCTTGCCAAAGTGAACAGTTGATGGAATCAAATTATATAGAATAGGGTCCCCTCCCCCTTAAGGAAAGTCAATATTGGACCGCTACTTTTTGAGATCGACAGAACGGAGCAAACATCACAGCACACACAAAAAACCCTTGTCACCCAAAAACCCTTGTCGCAGGATGCCCAAAAAATGAGGTCATGATGCTTACTCGTTGAGCCATGAGCTCCAAATAGAAACCGTGAACTCCAAAAAGTGAATCGTGTGCTCCAAATTTGAACCGTCAGCTCCAATTCTCAACCGTGAGCTCCAATTCTAAACCCTGAGCTCCAGTTCTCACTCGTGAGCTCCAATTATCAACCGTGAGCTCCAATTCTGAACCCTGAGCTCCACCGGAGCTACTCCAAAATTCACAAAAACCTCCAAATTGCATAGAACTGTCCAAAACGAGTCACAACAATGTCCAAATAGACTATTTATTTTTTATTATATATTATTATATATTATATATATTTTATTTATATATATATATATTATTTTATATTATATGTATTTTATTTTTATTATATGTATTTTATTTTTATTATATGTTATTTTATATTATATAAATTGCCATAATAGTATTTTTTCATTAGGTATGATGATGATGATGATGGCGATCTCACCTAATCCCTACAACGAAACCCCTGAATATGAAGATGATGATGGCGATCTTAGGTAATCCCTACAATCTCACCTAATCATTATCGTTATGTTGATCATCATCATCTTCATCATCATGATCATTATCATCATCATCGTCATAATCATCATCATCATCATCGTCATCATTGTCGTCTTCATATTCAACATCGTGGTCTTCATTACCATGACCCTCATCATCATCATCATCATCGTCATCATCGTCTTCATCATGATGATGATGGTAATGGTGATGATGAAGGTGATGGTGATGATGATGATGCTGGTGATGGTGGCAATGATCACCATCATCATCGTCGTCGTCATCATCTTCAACATCTTTATCTTCATTATTAGGACCCTCATCATCATCATCATCATCAACGTCATCGTCATCATCATCATCATCTTCATCATCATCGCCATCATCGTCATCACCACCATCATTGTCATCCTCATGATGATGATGGTGATGGTGATGATGATGATGATGATGATGGAAATGCTGATGATCACCATCATCTTTATCAATGTCATCATCATCATAAGTAAAACTTAGTTTACTTCAAATATTAATTTTCGAAAAAAAATGCATAACACTGGCAAACCTAATTTCAATCAAAAAGTGATGAGAAGGAAATTGTTTGATATAGCCAATAAAATGACAGGAAGTTTTTGTATCCTTGAAATACTTCTTATATCTAATAGATTCCTCGACTTCTAGAACTATGGGTCCCAAATATATGTTCAATAGAGAGATGCAAACCTAAGATGAAGAAAAACATCCTAACTTGAATAAAGAACCTTCACATTAATGAGGGAAGAACCATCTACATAATGACACATCCCTATCTTGGATAAATGAAAATATAGCTTTGAAGGATGATTGAAAAGTTGAGCATGTGAGCATGGTGATGATGATGTTGATGATGATGATGATGATGATTATGATGATTATGATTATGATGTTGATGTCAATGATGACAATGATGATGATGTTGATGATGATGATTATGATGTTGATGATGTTGTTGTTGATGATGATGATGATGATGATGATGACGACGATGACAATGATGATGATGATGATCCTGATGATGATGATTATGATTGTGATGATGATGATGATGATGATGATCTTGATGATGATGAAAATGATAATGATGATGATGATGATGATGATGATGATTATGATGTTGATGTCGACGATGACAATGATGATGATGATGATTATCATCATCATGAGGATGACGATGACAATGATGACGATGATGAAGAAGATGATGATGATGATGTTGATGATGATGAAGATGATTATGATGTTGATGAAGACGATGACAATGATGATGTCAATGATGACAATGATGATGTTGATGATGATGATGATGATTATGATGCTGATGAAGACGATGACAATGATGATGATGATGATGATCTCGATGATCATGATTATGATTATGATGATGATCATGATTATGATGATGATGATGATTATCATCATCATGAGGATGATGATGATGATGATCATGATCATGATGAAGATGATGATGATTTTGTTGTTGATGATGATGACGACGTTGATGAAGACGATGACAATGATGATGTCGACGATGACAATGATGATGAAGATGATCTTGATGATCATGATTATGATTATGATGATTATGATGATTATGATGATGATGATGATCTTGATGATGATGATGATGATTATCATCATCATGAGGATGACGATGATGATGATGACAATGATGATGAAGATGATGATGATGTTGATCGTGATGACGACGACGATGATGATGACGATGATGATGAGGATGAAGATGATGATGATGATGATGAAGATGATGATGATGGTGATGATGATGTTGATGATGATTATCATCATCATGAGGATAATGATGATAATGATGGCGATGATGATGATTATGGTGATGATGATGATGATGATGACGATGATCATGAGGATAACGATGATGATGATGACGATGATGTTGAAGATGATGATGACGGTGATGATGATGTTGATCATGAGTATCATCATCATGAGGATGACAGTGATGATGTTGATGATGATGATGAAGATGATGCGCATGGTGATGATGATAATGAAGACAACAATGATGAAGATGATGATGATGACGATGAAGATGATGATGTGTGATGATGACGATAACTATGATGAAGATAATGATGTGTGATGATGACGACGATGATGATGAAGACCATGATGATGATGATGATGGAGATGAAGACGACGATGATGAAGATGTTGACATTGATGATGAAAATGATGAAGATGATGCGCATGGTGATGATGATCATGAAGACAATGATGATGAAGATAATGATGATGAAGATCGCCTTATGATGACGACGATGAAGATGATGATGTGTGATGATGACGACGACGACGATGAAGATGATGATGTGTGATGACGACGACGACGATGATGAAGACCATGATGATGATGATGATGATGACAATGAAGATGTTGATGATGATTATGATGTTGATGTCGACGATGAAAATGATGAAGATGATGCACATGGTGATGATGATCATGAAGACAACGATGATGAAGATGACGATGATGACGATTTCCTTATGATGATGACGATGAAGATGACGACGACGACGACGATGAAGATGATGATGTGTGATGATGAAGATGATGATGATGAAGAACATGACGATGATGATGACGACGATGAAGACGATGATGATGAATATGTTGATGATGATGATGATGATTATGATGTTGATGTCGACAATGAAAATGATGATGATGATGATGACAATGACGACGATGATGATGATGATGAAGATGATGGTGATGGTGATGATGTTAGTAACTCTTTAAAAAAAAAGAAGAAGATAAAATAATAGTTCTAATTAAATATTTACCTTTCAATATATTTCATCGTCTTCTTCATCCATGTCATCATCTGTATCATTAGATACATAGTCAACATTGTAAGTATTCACCATATCATCATTAGTTACGCTCATTGTGTCATCGTCGGAATAATATTCATCGACATTGTCTGCTACATCATTTGATTCAACTATTTCTTGGACATCTTCTGTTGAATCATCATCGTCATCTAACTCAAGTTGATCATGCTCTTTGTCATCATATTTTTCTTCCATAGAACCCTCTTCATTACCAGCATCTAGGTTATACTTCACCAACCTTCCCCTTGGATCGTGTCTCACAACAAACGACTAGCCCGCTTTACCTAGAACCTCTGAGTAAAATGATTGTTCACATTGGCTTGGAAGAACATAGGGCTTTGTTCCTGGCTCAAACAACCTTGTGTTTACCATGGTAAATACATTATCATGTTCAACAATAGTTCTATTGGGATCACATTGATTCAATCGTAACTTGTACCATTTGACAACGAATAGAACTACCTTAAAGGATTTAAAGTCACACTGTATAATATCTTCCAAATACCCATAGTATTGATTTTCTAAGACTTCTGGATGCCTGTTAGTTCTAGATGAAACATTGGTAACCTCAAAGATAGTTGAAACCCTAGAATCTGATGTTTTCTTTGTTTCATCCGATTTTTTGATCCGATCTCTACCTCCATTGTAGACCATAGCCTTATGGTGTTTTACCTGCAATAAGCAATACATGAAAATATTACACAACCATTCAGTCCTTATGCAACAATACACGGAAAATAAGAACATGTATGTCAAAAAGTAATTTGCAAAATAAAAGATTTAGAGAGATATTTGATTAATTATATGCTGGCCATTTTATCTTTTACACCATATGCCAAATCGATTTCCCTTTTTGTTAGATTGTTATCTCCATTGTATTGTGCTGCTTTTAACAATGAAGCCACAGCTTCCCATGATATTCCATGACCCGATTGTGCGCATCGTTCAATCCATACCTTCATCCAGTCAAGATTGTTTGCGATGTATATATGAATTGCATCCGATTCTCGACCAACTGTTTAATGACAATAACCATTAAAATGCAAGAAAGGTGTAAATCTCTTCTTCAATTTTGATATTCTTCAATTTTGCACAAAATCCATTGGGAAATTTAATTTTCCGCATTACTTATTTGACAACATTTCTTTGTTGCTCCCTAAACATCCATGGAATTGAGTTTATATTAACTTGTTCTCCGTTGGTATGAAATTGGATGATGTCTGTTATCCACTTTTTTGTACCATAGTTGGGTTACCTGAGGAGCCATCGGTTGACAGACTTGTTCAAAGTCTGATTCTGGTGTATCAGTTGATCCGTCTACTTGTCTAGCCAATATTGGCTAGTCACTTTTTTATTTGAATAATTTTGACCATGGCCCCGTGGGGTTTGTAATAAAATGTGCTAGTAGGATATTTTTGAGTGGTTCGGTCTCTTGAGACATAGAATCTCAAATAGGGTATTCCAAGGAGTTTTTCTCCCCTGACAATTATGCTTTGCCTTCAGCCAAGTATAATTGACGAGGTTTTCTCCCGCTTCCTCCAAAGCTGGAATGCCCGATGTTGAATTTTGGGCCTTGGGGGGTTAATAGAGCCCAACTGAGTGTTATAAGCCTACTAGACATTATTTAGATAGATCATGGTCATGTCCTAAGTCATCTGGACATATAAAAAAATTTCAAAAAAATCTTTTTCGAAAGGAAAAAATAATAATTTTTTAAATTTTTTAAATTTTAATTACTTTTCCTAAGTTTTTTGGGTTAATTTTTCCATAAATTAAATGGAAAAAACCCGTTCGTGGTAAGTCAGTCATCCGGACTCCAAATTCAGTGATTGAAGGCTCTAACGTTAATCCAAAAATCATTATTAATCAGCCAGCCAGTCAAAACCAACTTTCAGATCAACAATCGGACACATAATGCCTTTTTTCTCAAAAAAGTCCGTTTTGAGTAAAGAAATGAAATTTTATTAAAAAAATGATTATTTTGGAGAAAAATAAAACTCTCCAAATTAATCCAAATTCAGTAAAATAAAAGGCTAAATGACATCTCATGGAGCACTTATGATGATTGGAGTTATCATAACTCAGCTTCAGTCATCATTAAGAGAGCAATTAATTTATTATCAATTATCAGACTTGTCATCTCCAGCTAAAGATGAGATGGAGAGCTCTCATTGGTCCGGTGATTTGATTGAGGTGAATACTGAAGCTTACACCATTAGTAGGCTTCCCAGACCTAACAAAGTAGGTTTCCAGACCTAGCAGGCATCTTTCCTATACAGCAGGGTGCCTCCTTCAGTAGCTCATGCTCCTCTCTCTCCTGAGGGTGCCTTCCACATGTGTGGGCTCATATGTGGATTTATTTCAGTGTTTAGGGTTGGAGTGGGGGCGCCTTGCCTGGGTGGAGGCCTCCCCTCACTCCCGGTTCTCCGATTTTAGGTTTGGACCTCTGTTTGGTAGCCAGGCTGGTTAGGGTTTGAGGTTTGGTTTTAGGGTTTTATCCCTCTCTCATTGTATAAATAGAGGCTCTTTCAACTCTACTAGGGTGTATGATTGATGTAAAGAACCTCTGGTAAAATATTGTAATGCTTGTTGCTCTTATGCAACCTATTTTGTAATAAAGAAAGGCTTTGAAGGCTCGTGCTGTGTGGATCCTGGGTGCATATGTTCCTGCTAATGAGGTGAAATTAATGTGTGGGTATTAATACATGCTTTAGAGGGATTCTATAAGCATGTAGGAATAGGTATTTGTAGCTTCAAGTTACCTGTTTATTTCATTTACTTTCAAAACCATCAAAGAGCATTGATTTATTCAGTTGTATTTCATGCTTTTGAGATTTGATTGGTAAATAATACATGTTCTAACCCCCATGTTGCCAAGTGTATAAGATTGTTTTGCAGATCACTTCATTGTACCAAGTAAGAGGCTGAGCTAAGTTGCATCTACTCTTCTTCGAGCAAAGCATATGTACTTAGGAGCTGCATGCCATTGGGATCCAAAGTGATTTCAGGGATTCAAGATCCAAGTGGTTCATCTTCTCCATTCACCCTAAAGTCGAATTTTCTCATTATTTTACTTTATGTTGCAAGCAGTATCTTGATCTATAAAGTAAATCTTTTGCATCTACTTGCTTCCATTTCTAGATCTAGGAAGTGTTCTTTCTCTTATATCTAGTTGGTATTTGAAGCAGCACAAGGTTCATATATTTTACTCAAATGCTAGGTGTATTTTTGTAGTATATTCTATTGTTTAACCCATCATTTTGCAGGTAAATAGCTCGCTGGTTTTTTCTCTCTCCATGACAGGTTAAGCGGGAAAAATTGGCAAAAAATTAAGGAATTAAGCTGCAAAAAACCTTCCATTGTCCCTCTTCTTAATCCCTTTTCTATCGGTCACTTTTCTTTGTTTATTTTACCTCTTCTTCATCGCTGCCCAGTTAGTACCTTTTTTACCATCCCTTTTTCTCTTTGGACAGCTCTAGTGTGCCCTAGATTTCTTCCCCTTTTTGCCTAAATTTTTGGACCCTCTTGAACCTTGTTTTTGGCCTTTTCAGCCACTCTTTGTTCACTGTCCCGTTTTGCTTTTTTTTTTATGACAGCCACTTATTTCCTCTTTCGCTGCTCCGTTTTCTTCAATTTTGTTCATTCCTTAGCCTCTTAGTTGGCTGCCCTATTCTCCCCTTTCTTTTGTCTTGATTCTTGCTTGATTTGTGTGCCTTACTTCTCTCATCTTCTTTTGATTCAGCCCTCTTTCCTTTGCTCTCTTTACCCTCTTCAAACTTCTTCCCTTTTTTCTTTTCATAGGTTTCGGAAAGATCTCAAAAGTAAAAATACAAGGCACTCTCCTTTTTACAGGTTATAATATTTGTAGAGTTACTTTGCCTCTATTTGAAAAGTCCTTTCAAGGATCAAAATCCTTAAGGCACATTGTATAAATTTTAATAAAAGATCTCTGTTTGAGTGGGGTTTTTAAGTCCCCACTCTCATCCTCCCCCATTTGGGGAGGCTTGTGTTGTGTGTTTGCTTTGATTAGTGCTAGTTTTCATCATTCATCATATCTCATACTTAGATCACTAATTGTTAATTCATCACTTTTAAGTTGATTACTCAGTTTAATTGTTTATCTTTCTAAGTTAATCAACTACTCAAATCTCTTGAACCTCACCACAAGGTGGATCAAGAGTGTTCTTTATCGGAGAGTTTAAGCAATTAATATCATCATGTGCTTATTTAATCAATTAATCCTAATAAGTAAGACTCTTGAACTTGCAGAAACACAAGTCAAGAGCACTCTCTATCAGAGAGAATTTTATATTTGCATAATCCCTGCATTAGCTTCATATAGATTAGCTAAGTCTCTTGAACCACGGTCATAAGATGAGGTCAAGAGCACTCTCTGTCAGAGAGTTTTAATTAATTAACTTAATAAAATTCGCAACTCACACCCCTTTAATTAATTAACCCCTCCCTCCTTTTTGGAGTATGCTCTGACCTATCTTAGATCAGAATACCCAGAAACGGCATTGGATCTCTAAACCCCACAAGAGGAACTTAACTAAAACTTTTCCCCATAACCAACGCACCGGCGTTGTTCGATAAATACCGAGGCATGTGGGAAAATTCCAAGTGTGGGCACTGGGCTACCCAATCTGGGAACTGGTATTTAAGTTATTGAACACTTACCTTTGACCCCAGACAGGTCCATCATGTCTTCGAACGGAGCCACTGAAGGTATTACCTGTTAGGACATCCAACTACATAAGTGAAGATCACAAGTAAAAACTCTTAAAACTTACCAAGAGCACTTGCAAAACCTAATATTCACTGGCATATTTTGGGATTCACATCATATTTACACTCGAAGCATCTCTGATAAGTTGACTCCATAGGCACTGGTCCTATCTTTTACACATTGTTGATAATCTGGGCCATTTGTCCATTGAATGTTTGATTATAAATCATATCTGTGAATGCTTTATCTATTTCGTGAAGTTCTCAAATATTTGTCTATCTTTCAATTCCGGTGATAGAAACATGGATTGCTTTGTCTTATGTTCAATTCATCACATTAATCATCTTAAATCACAAATAAATTCTAAACAACACCCATCCGCATCCGAAACATCTAAAAATTAACTTAAACATTGAGCCATAGAAAACTCTTTGTTAGGGACTACCTCCCTTGGATTTGTTAGGAGTTAGCCTAACAGAGGAGCTAGGAGCAGGTGACAATACCTAGCTCTGTGCTTTCCCCCAAGGTCACAGCTCTCCCACTTTCCCAAGTGAGGAGACAGCTTTCGGAAGATTTCTACTGCTGGTGTGCAATCGGAGGACAACAACATCTTTCATTGCATGGTTTCTTTCTTGAATGTCTTTGCACACTTTCACAACTTTATCTTTCTCCCTCCTTAGATCTAGTAGTCTCCATAAGGTTTCAGTAACATTCTTTCCAATATGTATTGTATCAAACAAATGAGCAATTTGTAGGTGCTCATAGTAGGAAAACTTTTCATTCCTCGTGGAAGACCATAAATGCCTTCACGATCACGGTGGAAATCATGAATATTAGTTTATAATTAATGAATTACATCATAAATCAAATATGGCCACTACAGCAAACAACTCACAATAAAAATTAAAATACATAACAATTCATATACGATGATCTATACATACCATGATGACGATTTCTATTGTATTGCATCTTCCAAAGGTGAGGTGTCATTATCCGTGGTTTTAATGCAGTCTCCTTCTTCCCATTGAAAATATTTCTTTCAGTTGTTCTATACCTATGATTCTTAGAGAGGAAATTCCTATACTCATCAAACACCTCCTTTCTTAAGATTTTTGAACAACGAGATTTTATCTTAGGACCACAAACTGGACATGCGAATTTACCCTTTTTCTGAAGACCTACAATATTTAGATATGGAATATCTATGTCAAATATATTCATATATAAAATATTCTAACTACTCCATATTATTAAATGCAATTAAAGTGGAACTTAAAATTACAAACCACAAAATGAAGTTAACCCAGGGACATCGTGTATTGTCCATATGACCATTGCATGGAATTGAAATTGCCTTTGTCATATTGGTATAGATACACCATACATAGTTATGCCATTCCATAACTTCAGTAGCTCATCTATAAGAGGTTCGATGTATACATTCATATCTTTGACTTGGAACTTACCTGATTCATAATTTGAAGTACATATAAAATATATCATTATGAGAACCATTAAGATATATAAACCACGCAGAAGAGTAAAATAATAGATATATATATGAAATTAAGATACATATTACGACAAATGAGATGCCGCAACTACCTTATAAATAAAACAGTTTTCATCAATAAAACCTGGAATAATCATCGCCAACATTATGTACTCCCTCTTTATTGACAACCATGGAGGAATGTTATTGTTGATAACAAAAATAGGCCACATCGTGTAAATGGATTTCATCTATGCAAATGGATTAACACCATATGTTGCCAAAGAAATCCTAAGATTACTTGGTTCTTCTTTAAAGTGAGGCCACTTTTCCTCCATATCTCAAAAAGCAGTACCTTCTACAGGCATTCGGATAACATCATCTTGACTTCTGTTCCTAGCATGGTAATCCATAAATTGCGCTATGTTTTTGCACTTGAATAGTCGTTGCAAACGTGGAATGATGGGAATATAATGAAGAACCTTCTGAGGCACCATTTTTGTTACTTTATATGTACGATATCTACTTACATGACATTCCAGACATTATGTTGCAAATTCATGTTGATTATAATATATAACATGGTCATCGAGGCATGCATGAATTGTTTCATAATGCATTCCAATCTCTTTCATGATGGAAGATAAATCTTGATATGTGCGAGGTAAAATATTTGATGGTGGTAACAAAAATTTAGCTATCAAGCTACAAAAAAAAATAAAAATTGTTAATGTAATAAATAAATAATATTAACGAAACACGCTTCATCCGTACGATGATCAATAATGAGTTAACAATACAATTATTAGAGGAATACAAATAAACTTTATCACGATCCTATATATATGATGGATTATTTTAGATACCTTAGCATCCATGTGATTGCAATGTTTGAAAGACCATTAATAACCTTGAAGTTCATTATCAACAATATAGTAGAGAGAAGATTTGTTTTGGAGCCTTCATAAAGGGGTTCATATACCTTATTGAGAAGAGATATATCGTGAACATCATCAAAGTCATCATCATTTTCATTATCAAAATCATCGTCATCATCCATTCTAACGTTAAATGAATCATGGATCAATGTATTTGTACCATCATCTTCAATTACATCATCATCATGATCATCTTGTTCAATATGATCATTCACTTGTTCTCCATTAAACATACATGCTCCATGATCCTGATCCTAAACTTGTTCTGAAAGCACTTCCTCTGGATGATATGTTGTAGGGTGTCCTTCCTTTAATATAAATACATGGAAACATCAATAGATATACATTAATATACGAAAAAAAATAATACATACAATTACCAAAAAAAACAAATATAATAAACTTTATAATGTTAAACCTACAAATGGACGATATTCGTTCCCACCCTCAGCGTGTCCATGTTCCCTGCAATGTTTTGTGGCTATTGAGATCAATATTCTTCTCCTCTTAAATCCCCTACATTGAGTACACAGACAATAACATTTTCCATCACCCCTTCGTTTTGCTACATCCCATAGTCTAGCAAGCAATTGTTAGTTGTCTTCGTTTGGATCCGGAATATTTAATCTATTTTACATTTTGTCACCAACTTCGTTAATGAATATAACTGGTTGTCTTCAAAAATCAAGTTCCACGCATCAGCATTTTGTCAAACGGAGAGAAGCTGAAGAATAAAAAATTCCCGGCAAAATGTCTATCGATGAAAAAAAAAATTTCCCACAACCTCCCATTGAAGAATAAAACAATTCCTGAAAAACGTCCATCAAGGAACAAATAATTTTTGCAAATCGTCATCGCTTCTACAACAAACATGTCGAAATGTTTAAAACAATTTATATTTATAATGGACATGTGTTGGATATTCGACACCTTGAACATAGTTACCGTTGAAAATATGGGACCATAAATTTAAAATCATGTAAACCTTACAATTATTTAAAAAAAAAAACCTACACAGCGCATCGGTTTTTTGACACCCTATCATCAGATATCCGACACCCAACCGTCAGAGATTCGACATTGAAGGGCCGGATCTCTAACGCCAATGTGTTAGATATCTAACACTAGTGTGGTGGATATCCAATGCCAATGTGTCAGATATTCGACGGATATATAATTTTTTTTTGATCGGCATTCTTTTCAATGATTGCTTTCCGACACATCTGTGCGAAATGTCGGATGACGTCAGATTTCGGGTTCAAATCCTGTTGTGTCATAGCTAACTTGAAAGAAGACATTGTGCAATAGCCCATCCTACAGTCCAACAAGCAAAGGTTCACTATTTTGGATACCTCTATCCATATATCATCCATAAAATAAGGTCCATTCAACTATCCCTAGGTGGGCACATCTTTCTGTCGAAGCGATTTTTCATTATGAGGATTTTCACTTTTTGACCTACCACTACCGCCGGGAGAAACTAGGGCATAAGATTTTTCAAGGTTCCATTCTCGGATTCTAGAAAAGAAATATACATTCTAGCTCATCTTAGGGAGGAGCACATTTTCCGCCAATAATCTCTACAAGTGATTCCAGTTGGAAAATTAGGGTTTTCTAGTCAAGCCCTAAGTCACCGTGAAGGAGATTTCAAAAGCATAACTCATACTGGTAACTTTTGTCCCCTATATTTCCATTTGAAGTTCTCATTCATTAAATATGACAAACAACACCAAGCTTGATGAAAATTGTGAGGGAGCAGAGAAATTAAGAGCATGGAAGTACGTAATCATGCTCATCCTAGAAAAACATGACATAGAAGTCTATATCAAAGATGAGGTCAAGGAACCAGAGGGAGAGGAGGCAAAGGCCAAGCATAATAAGGATATGATCAAATTAAAAAGGATCATATCTAATTTCATCAAGGATTATTTGATTCCCCAGGTGTCTTTAAAGAATACTCTAAAGTAAATATTTGATACACTAACCAATATGTTTGAAGGAAAGAACATCAACATAAGAATTACCTTGAGAAATCAACTCAAGGGTGTGAAGGTACAAAATACTGAAACCATGTAATCATATTTATCAAGAGTATCTCAGATAAAAGAACAATTAGAAGCCATTCGTGACATGGTGGAAGAAGAAGTGGTGATGACCACCCTAAATGGTCTCCCAAGAGAATGGGATTTCTTCATTAGAGGAATATGTGCTAGAATAAAATTAACCAAGTTCAACAAGCTATGGGAAGAATGTGTACAAGAATAAGGAAGGATAGTTAATAGAGAAGAAAAGATAAATTATAATGAAGATCAAGATTTGGCTACTCACACCAAGAATGGAGGAAACAAAAGGAAGAATCAAGGTTCATCTCACAGAAGACCACTAGACTTCAAAAGGAATAAGAAACCTAGAAGGGATTATTCATCCTTTCAATGCTACTCATGTCATAAGATGGGACACATTGCTAGACATTGTCCTCTTAAGAAATATCAGTTCAAGAAGAAGAACCAAAAGTACCATCCCCATGCAGCTAAAGAAAACGAATAAGATAAAGATAGGGCCAAAAAAATGAAGACTCTAGCGAAGAGTATGTCCTAATTTTAGCTCTCACAGGTTCAATCACTCATGGAAGTAACACTTGGCATATAGACAGTGGTGGTTCCAAACATATTAAATGACACAAAGATTCACTCTCCTATCTTACCAAAAAAGACTATTCACACAAGGTAAAACTTGGAGATGATTATCAGTACCCCATCAAAGGAATGGGAAAATCCTCTTACAAATTAAAATCTGGAAAGATCATGAAGACGAAAGAAGACATATTTTCCAGGTTTGAAGAAAAATATTCTTTCTATCTCAACTCTAGATAATAAAGGATTTAAAGTTTCCTTTGTAGATGGTGAAGTTCTTATGTGGCCGAAAGGGAAAACAATAGATGATGCTATGATAATTGGTATCGAATAAGGATGACTCTACAAATTGAAAGGGCACACATATTCAGCTCTTACAACCAATACTATCATTCCATGCGAACTATGGCATATAAGACTTGATAATGTAAACTACAAAGCATTTCCAATTGTGAGAAAGGATGTGATAGGTCTACCATAGATTTAGATCAATCATAAAGGAGTATGTAAAGGATGTACTCAAGGAAAGAATGACAAGAATCCATTCTCAAGTAGTAAAAACAAAGAAAAATGGATCTTGGATATTGTACACTCAAATGTGTGTGGACCAATGTCAGCCACTTCCTTAAGAGGGTATGTATATTATGTATCCTTTATTGATGATTACCGCCATAAGACTTGGATATGTTTCTTGAAAGGAAAAGAAGAAGTATTTGGGAAATTCAAGGAATTTAAGGCTCTTGTGGAAAATCTATCTGGAAAGAAGATCAATACTTTAAGTTCAGAAAATGGAGGAGAATTCACTTCAAATGAATTCAAGGACTTCTATAAGGAAGTTGGGATTAAGAGGGAGCTTACCACACCCTATAATCCACAACAAAATATTGTATAAGAAAGAAAGAATAGATCCATCATGGAAGCAGTCAGAGAAATGATCCATGATCAATATCTACCTATGCACTTATGGGCCGAAGCAACAATAACCATAGTCTATGTCCAGAAAAGACTATCTCACAATGCTCTTGGAAAGAAAACCCTAGAAGAAATGTTCATTGGTGAAAAAAACGAAGTAAGATGCCTAAAGATATTCGGTTTTCCTGTGTACTTACATGTTCCACAGGAGAAGAGATCAAAATTGGACTCTTAAGGAAAGAAGGGAATATTTGGTGGATACAGTGAACAATAAAAAGATTATAGAATCTATATTCTAGGATTCAGCCATATTGATATCATTAGAGATGTTACATTTGAAGAAGATACAACCTTCAACAAATCCAGAAAGATCCTTGCAGATGAAGACCATGAAGAAGAGGAGGAGGCTCCTAGAAACACAGAAGCTACCAAACCACTAGAAGAATATCCTATACAAGATGATAATGACCTAAAAGAACCCGAAGAACTCATGGAAACACCCCAGGATATGATATCAACAAAAAGAAATCTAGAATGGGCTCGTGATATAATTAGAGAAGCAAAAATATATGGTGCACCAGAAGGAAGCAAGAGACAAAGAATCTATTCAAGCTATGTGTCATTAATGAGAAATCTTGTTGATGAAGAACCCACATGCTTTGAAGTAGCTTCAAGAAAGAAAGAATGGATGAAGGCCATGATCAAGGAACACCAATAGATAATAAAGAATGATGTTTGGGATGTAGTGCCAAGACCAAAGGACAAGTCATGACAAGTCAAAGAATGGTATGAAATAGTTGATGGATTCCAATCTTTAATATAAGGTTGAGAATGATGAGATAATGATATTACTATTGTATGTAGATGATCTATTTTTGACAAGAAAGGAGAAGCTCATTAGCGAGTGTAAGAAGAAACTTGCATCAGAGTTTGAGATGAAAGACATTGGCACAATGCATTATTTCCTAGGTCTTGATGTATGGCAGTTTCTAGATGAGATTTTCCTAAACCAAGGAAAATACACACTCGAGATTTTGAATAGATTTGGGATGTTGGATTGCAAGGAAATTAACACTCCGATGGTGACAAACCTGAATCTCCTGAATGATGATTCTTCATAAAGAATAAATGTCACAATATACATATATATTATTGGCTCATTGATGTATTTGACAAATACAAGACTAGATATATGTTTTGCTGTGAACACCTTGAGTTAGTATATGGTGGAGCCCTGACATGTTCATCTAGTTGCAAGAAAACATGTGATGAGGTACCTAAAAGGTACATTGGATTGTGGCTTCAGATATGCAGCCGACAGTGAGTTATGATTGTGTGGCTATAATAATTTGGATTGGGCTAGAAGTGTTGAAAACAGAAAGAGCACTTTAGGATGTTGTTTTAGTTTGGGATCAGGTGTGATATCATGGATTAGTGGAAAGAAAACTAGTGTTTCCCTTAGTACAACCGAGGCTGATTACATTGCAACATGTGCAACATGTAGTGAAGTAGTATGTCTTTACAAACTATTGGCAGGATTGTTTTACGCAGAGATGGATGCAATCGATATTTATTGCGACAACCAGAGTTGCATCAATCCAACAGAGAACCCGATGTTTCATGATAATTCAAAGCATATAGATATAAAATTATAATTACATCCAAGATATGGTGTAGAGAGGAGCCGTGAATCTCTAGTATGTTCCTACAGAGGAACAAGTTGCTAATGTGTTGACTAAGCCTTTGTCTCGTGTAAATTTTGAGCACTTTCAAGAGAAGCTTGGTGTAGTATAAAAGGACCTCCATGGAAAGAGGGAGTGATGCTAATATGATTATTGAGAATGAGATGGTAATAGTCTACCAGTACAGAAAAGGGTAGTTAATTTCATCAGTGTTCTTATCAGGGAAAACATTGATTTATGGACGAGTGTATCCTAGTATCCTCTATGAGGATGGTTCTGCAGATAAGAAAACTCTCTTGTTGAGAGTGGCCTTAACACTTATCAGTTGAGGATGGTCCTGTAGATGATATTACTCTCATATGGAGAGTGGTCTTGCATTCAGTTGCGGACGAGATCTGCATTCAGTTGAAGACGACAATATCCTCTTTGAGGATGGTACTACGGACAAGAACACTCTCTTGTTGAGAGTGGTCCTAGCACTTACCAGCTGAGGATGGCCTCACAGATGATAGTACTCTCATGAAGAGTGGTCCTGTATTCATTTGTGGACAAGATCTACATTTGGTTACAGATGACAGTATCCTCTCTGAGGATGAATATGCGGATAAGAACACTCTCTTGTTGAGAGTGGTCCTGGAACTTACTGACCGAGGAAGGTCCTATAGACGATAATGCTCTCATATGTTGAGTGGTACTGCATTCATTTGTGGATGAGGTATTCATTCATTTACTGATGACATTATCCTCTTTGAGGATGGTCGTGCGGACAAGAACACTCTCTTTTTGAGAGTGGTCTTAACACTTACCAACCGAGGATGGTCCTGCGGACGATAGTACTCTCATATGTTGAGTGGTCTTTATTAGAATTAATGTGCCATTGATATTTAGGAAATGAGTGCAATTAGATTGAATTATTATGCAGTGTAAATGAATGAATAATACCCACTGAAAAAAAATCTCACAGGAAATAGACACGAATCGCTTAGTATAATTACAGTATAAAATTCATTTATCCCAACAGTATACAACAATGTTACATAAAGGGGAATTGGAATCATGTGGATATTATTTGAATATACCATATAAATCTGACTACATGGCTAACTAGAAGTGTCTAAATCACTATCAAAACTAAATAACTGAGCTCCAATTGTCTAATTCAGTCTCTCAATCAGTTATAATCAATTAAGCTAGTCTAACTGATGTGGTAGGTGAGAAGTAGGTGAGAATAGGCACCTATCCACATGAATCCATGCAATACTGGTGCTAACTGAACTGGAGGACATCTAACTAAATGTAACTAAAGCATAACTAATATTGACTAGTCACCTACTGCCAACAACTGAAGGAGGTTGGTGCTGACATTCCAAGTGGATCCAAAATTGTAGGGATTGGTCTAGGAGGCGCATAAATTTATGCATGCATGTGAAATAAGTTGCAGTTAGCCTCTATCTGTGTCTCCCACACTCTAGTGACTAGTACATGTGGCCCCATTAGGCCAAGTGGACCCAATGGTACTAGTGGACCCGATAATAACTAAATGACTCCTATGTTAGGAAAATATAATCTAATAGGCCAGTTTGTACAAGGGAGGATTATAAATCCTAACACCCCCCCAAAATCCTAACTTGGAGAACTGTGGGCCCCGGAAACAAGGAAAAAAGTCACCCATATACAATATAAAATAATTAAAAAAATGCTTAATAAATTGATGAAATAGGGGAAAACCTCACGGGAACCCCCCCCCTCAAAATAAGCAGTGAATCAGGAAAACAAGTTTTGAATAAAAACTTTGTGAAAATTTTGATGCATTTTGCAGCACTATGCGGAAGCAAATGCAATATCTTGGTTCTTTTATATAACAACATCCTGATACAGTACATGTGAACCTATGAATCCAAACTAAATCATTATTTCTGGAGGAATATTCCTCTTTGGAAGAAGAAGAAAATTCCCAACTGAATCAGAAATATAGACAATTGTAAGATGAAAACTAGACCCATGTGGAGCAACTAAAATCAACCAATGAGAGAGAAAAAGTGCTTGATAATTCAAACCATGTGAGGAAAACCCAAGCAAATGATATATGTCAGCCTTGAGAATTGAACCATGTGAGGTATAATCAGCTCCAAGTGTTAGGATCATGTGTCCAGGCGAATGCAGAATTCCTCCCTCTTTACTAGTTCTGTGAGGAGATGAGCATGTGATCAAATAGAGAGGTAGAGAAGCCCTGGGACCATGGAGAAAGAAATATTGAGCTCCATAATCAGATGTATCTTCAGAAATAAGCAATGATTCACAAAATATAATATCATCAAACTCATAAGAGGAAACTAACATCAAATGCCCAACAACAATTTTGAAAGAGACTTTTGGTACTTGATTTTTCACACCAAAATTGATGAGAACAGCTACAAATATTACTGGAGGGTCTTGAAACTTAAAAATTGAACCAAATAAGATAATATCAGATCCAAGAGTTTAGAACAATGGTTCCAAGTGCTCCACTGAGATGGTAGATGCACAATTTTCTCCTTCTTCAACAAAACTTGTATTGGTGCACGCAATCATGTAGGAATTTGTTGTAAGATATATATCAATGAGAGTGAATGGATCAGTCCTACAATATGATATTATTTCCAAAAAATCCAAATTATTATTTTTCTGCACACCATCAACAACATTGGAGAGAGAAAAATCGAATTCCTCTTCATTTTCTGAAGCAATCACTGGTAAAGTATGCACATCATTTAAAATAGAAGAATCACTGGAGAATGTTTGCACATAATGGAAGGAGAGTTTTTATTCAATAACAAATATTCGAATGTCTTCTTCTAGATCAACCATATGAGAATATGCGATATCATATATCTCATAAACTTCCAGAGTAGCAGGAGGAGTCACTCCAAGGATACTTTCTTCAATTTGAATTGACTGTGTGGAAGATTGTGCTTCTTCTTCATCTTGAAAAACTTCATTGGAGAGAATAGAGGACGGTACTTTTGAATAAATAAATCTTGTGGTGCCGGGTGTGCTCTCCAAATTGCTATAATTATCCTCATTGTGATTTCCAAAGCTTCTATCCAATTCTGTCCAGATATCCTTTAGGTATTCAACAGAATCAATAAGGTAGCACAAGCTTGGAGAAAAGGCTGAACAAATTGTTCCAAAATATATATCACCGTAATTTATCTAGTCATTCTCATGTTCATAAGACTCTTTACCAAGTCCAACAGATACCTCATAGAGACCTTGTCTCTTTAGAGATGAAATCATCTTCAATTTCCATTCTGAATATCTTGTGAATGGAGTAAGAAGAGGAACGGATAATCTCAAATCCACATGAAGTTGTACCTGTAAAATATCACTGCAAAACCAAAAACAATTCACAATCTTTCAGAATTAATTCTTACATCTTGACATGTACACTTTCTCAGGGTCCATCACGCCCATAGAGACTTCTCTAAACGAATCCAGAGTTAGCAATGCCCACTTTGCGGGACTTATGAGGAAACCCAACTTCTTCTGGTGTACAATGGAGATTGGATATACTTGATGTATGCCTGAGTAGGCTCTGATACCATATTAGAATTGATGTTCCATTGATCTTCAGGAAATGAGTTCAATTAGATTGAATTATTATGCAGTGTAAAGGTATGAATAATACTCACTGAACAAAACAAATCTCACATGAAATAGACAAGTATTTCTCAATATAATTACAGTATAAACTTCATTTATCCCATCAGTATACAACAATGTTACATAAAGGATAATTCAAATCATGTCGATATGATTCGAATTTACCAACTCAATCTGACTGCATGGCTAACTAGAAGTGTCTAAATCATTATCGGAGCTAACTAGCTAAGCTATAGTTGTTTAATTTACTTTCTTAATCAGTTATAATCAATTAAACTAGTCTAACTGATGTGGTAGGAGAGAATAGGAGCCTATCCACATGCATCCATGCAATATTGGTGCTAAATAAACTGGAGGACATCTAACTGAATGTAGTTGAAGCATAACTAATATTGACTAGTCACCAACTACCAACAACTGAAGGAGGTTGGTGCCGACACTCCTAGTGGTTCCTAAATTGTAGGTATTGGTATAGGAGGCACATAAACTGATGCATGAATGTGAAATCAGTTGCAGTTATCCTCTATTTGTGTTCCCCACACTCTAGTGACTTGTACATGTGGCCCCATTAGGAAAAGTGGACCCAATGGTACTAGTGGACCCAATAATAACTAAACGACTCCTAATTTAGGAAAATATAATCTAATAGACCAGTTTGGATAAGGGAGGATTATAAATCCTAACAGTCCTACATTTAGTTGTGGAAGATGTTTGCATTCAGTTGCAGATGATAGTATCCTCTTTGAGGATGGTATTGCGGACAAGAACACTCTCTTGTTGAGAGTGGTCCCAGCACTTATCGGCTAAGGATGGTATTTTGGAAAACAGTACTCACTTATGGAGAGTGGTCTTGCATTCACTTGCAAACGAGTTCCTGCATTCAGTTGTAGATGATGATGTTCCACCATTTAATTATGTTGTGGGTGATTTAGCTCAGTATTTGTATACTGATAGTGCAGGTGATGCTCGAGATGATGTCGGAGATGATGATGCTTGAGATGATGCTAGAGATGATGATGCTCAAGATGATGCTAGAGATGATGCTCGAGATGATGCTAGAGATGATGCTCGAGATGATTCCAGAGATAATAATGATTGAGATGATGCCAGAGTTAATAATGCTCAAGATGATGGCAGAGAGGATGATCAATATGATGCTCGAAATGATGATGCTCGAGATGATACTAGATATCCATGATGATGATGTTCCACAAATTCTGATTATGTTGATGTATATGTGAAAACTTCCAATGACATATAGATTCACTAGTAAGTTCCACAGATGTATTGTTGCAGAATACCTTCCTTGTTAAGAGGGAGTGTTAAAGAAATGTAACTACAGAATACATTCTATTTTGTATTATTATTGTTATTACCCCTTCTGAAGATGTTGTTACTCCAATTAGGGATGTCATTGATGTATTTGGTCATGTGAATTATTGAGGTAAAAACTCCATTGTAATTCGGGTCAGTAGTAACCACAAAAGTATTATCAAAATGTATTTTTGAGTCTCCCAAGGCATGTTGGCCCTGGCAGCAAGGAGATGTCAGCTCTGTTGGGTTATTAGGCCTCTCATCTAATTAGTATAAATAGGATAGGTGCCTCCCTTATTTGGACAAGTAGAACACTCAAGCAGTTGCGCTAGAGAGAGAAGAAATAATCCATGTGGAGGAGGGGAAGCAATATAGTCTTATTCTTTGTATCTTACATTATACTTGGTTGAACTCTATATAGAGGAAGTTTTATTGGATTTTCTTCCCAGGATAAATATTTGTGTTCTCTTTTGTTATGTTGTGCTTGTTATTCTTTTAGAGATGATTTTTGTTTTGGTATAATGACTTTTAAAATCTTAACAATTAAGACCTCTATAGTTGTCTTTGATTAAGAGTTGTCATGTTGACAAGAATTTGGTTTAGATAGATATTTGATTTTTATTGTTTTAGGAAAGAAAATAAAAGATTCTTTTCATTTCTTCTTCGCTAGTTGTAAAAGGTTTTTGTTTGCTTTTCCTTTTACCAAAAAATTTGCAAAATCCATACTATATTTTTGTAAATAAGGACTCTTGATTAGTTGCATAGACTCTCAAGTGTTCATTGTGTGTTTTTCCTTCTTGTTATAACAAAAAGAAAAAAAATGCATTTAGTTTCATTTTTGCATTGATTAAGAAACTTTGAAAGGTTTTGTGTGAAAAGTTTTTGTGATATTTTATGTTCTTTATTAGAGATCTTAATTTCTTTTCAATCGAAGTAGAAGACATTGTGTTCTTGTGTTTGGAACATAAAAATTAGTAGTTTGATTTCCTTTTTTGGGATTTATTTGGTGTGTTAAAAAGGAAAATAGAACCTCTTTCCCTCTCTTAGGTAGGGAATCCACCAAATGATAAAGTGAATGATCTGCATATTCATCTTTGCATGGTTTACTAGTTCATATCTTCACCTCATGCATTCACCTAACCGTTCAGATAAAATTAATGCATTAGCTTAGGGTAATTTTTTTTAGCAAAGAGTGATAGTTCAGAGATGTGTTCCAACGTATTTAAGAGTAGGAGCTGTCATTATATGCATGCATTGAATCCCGGGGACTATGCAGTTCTTCCATGTAAACATTGGTATATAGTAAGGTACTTCACCTAATCGACGGTATATCAAAATTCCCCTTTCGTACGGTTGTGCATTAGACAAAACTAGTATGGATTGGAGCTCCCACGTACCTTGTGTATATCGGGATACACCTTTAGGGATCATGAGACTGTCTGAGAAAAGGCCTTTTGTCGTCTTATAATCACAATACATCGAGAACAACACTTGGGGAGATTACATGCACGTACTGTGTAGGTAGTCAGGTATTCAGGCGAGGGTACGGTTCCAATCCTCCTTTTGTTGCTCTATTGTTGGAACCTGTGGTATATAGCGAGTTGTGATGGTTTGACAAATCTTGTGAGGATCTAGACCTTAGATCCACTCCTCTCACATGTTTGTTTGCTACCTTAGTTTGAGTAGTGCTTGTTTTGTCTGATTTAGTTAGAGGTTTTTTAGAAACAGTTTGACCTAATAGCTAAACACCCCTGGAGACGATCTCATCGGGTACAAGAATTATCACCAGAACATCATTTGAACCCTATGACCAAATTTTGCATGGACCTAGAGATGGAAGTTAACTCTTACAAAGGAAGTGGCTCTCTTCTGGAATTGAAAGGAGTCCCCGGGACAGAATAACAAGGAGAGTTTGCTATCCCCAGTAATGTTCCTATCACTTAATATTCATTGCCATTAATAGCAGAACAAACTTATCCTTGAAATCCATCTTTTGCAATATGTACCCCAACATGCTCAATGTTTAACCATCCCAACCCATACGATCCAGTTGCTACTATGTTCAGCCCAAATTCTCCATTTTGGGAAACCACTCTAGGCCAAGCCATTTCTGAATTTGGTTCTACTAGTGCCACTAGTGTCTCTTCTATGGAGTTGACGCCTACCACTAGAAGAGATTTTCCTTACCTTCTGCCAAGTCACCTCCTCGATATATCCTTGAACATGCCTTCTAATCAATCTATGGTTAATGCTTCTCCTACTCCCATAGTTGTTATAATTAATGCACACTCTATTACACATACCACTCCAGTGGAAATTTCACAATATGCCCCAAATCCGACTGTGAATCCTTCATCGAGAAGTGCATCCATGCCTTCTATGAGTTTTCCTAATGTAGTTGGAAATTAGTCTTTTCCTTCCACATTCTATACAACTAGAATCCCTTATGTGTCCATTTTACATAACATTTGAGAACCATGCCTCCAATTGTAGTATCTAGTGGTTATGGTAATGTTTCACAGCCGCTCGCATCTCCTTGGGCTCAACCTCAACATCCTTATGTTGGTGGTCAATACTATAATGGGGATCACTATAATAACCCCCTGTATGTACCTTACCCAGGTGGTGTTTCAAGTCAATGGACACAACCTGCTTATCAACCTCAAGCTGGACCTAACCTTGTTAAACCTTTAGTAGGGAAGAGCATTCCCAACTACCAACAATATGTGGGTTACCATGGACAAGGACCAATTGGGATATGGCCCCACTAGGGTCCCATGTTGTATCAATATTACAACTACTCACAAACGAATAAGCTACTCCCTTTTTTTGTTAGTTTTTAATAGCTCGGTGGCACTCCTGCATCAGGTGCCTAGGTGTAGGGGTCATTAACTATGGAGTCTCATTTATATTCGAAAAGTGACTTTAGTAATGTATTTTTTATTAAAGTACCTTTTTGATGTGACTTTATGATTTAAAAGTGAGTTTCACTTTATTATGTTTTTAAAGTGACTTTAAGTCATAAAGTGTACTTTTAAATATTTAGGGTGATGTGACTTTTCAAAAAGAAAAAAAAATTGGTGTAAAGTTCACTTAAGAGATTTAAGTGAGTGAAAGATTAGATCCCAGCCATAGATCTCTTGGCCAAAGATCTAATCTCGACCGTTGAAGGTGAAAAGTCATGAGAATAACCCTAATAGGGTAAATAAAAGTGCTGAGTCTTCATTTTGGCACACATCCAAAAGAGAGTTTTGGTGAGAAAAGGAAGAGGCTCGATTTTCAAGAGGAGAGAGCTATTTCCTTGTGGGCACAAATTTCAAGAGAGATATTTTGGAGCAGTGGAGCTGAGATAGAAGACAAGAAGGGCACTTTTCCAGATGAGAAGAGGGGCATGCACTTCCAGAATGACTGCTAAGTTAAATGCAGTTTGTACAGCATTGAAAGGGGCACACTTTTGAAGGTAGAAAGTGAGCACGCTTCCCAAGAAAAATCAGACATTAATACTGGTCGTACAGCTATTGTTGAAGGTGGCCGTACTGCTATAGAGTGGTGTCCGTACTATCATATGTTGGCATAGATACCGAGGAAGAGTTTTTGTTGCTGAAATTGGAGTAGTTAGCTGATGAGAGAGGCCGTACAGTGTACCTGTACAGTACAGCAGTAGTGCTGAAGTAGTGGGTGCACAGAACTCATGGTACATTGCTGAGATAAAGACAGAGAGAGGGCCGTACAGTGTAGTGGGCACTGGTTCCAAATTTTGGTGCTGTTTTTGAGTTGTTGGACTGTGGTACTTGTGAGATAAGTACTGTGAAATTAATGCTGAATATTTAGTGCTGTACATTTTTATGTAAAACTTTCTTCTGAAGCTCCACAATAAAATTACTCTCTTGCTGGTTTTCCCCAAAGTGTGGGGTTTTTCCAGGGTCAAATTTGACCAAAAATACTGTGTCTTTAAATGTGTTACAGTCTGCTGCTATTTATGTTTTTCCGCTGCTAAATGTGCTTTATAAACAGTATATCAGCCTACAGGATAGTTCCATTGAATGGTTAATTAATGTGCTTGATTGTGGTTTACTGTTGAGGCCTGATATTGTTGGTTTATGAAGTGTTTGACAAAATCTGTAAGTGAACAGAGGTCTGATTTTCAACATTTTTTGAAACATTGGATTTGCGAGACTTCTCAAAGTTGATCAATCATCCCATTCTACATGATCCTTTGTGGCCTGCCATTCTAGTTAATTTTCTATCGGACATTCCAAGGTTTGATGAGAAACAAGGTGAAGATCCCAAAAATCATGTAATGACCTTCCATCTATGGTGTTCATCTAACTCCTTGATGGATGATTCCATTCATCTACAACTCTTTTAGAGAACGTTAAGTGGTATGACTGGAAAAGGGTATATCAAACTCCCACAACACTCGTTTGTGGATTTTAACTCTTTGGTGACAACATTCCTTGCACACTTTCAGCTACCAATCTGTTATGAGACTCGTACCGATCTTTTTACTTCTCTCCTACAGACTACCTCCACCCACATATATTATCACATTCATGAGTGGAGGAGATGACATAGGTTTATTAAAGCTCCCATTCCATATCAGTTGCTAGTTGTTTGGTTTACTTAATCATTGTTGTCCCCCATCTCCAAATATGTGGTTATGGGAGGTGTTGTTACCGAGGAATAAGCTATCAGTCTTGCATAGTAATTGGACTTGGTTTAATCCTAGTCCAGTACATTGTATGAGTTAATCCCTCATGCTCCTCATCCCAGCATTGATCCTTTGAAACCACCTCTTGAACCTTTTGTGGATGGTGTTGTAGGTTCAATCCATATCCAATCCGCAACGAAACACACCAAGCAACATAGTTCTTCTCCTACAACCACCTCAAATACTACTATTTGCATCGAGGTGAATGCAGTCCAATCCTCACAATCACGTGGGAACAAAAATAAGTGTAAATTTAAATCCAAAAAACCTAGAAACCAGCAAGAGAACCCAAAGACTACGACCTTAGAGAATGAGTTAAAACCAAAGCGGAAAGCTAAGTATCCCTGCCTCTTATGTTGAGATGACCACTTCACTAAGGAATGTTCTAGATGTGAAGATGTTAATATATTTTTAAAGAATAATATAGAACCGACAATATTGAATGACCCTTTCCCGTCACAACAATAAGTGATAAACCATGCATGTTTACATGGCACCTCTTCTTCCATGGAAGAAATCAAGATGATGTGCAAAGAAACAATTGGATTAACTATGCAAACAAAAACATATGAAAAACATCCAGATAAAAAATATGAGGGTGCTCCTTATGATAAAACTCCTTCTACTAATCCTTCTTCTGCTCCGTCTCCTTCTACTATCTCTCCCACCATTAAAAAACCAATCCTTGACGCAATTTTACATCGTTCCAAGAGTAAAATTTGTAGGTCAGTGTTTAATCCTAGTGCTCGAGCTTCCCAGTTTTATAATATTGCTGAAGATTTGGATCATGCACCATGCACTATATATAATTTGGAAGTACTCCAAACTTGTCCTACTCAACGTAAATAAATTTTGTCAGCTCTTGAGGCTTTAGATCTAGAGAATCCAAACAATATTACCTTTAATTTGGAGAATTTTAAACCGATGTTATCTCACCAACTTGATTTTTAGATTGCGACCAAAGTGATCGGTAGGAAGGTTCATCGTACTATAATGGACAAAGAAGCCTCCACCTCAGTGATATCTAATTATTGTTGGAGAGTCATTTATTCTCCTGAAGCTAACCATTCACCGACCACGTTAAAATATTTTGATGGACGAGGTTTTCAACCCTACGACTTGTTACAGGCTTTATCCATTGAACTAGGGGGGAACTACGTCTCTATTCAAGTAAAGTTGGTTGAAGTGCCTTTAGAATACAATATTTTATTGGGAAGGAATTGGTTCTATGCCATGACAGTAGTTGCCTCATCGGTATTTTATTTTCTCCAATTTCCTCACCAACGAAAGATTGTGACTATTGACCAACTTGATTTTTTCTCCCTAGATGTCACTTTCACCACAACGAACAATGTTCCTTTGTTGGGGAAGTCACCCCCTCCATATCATAATGTTGGAGTTTGACTTTTGAAAGTCTCTACCCTTAAGGGAGTCTTTCCATCTAAATATTCCCCCTCTACATCTCAAGTTTCCTCAGTGAATATGATATCCTCCACCGTCGATGATAGGTAAAAAGGTAATGCAATTGCTGATACATCTTATCTGAGTCCTCTGAATCCCTGTATGATGCTATTCAATCCACTTCTAATGCATATATCAATGACCACCATTTAGTATCATGATATCCTTACCATCCGCCTTATTGGTTAAATTCGCCTCCCCATACTCTCGATTATATTTTGTAGACTTTTCTTTCGGATGAGTCCATTATGAAAATCCCGAGTTGGGATGAATCTCCATGGGAACATATTCATCATAGATTCTCTTTCCTTCCTAATTCCAATTCAGTAGAGCCTGATTTTGTATTGTTCATTACTTTCGATATCATCAAAAATCCTCAGTCACATGTGCTCTTGCAAGGTGTTGATTTTGAAGGGAGACTATGTCAGGTTACTCAGACTATCCCCATTGACATATCGGTGATCAGAGTTGTTGAACATGTTCACATAGACCATAACTATTCCACAACTAAAATTGAAATTTATCTGGCCCTTTTCAAAGAGTTTCAAGATTTTTTTTCCTGGAGATATGAGGAAATGTATTGGATTGATCCATTGATTGTTGTCCATGATATTAATACTTATAGAGCCTCAAAACCTGTTAGGAAAAAACTATGTCAGGTGCACCCTTGGAAAGATGCAGCTATGAAAGCCGGAGTTGAAAAGATTTTGAAGGCTGTTTTTATCTACCCCGTGCCATTGACTGAATGGGTATCTAATATTGTTCCCATCATGAAGAAATAGGGCACTAATAGGGTTTGCATCAATTTTAGTGATATGAATAAGGCTTGTCCCAGAGAAAACTATCCCACCCCTTACATCGATCATATTATTGACAACTGTGTCGAAAAATTTATTTTATCCTTTATGGATGGATTTTTCGGCTATAATCAGATTGAGATATTTCTCATTGATAATAAGACAACGCTTATTTTCTCATGGGGAAACCTTACCTACCACAAACTTCCTTTCAACTTAAATAATGCCAGAGACACATTTCAACAAGCCATGTCTTATGCTTTCCATGATATCAAGCATATAGTGGAATCTTACTTAGATTACCTACCCATCCATTCACAACAACAAGAGGATCATTCCAGACATCTTAGGGACATTTTCCTTATAGTTCGTCACTATAACATTCATCTCAATCGAAAACAATATGCTTTTTGTGTAGAGACCAGACATCTACTTGTATTTTTTGTTTCCAGGGATGGTATCTGCATCGATTCGTTGAAAATTTTCGCCATTGTGGCCTTACCCCCACCCACCAATATCATGGGACTTCAAAGTTTGCTAGGAAAGGAAATTTTTTTGTGTCATTTTGGATGTAATTTTGCAGAAAAAACACATGGATACACGCGATTGTTGAAAAGGAACACTCTGTTCATTTGGGATGCTCTATCTCAACAAGCTTTCAAAAATCTGAAACATGCAATTACACATTCACCTATATTGCATCCTCCTAATTATTCGAAAGACTATCTTCTGTATCTCGTGGCCTCCACTACTACCCTTGGTATGGTATTAGTGCAAGAAGATATAAATGACCAGGAACATGTGATATATTATCTGAGTAAGAGTCTATTAGATTTCAAAACCCGATACTCACATATTGAGAAGTTTCCTTTGGCTATGGTCATAGCCGTTCAACATTTCCATCACTACATTTTAGTTCGCACAAATATTGTTCTTATGGACCTAAACCCCATGTATTACATTCTGAATCGCCAGGTACTAGGGGGGAAATATTCTTATTGGATTGTTATCTTGCAAGAGTTTGACCTTGAGTTTGTGAAATATACTTCCAAAAAGTCATTGGTCATTGCGGAACTAATTTGTGACCTTACCCATTTTACTATGAAAACTAATCCCATTGACTCACTTCCAGATGAGTTTTCATTCTTTATTAGCATGATCGATCCCTATTATGGAGATCTCATTGTATATCTCCAAAATCAACACTTTTAGCCCGATTTGTCTCGAGATGATCGTCGTCATATCCGACATCACGAATAATACTATCTCATTATCAATGACACCCTATATCAATGTGGTACTGACTCTATCTTATGACGATGCTTGACCCACGAAGAGGCAAATTTTTTTTTAAATGATTGCCACTCCGTAAGCATGTGGCGGTCATCTTTCTGGGATGGATACAAGACAAAAAATACTTCACACAGGCTATTTATGGCCTTCGATCTTCAAATATTTTCATGAGGTGGTTAAGAAATTCCCACCCTGTCAAATATTTTATCCTAAAAAGCATACCCACCTAGCTCTTTTACACCCCGTCATTGCCATTGGCCCTTTCACCGAATGGGGGATATATTTTATGCATTGCAATCATACCTCAGTCGAGGGGCTAGTTACATCATTGTAGCCATGGGTTACTTCACAAAATGGGATGAGGAGATGCATACATATGCAGAGGATGGTAAGATTGCCTCCCTATTCCCATTCAATCACATTATTTTTAGGTTTGGGGTTCCTCAAGACATAGTTACTAATCATAAATCTCATTCCTGTAATCAAATGATGATTGAGCTAAGTGCTAAGTTGGGTTTCACCATGAAAATTAAACTCCCTACTATCCACACGATAATGGCCAGGTTGAAACCATTAAAAAGGTTTTAAAAACTATGTTTCGTATGATGGTGGGAAAACATAAGTCAAATTGGCACTCGACTCTATTTTCAGCACTATGGACATACATGACCTCTGTAAAAACAATGATTGGATTCACGCCTTTCCAATTAGTCTACGTAATAGAAGTTTTTTTACCTATTGAATGTGAGATTCCATCCTTGAAAATAGCTATCAAATTTTTTCCAAACACCTTAACCGAGGAATAACATTTTATTTATCTCATAAACCTTTATGAAACATGACAAGATGCTGCTCTGTCTAATGGTTCACATACGAAGTGTATCAAGGCGTAATATGATAATCCGGTTCAACCTCTTGTGTTTAATGAAGGATATATTGTTATGACGTATGATCATAAAGATGAAAAATTGGGAAAAGGAAAATTTGAATTGATGTGGTATGGTCCCTACATCATAAGTAAATTCTTAGAGAAATGGGCCTATGAGCTAGTGGATTACAATGGTATACCTTTCAGGAAGTGTCACAATGGGATTTAACTGAAAAGGTATGATGCTTAAGAAATTTCACATTGGTACCTTGTACATTTATGTATAGTTAACTTTTGGAGTGGTTTTATTGTTTTGGTGTTGTTTTGAATCTTATCCTACCCATGAATGCTTATTCCTTGTCATGTTTTGACTCTACAGCTGGATTACTGCTATATTTTTGTGGATGGTGCCAGCTTCCATACCCTGAATCTTGCTTCAACAACTTGGGTACTCTATTCCCAAGCCCATGACTTAGTTAGTTCAAGGGGATTTTTCCTAGATCCAGATACTAATAATATCGTTGAATATCATGTAGTGATAGTATTGTTGATTGAAGCTTCCTCCCGTAGTGTTGATCATATGGTTGTCTATTTAGACTCCCAGTTAGTGGTTTCTCAGTTAAATAATGTTTATGCCATCTGCAACCCTGTAAACCTTCATCTTTTCTGGAGAGTACGCCTTCTTGAATGATCATTTGAGTCTATTACTTATCAACATGTCCCTAGATCTTTCAATTCAATTGTTGATTCACTTGCTAATTACATTCTGGATTGGCATATTGCACATTCTTGAAATTTTGATACTTTAAAATAACATGTAAATTTGTAAAATAAGTAGCGCAAAAAGTCAAGATCCATGTAAATAAATTCTATTGCAGAATTCTCTTATAATCTGCATAAAGAAGTTTGTATATATGTATACACACACACACACACACATAAGTTTTGTACAAAAATGTGGTCCCAAGACCAAATCTGAAGCATGGTAGCTTTTAGTACGACAAGATAAAAGAATACTAAAGCTCATGTATTTCAGTATACATCTCCTACTAAGCGCTAATGATGATCATGGTAATACATGATCGCCCTCGCCACCCTGCGTAGTAAGCGACCGAAGCATCCTGCCACACCAGTTGTGTGCCGCTGGTACCTCCTCGGAAGGACATATATGAATATGTTAGGAATGTCCATTGCAAGCCTTTGGAGATTCTCCTCAAGCTCTTGTAGCTCCTCTTCATCCTCCTAATGCACAAGTCTTCCCCCCCCTCGCTTGTCAATGGGCGAGGATCCCCCTAGTTTGGGTACTCTGACATTTGCACACTAAGAAAAATTGTCTCACTATCACACATAAAAATATATAAAAACCATGAAAAATATAAAAACATACTTAGTAATTTATTTATTACCAAAGTTCCCCCACTTCTCTCACTCAGGAAGAGCCAAGTTAGGATCACCATGGAAATCGGTACATGTGTAAGCGTAATCATGTATCATAAATAACTGGTCCCTCAACTAGCGAAGGAATGGTGTTTCATACTTGATCCTAGGCCCATTATTACCATTGCAGGTCATCACCTCAACCCACCATAGCATGCTTGTATCTCTCGCATTGAGCTTGTTGATAGAAACTTGGGGCATTAGAAGTGGGACCCACTCTAGAAAGAACAATACTAAGATAGTCCTGTAGTCGAACTGTTTCAACTCACCTCTTTGGCACTTGGCAAGTTGGTCTTTTAAGACCACCAATAGACCTTCTTCCTAGTTGAACACAGTAGGATCCATAGCTTCTAAATCATAGAGAACATGTGCCCCAGAAACCTGATGAGCCATGTGACTCCCCGCCACTTGATGCATGGTGAACAAATTAGTCCTAAGAGGTATGTCCATCACATATTTAATGGGAATCTTTTTCCCACTCATTTGTGTCCTAGGAAAATAGTACTAAATGATGAGGCCCTTAGTGGTAATGTCCCTTCCTCGTGGACTGACTAATGAGATAGGTGTAGCCACCTGGACAATCCCATGAGGAAATATATATCCTCTACTTGCAAAGTAAGTATGTGCCCTCCCACCTCAAAATATTGTTGTTCATGATTCCACATCCTTATCAAGTAGTCCAATAGTTGTACTTGGGCCCTCATGCTTGGCATCTAAAAGAACTTTAGGATTACGCACTCCTGAAGCACACTCAACGTATTGTGGTCATCGGCACCACAGACACTACAACAAAACCCTGTGATTAGCATCTCTTTGAGCTTCCTTTTTAGCGTTCACTATCAAATTTAGTGTAATTTTGATCATCTTTTGGACAAAGTGGGCTCTTTTCCATGGGATGGCGCTTTTAATGGCGTTATTTGCGTCCCTTTTTAAAATTTGGTGCTATTTGGGATGCTAATTATCATCCCAAATAGCATCCCAATTAGCGTCCCAAGTAGCGTCCCAAGTGGCATCCCAATTAGCATCCCATTTAGCATCCCAATTAGCATCCCAAGTTAAAAGTTGGCGCTATTTTGGACGAATCATTAGCATCCCAATTAGCATCCAAATTGTCATCCCATGTATCATCCCAATTAGCATCCAAATTGTCGTCCCACGTAGCATCCCAATTAGCGTCCCAATTTAAAAGTTGGCACTATTTTGGACGATAATTAGCATCTCAATTAACATTCCAATTAGCGTCCAAAAAAGCATCCCATATAATGCCCAAAATAGCCTCCAAAAAAACGTCCGAAATAACACTAGGAATTTCCCTAGGTTTAGAGCTAGGAATTGTGTTTGGAAAACGTCTGACATAACGTTAGATTTATCAATGTCAACATTAGTGATCAATGTCAGTGTTGATGTCAATGATCATGATTTATGTGATAGTACTTTTGGATCTTGATTTATAATAGTGGCACCTAAATGATCATAATCATTATACTTTTGGATATTGATTAATCCTTATGAGGGGTAAATTACCTTAATGTCACCTAAAATGCTCTAATGGCATTTGAGTGTCCCTCAAACATTTTATAGACCCTAATGGCATTTGATTGGCCCTAACAACATGACGATGATGCATTACGATAATTATGATGGAGTGTATGGATATGATTTGATAAGTATAAGACTATATCATCCATTCCTATGAGGTAGTAGGGTTCCTTGCTTGGTATTATTGCAATTATATTGATGATGAATACAATGATGACAATGATGTTGATTTATTGTATGATGATGATGACGACGTGGATGTCAATGATGATTATGCATGTTGTAGCACTTTTGGATCCTAATTGATTCTAATGGCACCAAAAATTCTATAACGACATCTAAATGACCCTATTAACATCAAAATGACTGTAATGACATATAAATGACCTTAACAATTACATGACATGAATCCTAATGGCGATGAGTGATTAGGAACACTAATGGCATATGAGTGACCATAATGACAATGATGGTGATGATTTTGTTAATTATGTACTTAATGATGAAGATGAGGATGATAATGAGGATAATGATCAAGATGATGTTGATGTACCATATGGAATTGATGATGATGATGATGACAACATCAATGCCCACGATGATGATGCATGTCATAATACTTCTCAACATAGACTGATCCTAATGGAACTCAAGTGTTCATAATGACATGTGAGAGACATATTAATATCACCTAAATGGTTGTAATGACATTTAGTTGTTGTCGACAAAATTTTAGTGACCTTAATCGCATTTGAGTGATTGTAACAACATGACATGGATCAAAATGGTGATGAATGATGATGAACCATAATGGCATATGAGTGACCCTATCAATGATGATGTATTTGTTGATGAGGACAATGATGACCATGACATTGTTGATAATGCACTTATTGATGTTGATGTTGATGATGACGATGTCAACGATGATGATGATGCAATGTATGGTGTACTTGACGTTGACATTCACTTGTCCTCGACAACATTTGAGTGACCTTAATAGAATTTGAGTGACCTTAATGGCATTTTGAGTGACCTTAATGGCACTTGTCCTCGACAACATTTCAATGATAGGTTGGATGTGGTAAATTTATGACAAAATATTAGCTATTGTATATAGATAACCACATTAATTGGAAAAATGTTAATGATAAACTAAGTTGTCTACCTTGTCAACATTGTTCATTAGTGCAAGATGGAAAATTACTATAGTAAAGTTCATAGAATTATTCAATAGTGTGAATAATATTAACTAAACAATCATTGACATTTCACTATTCAATATATAATAAAAAAGGGGAACACATGTGGTTAAAATAAATTGAAACAAAAATAACATTTGCTAAGCCCATAATAAAATGACTATTTTGAACAGTTATTTCCATGTACATTTAAGTGTAGAGTCGTTAAGAAGCAACCTTTTGAAAAATTCTAAATCAAGAAACTAATTCAAAATTACTAAATCCATGTGATAAAAAAACAATCTCAAAGATTTGGACATAAGATCATAATTATTCAAGTAATATGGAATAGAAATCTTGTAAAATTAGAAGTCTTCTTCATTTACATTATTATCAGCATATATGTCATCCAATGCTTCCTTATCAATATTGATATGATCCTGTAAGTTTCTTATATTATTCTTTCTACACCATCCTGCTAAAGTGGTATCATAATCATCTTCATCTTCACTTTCTTCTAACTCCATATCATCAAATTGATTTGCACCATATTGATTCTCATCTAGCTCTGGATCATGTTGATTAATGGCATGAAAAATGTTGTCATGTTGTGCTTGAATATCTTCATCTTCATATTCTTGTGTTTGAACATCTTCATCTTGAACATCACCATGGGTGGTCATTTCTTCATTGTTCTCTAATCTCTCATTTGGAATTGGTTGGATACCATTGTTTTGCTCAATATTCATCGAGACATCATCAAATACATGTCTTAACCTTGTATCATAATGTATGACAAATATCCACTTTGGATCCATAATATCTTCATAGAAAAACACTTGCACATGACCCATAATCATATATTAGACATGCTAGTATAATTTTTAATTAATATGCACATTTATATTCATAATACACTATGAATTAACATATTGTATATAACCATTGATTCTTGTGATTATAGTTATGTTATATTGATAATAATACCTGCTCACAATGAATTGGTAAGACATAGGCCTCCTTGTCTTCTAGTAGGTACCTCAAGGAATCTATAGAAAATAGTCCACTATGGGTATCATGTCTTCACGTCTTCTCAAATGCCTATTACCATCTACATTTAAAAATACAACATTTGAAAGACCGGTAATCCAACTCAATAATTTCTTGGATTTTTCCAACATACTGAAGATTCCCTTCAATAATATTTTTATCTTTTGAACTTGCTCGACTTGATTGCTTGAAATCAACCATGACACCACAATCAAAGGAGCATATTTTTAAGTCTATTCTTTCCACACGATAGTGTCGACCATATGCCCACATTGTAGGATATCTCCTCAACTGTATCAGACCATTTTTTTTAGTTCAACTAGAAAAAACAACTATATATGCATTATTAAATAGTCAATAGTGTCAACAATGTTTTGTAAAAAAATATTTTGTGAGATTTATAAATGTACCTTTCTTTCACATCCTCTAGACGTGTTGATCTCATCTTCTGTTATGTTTGCATCATTTCCTTCTACATCTATTTGATTTTGAATTTGTTCACTAACCCATTGTAATGTGCAATCTTTGCCCCATTCCCCAAACAAATCCATGGGAAGTGGTGTCTTCCTTGGGTTTGATCTCTTAAATTGTCTCCTTGCTTCTAAAACTTCTTCCCTTTTCTTTTCATACAAGTCAATCCATTTATTCATACAATCCATGTGGTAAAGAATGAACTTTCTCCAATTGAAGTAGCAACCTAAAAAAATCAACAACATGCATTAATTATTTATTTCCATGAAATAAAAAAATTTCTGCATAAAAAAGTATCGAAGTTCTCATCACATGTAATATCACCAAGACAAACCTCATGTTCACTACACTCATTTTCTGGTGTATCTGTTGAATCAATCGTCATATCCTCTTCCACCCACTTTGTATTGCGAGGTCTTTTAATAATACGAGCTTCACCTCCACGTATATTAGTTGTATCTTGGACCTTAAATAATTGACCACATGCATCATTTGTTGAAAATATTGAATAATAAACTGAATAATGTAAAATTTTTATGAAAAAAGATTGGACAAAGCACTAAATTATGATATTTAATAACTCAATGTGATATTTTTGTACTTTGTTTCATACATCATGTCTTACGTCATCCTTTGAAATATTTCGATCCATTTCCATTGCCTCCTTTGATTCCTATATAATAATATGACACAATATTTAGTCCAAATTTTGATAAATAGAGAAAAGTAATACTACGCACCAGAGAATAGATTTTGAATATGCCTTTAAACTTTAAATTCATAAGAAATTTTAAATATAAATGTGTTGGCATGAAATGTTTATGTCATTTTTATATGATTTCATATATTTATCATTTATAGTACCATATATGTTTTTTTTCTAAACAACCAAGGAGTTGGAATTAAGAGTGATGTCGAGTGGGGGTATAATACATATACTATGAAATCTATAGAAGTTTATGAGCTTAAAAAAACTAGTAAAAGGAATAAGTTACCAATGAGGTTACTTTCTATGGGGTCATGCTTTTTATAATAACATATTAGTTTTAACTCCATATATTCGATCAAATAATACTCTAAGTCATAATTTAACATTTTTTCAAGGAATATAAAAATTTGTTTTTTTCTAATAACATATTAGCTTTAACTCCATATATTCGGTCAAATAATATTCTAAGTAACAATTTAACTGTAATGTCCCGGTTTTGACCCCGTTTGCATGATGTATATATTGTCATTAATCGTGGTGACGAGCTCAAGGCAAAAGCCCCACCATCAATTTGGTTGTGAATGTTTCGGCAATAGGGATAGTTGCCGATGGTATGTTGTGCTATCCGGTACATTATAATTCGGCATCATGTAAACATGCACATCAAATAAAATGAACCACAACCAGCTACGACAGTGCAACGTTGAATGAACAGGGCATGATCCCAAAGGATAAGGGGTGGGGGATGTCAAACCTTGGTTTATGGGGGGGAAAACCCATGTGTTACCACCTTGTTGTATCTATGCCATCTTCCCTTGTCAACCTCTTCAATGTCTTGATTTTGTTAGTTGGGGGCAATTATTGCATGAGGAAACGTGGGCATGGGAAAACATGGGTTTGGGAAGGTTGCTGTCAGTTTTGGATGGTACGCATGCCCAGTGGAGAACCTTCGTTTCTCTCACACCGATCTTCATTCTCCCCATGGTCGGTTGCCCTCACGTCTGGTCTGTTCTTCCTCACACAGAGGTCGGTTCTGTTCTTTCCTCCTCACGCAGAGAACAGCGAATTGTTCTCTTGCGGCCTTGCCTTCTCACGTAGCCAGGAGAGGAGCTGTGTATCAGTGGTCGTTTACGTTTTCCCACAGAGAGGAAATTGGGTATGTTTTTCCTATGTTTTGGGCTCACTGATTATGTTTTGGGGCTGCTATCTTCCCCATGCTTTGTTGGCTGTGGTGTCCAATTACGTTTTGGGGCCACTGTGCATCCGTAGTGAGCCGCTTTTAGTCTGTGCCATCTCCTTCTGCGACTGCATTAAGGAGCAGTGTGTTGTGGGATTTTGGATGTTGGATGGTTGTTGACTGCCATGTCTATTGGCTGAGTTTCCCTGCTGTTTGTGGACCGTGTGACGTTTCCCAGCCATTCCATTGGGGAAATGGTATGTGCTGTTGGCTGAATTTTCCTGTTTGGGACTGTGGATTGTTGCTATCATCCATTGTATGTTTGTGGTTGCTGACACACCCTAGTTTGGGTGTTGTTGCTAAGTTGTTTTGGCCACGATAGGGCCAAGAACAACTCCGTGTTTCCTTGTGGGCTTGAGCTGTTCTCACCTTTTGTTGGGATTATCCCTGGTCGTCTTGCTTCTTCATAGGGCTGTGAAGGGTTGTTTTGCTACTGGTATGCAGTGGTTGGTCTTCGGACTGTGCTGGCTTGGCCGATCTGTTGATGGCTTGATAAACCTGGCGGTGTTGGTTTGGCTGTTTGGTGTCCCCTTGGCTATGTGTAAGCCTGCAGTTGACCCTTATCCTGGAGGAATCATGCCCAGCTCGGGGGTGGCAGTGTGCTGAGAGATTGATGAGCACACTGGCCTATGGTTGGGTGGAACGTTGCAGCGACGTAGTTGGTTGCGGGTGAATTCTCCATCGCAAGATAAGTGTTGCTGACTGTTTCTTCTCTGCAATCTATATCTACTGTATAATGAATTATGATGAACATGATTAATGCTGGAAATGTATGTGTGTTGCTTCCGCTGAATGTTGATTCTTTCTGCATCTATGTATGCTTGTAAGTTTTAATTCCAACATTGATGTTTGATTATGTTCATGAGGCTGTTTGCCCGGTTGTTTTGGTGTTTCGTCGCATCCTCTTCGCTGGTCTGAGGGATGGGGATGTGACAGAATGGTATCAGAGCTCACGGTTGCAACAATGGGCCTCTATGGGCCAAGAAGATGCAGTGACAGAAGGTGGAATCATCTTTTCTGTTCAGCAGAGTAGCGGCAAGTTTCAAGAATTTTTCTAAGTGTTGACAGTCAGGTCATCGGAGGGATCAGTGGTTCCAACTTCCGCTGTGGTGGAAGGATTGGCGGAATTGACTTCCGCTGTGGCGAAAGGATTTGTGGTTTCTCGTCCGGTGTAGAGGAAGAGTTAGTCATTTGGACTTTCGCCGTTGTGGACGGAAAAGCGATTCCGCATCCGACGTGAAAGTCATCCGACCGCCGATGCTGGAAGTGACATATTCCAAGGAAGAAAGCGTGGATTGAGGAAGAAAATGTGGATTGGCCTTCCGCCGTTGCAGAAGCCAAAGGTGTTTGCCTTCCGACATGGTGGAAGGTTTAGCAGTTTCCAGTCCGCCGTTGCGGAAGAAGAAGCAATAAGTCTTCCGATGGGAAAGTCCTCCGATTTCCGACGAAGGGAATTTAAAAAAAATTCGTCTAAGTGATGAAATCATCGGAAGTGGGAGCATTTCATGTTTCGCCGTTGCGGAAGCGAAAGCATTTCAGCTCCCTACTAGAAAGGGTTTCGACGTCCGCCGTTGCGGAAGAAGGAAGAGTTCCGACGTCCGTCATTGCGGAAGTGGAAGTGATAAGTCTTCTGATGTAAAAGGACTGCTGATGCCGATCCAGTTGTGCCATCGATCGGAGGAAGGAAAGAGATCATGTTCCGCCGTTGCGGAAGTGGAAGCGTTTCAGCTTCCGATGTAGAAAAGCTTTCGACCGCTGATGAGCTATAATCCGTGGAACGATTAAAGCTTCCGGGAGCCGATTCTATGGCTGCGAAATTGGTTTGGGAGACGATTCTGCGGCTGTGGAAGGAATTCGACTGCCGATTCTGCGGATGAAGTTGTTTCGCCGACGAAAGGAATAAGCGGCGAAAAGAGTAGTGGTTTCAACCATCGATATAGCGGAAGGAGTGGTTGTTTTGACAGCCGATACGCTGAAATATTGGATGAAATGAGATCCGATTTTGCACAAATACATTTTGGGATTTTTCAGTGGGATTTCCAGCCGATTTCGACTGCCTTCCAGCAAGGTTTTCAAGCTGTTTTTCAGTGAATTTTCATGGGCTGGAAAATGAGAAAGTGGCAACGATCTTATGCGCCGGATTGCATGAAAATTAATGTTTTACAAAAAAAAAATGAGGGCGTTGCCCTCGACCCGCTTTGCAGTGGCGCAGGGAAGCCACAAGGGGGAAAGCCCCCTTGACCCCTGTCGTTCCCTGAGACAGTCGTCCTGGAGAAAAGAATATTCTATGTTTTGGGAAAACTAGTAAAACCCAAAATTCATAAAAGATGAATGGTACATCGGAAGTGAAGCGGCTGAAGTTGGCAACCAAAATGCAGCTGTGTGTAAAATGCAAAGATTTAGTGAAAATCGACATTTTAGAAGTGGTGTGGTTTTCACATCCAAGGTCGAAATGAAGCATGTGGATAGGCATTGGAAAGCTTATCCAGCAAGGAACAAGGATAAGTGACCAGAACCTGAGCATGAAGCAACAAAGTGCTAATGATGGCCACTATTATCAAATGGACAAATCTGGACAGTTGCATGCCCAGGGGCAGCAAGAAATATGAAGTCAACTAGCTGCTGTGTGAAAAAGGGAATTCCATGAGAAGATGAGGGATTTGAAAGGAAAGTTTTCAGTAGAGCCTATCTTGCTAATTACAACTACATTTCCTAAGTTTATGCTTGAAATGCATGAGGATATGTATTGCATGCATAGGATATTGCATGATTGGTAAGAATATTAGAAATTATATATTTATAATGAACCACTAATGATAATCATTGCTTTGATGTTGGCATTAGTGGAAAACCCCAACGATGACATGGACCTAGCTGAATGTGTTGTCGATGCTGATGAATGGGACCACCAACCCTATGAAGAAAGGGATAAGGCAACGAGTCCATAACAAAAGTTGGTGAGCAATTCTATAATCTCCTGCAAAGGACCAACCAAATTGGTCGTGTCCAAGGTGTAAGTAGAACCCATACAGGTAAGAATTTGCTTATGAAAAATTCCATGTATTGGTACAGGTAAGAGACCTCCTACCATGTGGAAATTTGAATATAGAAAGGTGTCATGCCTATATATGTTGATGATATTGATTATAATAATGCATCCTATATGAATTAGTCATGGTTAGCCCATGGTATGTTTCAATGCATTGAGATGAATGCATGTGATCTTGTGAATAACTAACAGCTGAAATGATGAATTAATGATAATTCTGGAACTGTTTCGAAGATTGTTATGAATGCAGGATAGTCATGATCAATTGGATGCCAGAAATGCTCTATTGAAGAGCAAGGTGGTATGAATGCTATGCTTGAGAAGTAAGGAGTATCTAACCACTTCATTTAAATTGCATGAATGCTGTGACTATAGCTTGCAATGTTAGCATAATAATGATTGCATGAAGTAAATGAGTTGTGGTATATATTGATGTGACTAACAGTTGGAAGTATTTGAATTTTATAAATTCTGAAAATACTTTGGTGATGGTTGTAGCAATGAAAAGGTTATGTGCATCCATACTTACCAAGTGTTTGGTTGATTGAAACTCATGTTTCAGGTAGATTCTTTCGAGAATGGCATTGATAGGTAAGAACCTGACCAATGCCAAAATCTACCATGTGAAAGAGCTTATTTAATTTGAATCGTGAATTTCAAATTTAAGAAATTGCTGACAACTGCTAGTCACTACTGGCTTGCATAAGCTTGTGTTTGGATGTTTGAAGCTTATGTTTCAGGTAGATTATTTCAAGCATGGCAGTGAGAGGTAAGATCCTAACCAATGCTAGAATCTGCCATATGATATGCATAATAGGTTGTTAAAATTCGAATTGTGAATTTTGGATTTGAGAAATTGCTGACAACCACTAGCCACTGTTGGCTTGCATAAGCTTGTGGTTGGATGTTTGAAGCTTATGTTTCAGGTAGATTGTTTCGAGCATGGCGGTGAGAGGTAAGACCATGACCGATGCCGTAATCTACAATTTATGAGAAGAAGCCTCATGGTTGTGAAAATAGTTGATATGCATAATGGGTTGTTAAATTTGAATTGTGGATTTCGGATTTAAGAAAGTGCTAACGACTACTAATCATTGTTGGCTTGTATAAGATTGTGTCAGGAGGGACACATGGTAAGTGGGTAATCATGTTATGATAGTAAGCATAAATTTTAATGGGCATAGTAATGCTGCTTACGAGAAACCCACAATTGAACAAGTCAATTTCTATAGTAGATATAATTGAATTTGATTTCTAATGTCATTGCTTGGTTATGGAACGATCAATTTGGATTGTAGTATCAAGTAATGATTGACTGTTTGGATATTTGATGAATGTGTCAGGGGTACACACTCCAGGAAGATTATATGTGATGACCTGCAAGAGCCAAACTTCAGGGGAAGGTTTCCCTTGGAAATGGGTTTCGGGTGAAACGCCATTAGACATTTTGAAATGTCTCATCTGCACTGCATGTTTGGTAATAATATGAGTGAGATGGTATAGATTATGTCGGCAAGACATGTAGAAAGGAAGCAGGGATGAGGGCTTGGGTTGCTTAATAACCTGGTGATTGGAAACCACACAGACAGAGCTAGAGGGCTGACTTTCTTCTCCACAACCCCGGGATAGCACTGGAAGGGAATGCAGGGCCTGAGGGACTGAGTAGCAGAGAAGGGACTAATTCCTTGTGTTGGGTGTGCATGGGTGTCTTAGAAGTCAGGCTAGTTCTGGTGTAGGTATTCCTAGCTCTGCAGCGAACTCACCAGCTTAGCATTCAGCCTTTCCCAACTCCTTGACGGTGCCTAATAGATATAAAGGCATACTGCGACGGCAAATGGATAAGTGTTCTGTAACCCTTGCTATGAATGTGCATGTTTAATTATTAAATTCCATATGCAAAACATGTTTTGATATAATATCCATTATGACCGACTGCTTGAGTATGCATAGGGCCTGCATGGCACACACCGGGAATGGGTGCACACTTTTCTGATGTTGATTCATGAAAGGGTTGTCAATATTGATTACACTCTAGGGAGTGGACACACTCCTAGTGTCTCAATACTTGATAGTGAATGATGAGAAATGTGATTACAGTTTTGAGCAATAATGCTGATGAGTTTTCTTGCATTGCTTGTGTGCTTGTGTTGATAGGCTAAAGGTAAAGGTAAAGGTAAAGGTAAGATGGTAAATGGTTGTTGTGAGGGGTTGCGGAGTAAGGGTTATGGTCGATATAAGTGTATGTTGGTATAAGTGTATGTGTCATTGTTGACATACGTGTATGATGGGCTGTGATATGCCTGAGGATCCATAGTAGATCCTAGACCTGGAGATGGTCATGGTAAAGTTCCAAGCCCAGTTGACATGAGGATGTACTGGCTGGACATTAATTATTTGATGTTGTGGAGCAGCCGGCGTGCTGACCTAACACCTAAGTCCATAGGCGATCCCAAGGATTGCAAAGCAAAGCAGGATCCTGTGGACGAACGAAACGCGCAATACAGATAAGTATTGGATTATTTTGCTTATGAATATACATGTGTATATGATTTGGATATGATGTTTTAAAACTCTTGCTCTAAGAGATAAAACTAATGAGAATAAACTAAACATGTGAATTCATTCAATGTTGGATATAGGTATCGTTGGAAGCGAGGACTATGAGAGCATCCTAGAGGTGCATGTGGACATGTGACTGTCCTGGAAGCTCAGAATGAGCGGTAATGAAAAAGGTGCTAGTAAGACGGGGGAGTCCTAGCAGCCGAGACAAGCCATGTGGAGAGACTCCATGGTTTAGAGGTCTGGAATAGACCAAAGACACTAAGTGTCATGACCAAGAAGGATTGGTCCAGCATTCACGGTGAAGTGAAAGAGGCTGAGAGCATGAAAAGCCACTGCGATGGTGTGGGTTCCAGGATGGAACAAAATAAAGAGGGGAAAAACTCTTATTGCTCTCTCTTGCCTTCTGATTATATATATATATATATGTTTATGCATTGTGAAAACAAAAGATTGTTGAATGCATGTATGACTGAAAATGGAATGTGTGTATTTGCTTAAAGTAAATTTTGAATGCTGGAATAGTTAATTCCCTGCCTAGGGATGGACATGAATGAGCTCATGTGCCTATTGGGAAGGCATGAAAAATATGAAAGTCTCCTTGATAAGGCTTGGACTGTCATGCCAAATGGGAAATTAATTGACTGATTTTAATGTCTATATTATGCTTGGCCTGATAGAATTTCAATGGTGCATTTCACAGGTGAGAAAGGTGAAACCAAGTGGTGCACACTGATCATGGCAGCAGATCAAAAGTTTTTGGACTTAGCTGGAAGTCTCCTTCAAGTGATTGCCAAGACCCAAGAGAATCTTGGGGAGATGCTCAGGATACAGAGGAGGCAGAGTGAAATGAACCACCAGATTTTGCAAGACCCTATTGGTTTGCAAAGGGAGGTGAAAAGCCTTCTGGGGGAAATCAGTAAAGGAAAGGAAGGTGGATCAGCGATGGGACAATTGTCCAAGCGACCCGATAAGAAATGGTCCAGGCATGAAGACTCAAAGGAAATTGAGCAGGTAAAGATGAAGCAGCCAGTGAGATGCTGGAGATGCGGAGAACATCATTTATGCTGGGATTGCCCAATGAGGGAACATGATGAAGGCAATAGCCACAAAGTTCATAGACTTCGGGATCAGCTGGGAGCTGAGAACCAGCGGGAGAAGTCCACGGAAGCCGAGGGGCTTGGTCTTGAACGTTCAAAGTAGATGATTGAACGTGGGACAGATCTGCAATTTTGAAATTTTGATGTGCAATTGTATATATATTGTATATATGTAATGGAACAGTGAGGACAGTGTTATTCCAAGGGGGAGGGGAATGTAATGTCTTGGTTTTGACCTTGTTTGCATGATGTATATATTGTCATTAATTGTGGTGAGGAGCTCAAGGCAAAATCCCCACCATCGATTTGGTTGTGAATGTTTCGGCAATAGGGATAGTTGCCGATGGTATGTTGTGCTATCCGGCACATTATAATTCGGCATCATGTAAACATGCACATCAAATAAAATGAACCACAACCAGCTACGACAGTGCAACGTTGAATGAACAGGGCATGATCCCAAAGGATAAGGGGCGGGGGATGTCAAACATTGGTTTATGGGGGGGAAAACCCATGTGTTACCACCTTGTTGTGTCTATGCCATCTTCCCTTGTCAACCTCTTCAATGTCTTGATTTTGTTAGTTGGGGGCAATTATTGCATGAGGAAACGTGGGCATGGGAAAACATGGGTTTGGGCAGGCTGCTGTCAGTTTTGGACGGTATGCATGCCCAGTGGAGAACCTTCGTTTCTCTCACACCAGTCTTCATTCTCCCCATGGTTGGTTGCCCTTACGTCTGATCTATTCTTCCTCACGCAGAGGCCGGTTCTGTTCTTTCCTCCTCACGCAGAGAACAACAAATTGTTCTCTCGCGACCTTGCCTTCTCACACAGCCAGGAGAGGAGCTGTGTATCGGTGGTCGTTTATGTTTTCCCACAGAGAGGAAATCGGGCATGTTTTTCCTGTGTTTTGGGCTCACTGATTATGTTTTGGGGCTGCTGTCTTTCCACGCTTTGTTGGTTGTGGTGTCCAATTACGTTTTGGGGCCACTGTGCATCCATAGTGAGCTACTGTTAGTCTGTGCCATCTCCTTCTGCGACTGCATTAAGGAGCAGTGTGTTGTGGGATTTTGGATGTTGGATGGTTGTTGACTGCCATGTCCATTGGCTGAGTTTCCCTGCTGTTTGTGGACCGTGTGACGTTGCCCAGCCATTCCATTAGGGAAATGGTATGTGCTGTTGGCTGAATTTCCCTGTTTGGGACCGTGGATTGTTGCTATCATCCATTGTATGTTTGTGGTTGCTGACACACCCTGGTTTGGGTGTTGTTGCTGAGTTGTTTTGGCCATGATAGGGCCAAGAATAACTCCATGTTGCCTTGTGGGCTTGAGCCGTGCTCACCTTTTATTGGGATTATCCATGGTTGTCTTGCTTCTTCACAGGGCTGTGAAGGGTTGTTTTGCTACTGGTATGCAGTGGTTGGTCTTCGGACTGTGCTGGCTTGGCCTATCTGTTGATGGCCTGATAAACCCGGCAGTGTTGGTTTGGCTGTTTGGTGTCCCCTTGGCTATGTGTAAGCATGCAGTCGACCCTTATCCTAGAGGAATCATGCCCAGCTTGGGGGTGGCAGTGTGCTAAGAGATTGATGAGCACACTGGCCTATGGTTGGGTGGAACGTTGCAGTGACGTAGCTGGTTGCGGGTGAATTCTCCATCGAAAGATAAGTGCTGTTGACTGTTTCTTCTCTGCAATCTATATCTACTGTATAATGAATTATGATGAACATGATTAATGCTGGAAATGTATGTGTGTTGCTTCTGCTGAATGTGGATTCTTTCTACATCTGTGTATGCTTGTAAGTTTTAATTCCAGCATTGATGTTTGATTATGTTCATGAGGTTTTTTGCCCGGTTGTTTTGGTGTTTCGTCGCATCCTCTTCGCCGGTCTGAGGGATGGGGACGTGACATTAACATTTTTTCAAGGAATATAAAAATTTGTCATTATTAGTCCCTACAAATGGCACTAACTATTGATTTGTTTGCAAAAAAAATTATCATTAAAATGTTTAAAAAAAAATCAAATAATCATTTAACTACTTTTTGGTTGGATAAAAAGAAGTTGTGGTGGTCTGTTTTTTCAATGTCAAATCACAAAATATTATGTTAGATATTTTGAAATTTCCTAACCTATATGTTTCTTTGTAAGACAATTTACTACTAGTGATATGAATATGTTTGTAATTTTTTCATTTTATCTTGACTGAACATCCCTTCTACAAATTACTATCACTGGGGTTTCTATAGTTCTCTTTTCAAGGTTTAATAAATCCTTTGACTTTTTTAAAGCACCAACAATGACCTAATCAATGTAACCTTTGGAGTTGTGAATCTAAAAATGGGGGACGTAGTGTTTTCTCGGGGGCGCATTCTCATCCACAGTTGATCGCTGTTGTTGTTTACTATTGAGGGAGGGGCTAACAAGGTGTATTGGACACATTTTATGAGATTTCTAAACACACGAGATCCGGGGCATTACGGTCTGAGATTTCCGCCTTTGAAAATACTTTTCTAGCATTCTAAAACTCTGTTGGGGCACTCTTCCTAAGGATATTCATTGGTTGGGGTCATATCGAACTACTTGGGCACAATTGAGAGGGCTGCTACAACAATATTGGGGGCAAGCAAATCGTTTTTTTACCCACAATGAGCTGCAACAAATAGTCATCTATATCAGTCAGGTTCCATCTGTACTGAGCTTATTTGCTGCAATAACATAGATCATGTCTTGATTTGAATATATGTAATGTTGTTTAATGTTGAATCCAATAGAATTTCAGTTGTGCCAATTGTTTTGATATTTGTAAATTGCTTGATTAAAATCCTAAGCCAATAAAGTCTTAAACACAATAGCAATCAATTCGGGAACGAGTCATTTTTGGTTTTTTTCCAGCTGGAATTCTCACATATTAACCCATAAGAACTTGTCCTTAACTGGGGAAATGTGCAGTTTAACATTCCAAGGCATGTTTATATTTCAATACTCTTGGATTTGATTTCCCCTATATATTTATGTTCAAGGTATAGAGCGTTCTCAAGCAGGTCTGTCATAGAGAAATTATTCAATAAAATATTCATTTCATTCATCAAATGTGAAAAAAAATGACAATAAAAACATATCTCATAACTAAAAATATTCAACAATAAACATATATTTCAAACAACTGCACTATAAAATCAAGTTTAAAAGTGACATGATCGCGTCTAACAAGGGTTAATTCCATAACTCAATTATCAGATTTAGAGATGCGGTCTGTGACTGAAGTCTTGGCAGCTGGATATACACCAATTTGGTTGATGATAGTTGCTAATACCCCTTACTCCAACACTATTCTTTATCAGTACTGCTCCAGCTCTTCGGAACAATCCAACTATCTTTGAATATGCATTCTGCCACCCCCACTTTAACGTTCCAAGGCATGTTTATATTTAGATACTCTTGGATTTGATTTCCCATATCAGGGTAATTTGGTTGGCGTGGTACCCCATGTTAACGAATGAGAACTTGTCCGTTACTGGGGAAATGTGTGCTTCATCTTTGCAGGCATGTTTATATTTAGATACCCTTGGATAATTGGATTTTGATTTCCCCTATTGGGTTAAATTGGTTCATACCTTGGTTTTTCATACCCTACTGCTGCTGCACATTAACTGTCACGATTTGGGCTCTTGTGGTTATCATACTCAACAAGATAAAGCTGCGATTTAGCTGGGAGGCAAACTTCATTCCCAATCACATGTTCCATTGCAAACGAGGTATCTCTGGCTGATACGTGAACAAATCTCCTGCAAAAGATGTCATCAACAGCTACAATAAATCACTATGCTCATTCTTAGTCAAGCAGTCAACTATTGTACAAACCTTTCTTGTTGACAAGCTTCAGATTGTCTACCAAGAAGGCGTGAACCTGAACTGCAGTATTCAACTCTTGTAAAAGCCATGATCTAGCACACAACACTTGGGAGAGCCATGAACTCTTGTGTGAGATACATTTGCTCATAAAAAAATGGATCGCTTTCATACTCTATCAGTTTCCATTACTAAAGAGAGCCTGAACCATTAATATGGCCAAAGAATTAGGTTTGTAACAAGTTGTTACAGCCAACAATGATCCACTTTCATCACTATTTTGAGGGTTGTAACAAGCTGCTACAACCAGCAGTGATCCACTTTCATCACTATTTTGAGGTTAGCAATAATTTATCTCTGATATTTGATTATTATAGATTGAATCTGAGGCACTATTTATTACCAGACTTAAATAAATAGATCTATATATCTAGCTGGGCTCTCCAGTTGATAACATTGGATTTATGGTGTTTATTGGTGACATGCAATTAACCATTGAATAAGAAAATTGTCACACAATTATTATTACCATCAACAATAGCCATATTTATCAGTTGCATTAAAATAAAGAAGAGAAGACAAATATTACATGTTGAATCCCTTAATTGGCATATTGCATTGGGCAAAACACATGCAATAGTGCAAATTAGCAGTTTGGGATATTACAGTCACATGCAATAGTGCAAATCAGCAGTTTGGGATATCACACTTCTCTCATTGTTTGTATTCTTTCTTGACATCAATGACAACACTGTTTCTGAGATTCTGTTTTCCTTTTTTCTAAGTTACCATGGGAATTGGCCTCAAAATTGTATTTTCAACACCCATGGAAGTCTACATTTCTTAGTGATAATATCCCATATGCAATCTGATCAAAGCTACAGTCTAATCATTTGACTCTCGTCCCACAAAACGAAAGAGATTCCACATCATTTCAATGAGAGAATTCACACTTGAATTTTACACCAGCACCTTGTAGCAAATAAGTAATTAACTTCCTAGCTCTTTTAAACTGAGAATATCCTTGAAATTCAATTTCTGACTACACAATATTAAAAGATTTCAAAAAGGATTAACCATCTGAAACATGAGCCCAAATTTAACTGTATGTTTAATCTGGCTGCAAGGAATGCATTTTCATTCCAATTAAAAAAAAACTTTCAAAAAGATCATGACATGGCAATACACGCAAACATTGTAAAAATTTACAGTTTGTCTTCACACTTTGACAAAGGAGCCATATTCTCCTTGAGACTCTTTGTTCCTTTGGATATTAGTCATAAACTGCCTATCTTGGGAACCAAATCCCAATGAATAAGATCCAATAATATCCTAGTGATCAAACATAGACTTCAGATGAAAATTAATATTAATTTCCCTCAGATGAAGCAGTTCTAAGAGTATGCGTAGAGTAAATTGGCTCTAAGCTACTTACCTATTTGTGCCAATTAGTCCCCTTGTTGTGTATGCACATGAAGTGAGATGTGATGAGGTAAGCATGAAGTGAAAAGGGAGGTGGGTCTAAGGTCTGCATCAAGAGTGTATGAATAAATGAATATGGATAGGTGTCCATGACATGATGGGAAGAAGTGTTCATGATAGGACCGTATACTTGTAGATGAAAATATATAGGGAATATAGCAGTTAACTATCATTGAAATCAGTCATTCTGGTGGATAGTGAGATTTTTATTGCCACTCTAATTATCATTAAATACGTAATTCATTATGGATGGATATCTCTATCTATCAAACAAAAACACCCGATTCAGAATCAATTGAAACGATTCATCTCATCTCTTTTCAAGTGCATTATTGGAAGCACTTACCAACCTTTTGGTTTGCCAGACCTTATTACATACAGACGCAATATTGACGGGGTGGTCATATCAGGCGGGAGGAAGGGCACTTATCTAATAGGAGCAGAATTATGAAACGAATGATTCAATAAATTTAGTAGTTTTAAGAGGTCGAATCAAGATCTTGGCCCGGGCGATAAAAACAGACACACTTAGAAATAACCGGAATAAGTCAAATAATAATACCCTGGCCCACATCATACTGCTCTAATTAAAATCCTTGTTCTATAGAAATAAACATCGACAAAATGTCTTAGTGAATAGGGACACAAAACTACTGATCTACCATTCTTTTGTGATTGATTCTTCTCCGAGGTGTATAATGATTATTCCCGCTTGCTTTTATGATAACATAAACTTATGAGAATAGGTCCTTCGGTGATGCCTACAAAATAGAGTTCATTACTATAGATCAGTGCAGAGAGTTAGATAAAGAAAGTAATTCCTCTGAGAGAAACACTATTGAAGGCTTGGTTATGAGCTTGCTGTGGTAATGTGCAATCCTAAGATTTGAACAAGAAAGTTCCTATTTCATAGAACTTCCTTAAGGTTAGTTTGCATAACTCTAAATTATTGTATTATGCAAGAATGGGTGGGTCTATAAGCGTTGGAAAGTATCATATAAAATAGGAGATGAAATTGAGGGAGATCTCCATGACAGGTCTGCTCATTCCTATGATACTTTTCCTCTTCTCTAAAGCTTCCACAGAAGGGAAAACTAGCAAGTTTTTGTTTGTCTTCTGAGCCCCAGTCAGCTAAAAAAACTCAGAAATATGGAGTAAGGGGACTTTGTACCATCATTCAAGGAGCTAAACCGGGTGGGACTTTGGAGCACATATTTGGTTATTTCAACAGCCTTACTAAAGTGATGGTTACAACCATGAATAAATATGAATCCCAACTATGGAAAAGGGTTGAAACTGCATGTAATTGTGATTGCGGTTTTCAAATGGTATCGTTCCAAATGCCAGTTTGAAACTGCTTTCATGGAGAAGTTCAGAGATAAAAAAATATGGATATATTGATGATTGAAATTTCACAAATAAATATGGAGAACAAAGAACGCATCAAAGATTGAAATCATAGATTCAATTCACTATTGAACAAATTCCCTGCTGATGCGCGACTGACCAATAACTTACAAATTGGATTTTACACTCGAGCCCTCCCTATTACAACTGCTTTATTTGAGAAAAGGGAAAGGAAGAAGACTTTTGGCTGAAACCTTTGAGAAAGCAATATCAATGGAGCTCATTGGGGTGCCCATGATTTAGGGGGTGACCAAGTGATGGTGATCATGGAAATTTATATGCCCTCCTAACCTCGAGCAAGACATCCTTTGTATTTATGCAATAAATCTCTTATTTCTTTATAGCATTCCATCCGATAAGATAATAAAAATTGACTAGTTGTGGATCAATTTATTGCCCCTAATTACATAGCAGTATTCTACATGACTAGCTGAAATAAATTGATTATTGGGCCGGAAAAGTTGTTGGAAGTTAGGCCTATCAGTCGCTTTTCTCCCCCCCATTCTCATAATATTATGACTAACATGAAAGAGATTAAGTATTTTATCTAATGTCCTCACTTTCCCTTAGGCCATACAAATGTCCCTTCGTCCATAGGGATATGTCGTTGTCTTTCCTATTTTTATAGATACTTTAGGCTATGGGTATTGAACTGCATCTCGATCTGTAGTAAGGGATGTAACTGGCTATCGCAGGTACTGGTCCTGGCTCAGATGTTGCTAGTGCTTATAGGTATCAAACTGCATCTTGTTCATATGGATCTAGATATATCTATCGATCTGGGCAGAGGCAGGGCTTCGATTGTTTTGCTTGTTTTGCTATGTCTTCGTAGAAATTCTTTTCTGAGTGAAGAACAAATTGTAGTTTCCGTCATCCTAGACAACGCCATTGTTGCACAAGAAATATTTTAGGCATCCTATAAGAAACATTTGTTTCAGAATTTTCTCTTGGAGAGCATCTGCAAGGATTCTTTACCTGGGGAAATATGGGTGTTCCTGCATTTTACAAATGGTTGGCTGATAAATATCCTCTAATAGTAATGGACGTTATAGAGGAAGAGCCCATCAAGATCAATGGCGTTACCATTCCAGTCGATACCAGCAAGCCTAACCCTAATAATATGGAGTTTGATAATCTTTATCTAGACATGAACGAGATTATTCATCCCTGCTTCCATCTCAAAGACCAGGTATGCATTTATTTATTAGATCTTGTATATTTTTTACACATTAAAATTTTGGGATTGTAGAACTGAAAAGAGGGTAATCTAATGTTAAGAACGAATTTACGTAGTAGCTGTAAAGATGGTCAACTACCAAAACTTTTTAATCGAAGAATAAATTTCAAGGAAGTGCTGCAAAGTTCAAACAAGGGTTGTTTCTCAAAACATTTTGATGTTAATTGGAATTTGACGCTGATTAAATTAAAATTTTGATTTATTTCACATTGGTTCTGAGGTCGCTTCCACTGCAGCATATACATCCAACACATTCTTATGCCAATGGTTTCGCTTACACCTTTTCCTCCTCTATGGGATGGTGTTCTGACAGACCCTGGGTGTGTGTGATTGGTTGTGGGATGGTGTTCTGACAGACCCTGGGTGTGTGTGATTGGTTGTGGGATGAAAATGCATGCTTGGACAATGGGGGTGCATTCATAGAGTCAGCGGCCCACCTTCTGTGTGATCAGTTGTGAGATGAACATATGTGCTTGCTTAGGACCCCTTCCTTCTTTGCCACTCCTTGTCTTTGGGATGTGTTGTGTGGGACCTGGGTCTGCATTCAATAGTGAGAAATAAACAACAATGAGCAATAAACATGGCATAATAAATCATTAGATATGGTGTCCTGGAGTAGTTTTCATGATATTAAAATCTTATCTCCTCTCTAAGGAAAGATGTACTATAAACTGGGTAGTTCTCAAAGAATATTGAATCTTCTAAACTTAAATTAAAGTCTATTTTAGAGATACCCATCCAAAAGATTTGAATTGATGTCAACCTTGCAATTATATATCTATTATTTGGATAATATATTCCATCCATTTTGGTTCAAGGATGGAATTGGTTAAATAGATTCTTACTAGGATCATAGTCGAATTCTTTTCCATTAAATTCTTCCATATTCCCCAATATTTAAGAGTTTTGTAATAAAAAGTATCAGAGGGACATAATAAAAAATGATGTAACATACAAACTGATTGAGAATTGATTTAAATAAATGGAATCAGAGAAATTAGATCAGTTGTTTGGGATGGGGATAGAGGGATTCGAATCCTTAAAGTTTAGAAAGCCAACATGTATAAGCTAACTTATTTTCATCTTGTAATGTGCATTGTTGTTAACGTTGACATGTAGAGTTGTATTCTCCAAGGTTGATTTGATAGTCTCTTTATAGTAGAGAAGTCATAATTGGATTACTAAATGTCAAATCATTGGACTCATTCTTTAGAATAGCTTCCATCGAGTCTTTGCGTCCTTAACCAAGAAGAAACCAAATGCATATTCATCCAAAATCTTGAAGCTTCAGGTTGGAAGTTCAACAAATCTTATGAGTTGCTCATGATAGAATCATTGTGAGACTTTTCACCAAAACGCACTTAGAAAATGCATACTCTGTAACTTGCGTTTTTTTAAAAATCTTCTGTCAATAAATAACTCTATTTTAAAATAACCATGCTTTTTATTTTTTATTTTAACTTAAACCATAAACTCTTTTTAATTCGGTTTTCATTTAAAAAGTCACGCCTTTCTTTTATTTAATTGTAACATATTGTTTGAAAACAATCATGCTCTTTATTAAACTATAAATCTGTTTTAAATAAACCCTTGATTTATAAAAAACTATTTTCTATTCCTGTAGCTGCTCTATTTGTAATTCCTGTAGCTTAATCTTTTTAAAAACTAAGTTAATATCTTCTTCATAACACCTTCTGCATTTCCATTCCTGGAAATGTGTGTTTTTATAAAAGGACATACTCCATTTTTAAATAGCTCTAACAGTTCACCAACTCCTTGGTTTACAAAATTTTCTAGTTTATGTTCTCTTTAACATTTTAATAATGTTCAATATTAACAACTTGTCTTTTATTTCTGTAACATATCTTACCATCAATTATGTAGGCAAAACATAGCATACTCAAATCCTAGTGAGCTTCCTCAATGCTCCTGCAGTCATTACATAACCTCTGAGGACTTATTCTGAGTCATGGCGGGCATTTTCCTAAAACAGTGCAAATCTGACTGCGAAGCACTTTTGACAATTTAATATTTACTTCCTCAGATTTTTCCAAGACAAACTGGATACATGGTTAGATAGAACAAATAACGTTCTATAGTTTGATCATATTGTTCTGGAATTTCCTTCCACATACAACTTATGGCGGGCATTTAAAAATGGCTTTTCATAACTGTTTTTCAACACTAAGACAGTTTTGACAAACTCTGGTTTTTTACTGTGCCAGGAGGCGTTTTGGCAAGCTGATATCTTTTTCCTCAAGGAATTTTTGAGAGATATTAAACCATGGATGGATGAAACATAAAACATAATAGATCCCCATGTATTCAAAACAATTTAATATTTCTCCTACAGGAAATGGCAGGCATTTTTTTGAAGCCATTTTTTCTTATTTTCATACAAAAAGGCAGTAAAACTGGTTTTAACCCTGTTTTGGAAATTATGTATTTTTATCCTCACACATTTTAAAAAAATTCTGAAACTATGGTCATGTGAACCTATCAGCCAGATTCAACATTGTTCTTTCATTTTATTTTTATCACCTTCCTAGAGAAAATGGTGGGCATTTCCCTGAGGCACTTATGCAGTTTTTGGTAGTATAAAAATAGTGCAAAACAGCCTGAAACCTTGTTTTTGCAGGCCTATAACGTTTTCCTCAGACATGATCAATGAAAAATATGACCATTTTCAGGTATAACAATAAAATTACTTCAGGATGACCATGAGGGGTGGGCATTTTCATTCTCCTACAAATTATGGCAGGCATTTCTATATTGCAGTTTTTACTAAATTTCCTATACTTGGTCATTTTCCAGTTTTGCACAAAATTGTCATAACTTACCAGAATGATGTCAAATTGCAACCATGACTACCTGATGACTCTAGGACACCATCGCGAGTGTTTCAAGCCTCATCACACATGCCACATCATCACATATGCCATGTCATTTCTTCCTTTGACTTCCTTTGACTTTTACTGAGTTTTGCCCTGCCATAATGTCTTGGTTAGTCCTTGGTCATTACAGAACTCTTCTTGACATCAATGACAACTCTTGCCAACCTATATTTCCAACATCAGATAGGTTTGAATTGTTTGATTACTTATTTTAATCTTTTATGTTCCTATGTGGAATTTTATTGGTAGCATATAGAATCTTATTCAAATTTCACCTGTTATAGATGGTGTTGCACCAAGAGCTAAGATGAACCAACAACGTTCCCATCGTTTCAGGGAAGCCAAAGATGCACCTGATTTGGTGAGTGTTAGGAAAAATGGTAATAATATTCAAAAGAGAAGATGTTTATAAGCACAACAAAACATACTTTCAAGCTGAGAATGAGGTTTAATGTTTTTGCATGCACTTGTCAGGCGGTTGAAGAGGAAAGATTAAGAAAATAGTTTGAGGAAGAAGGTAGGCTTTTAGCTCCTAAAGTGAAGTCTGAAGCATGTGACTCAAATATAATTACTCATGGGACGGAATTTATGGTGACACTATCAATTGCTCTTCAATATTACATACACATGAAATTAAACTATGATCCTGGCTAGCGAAATATCAAGGTATGCCCTGATCACATTTTTTGCTGCTGCACCATATCGACATGAAAATAGAAATTTAAAAAAAAACTAACTGTTGATGCTTTTCTTTCCTTCTATTCCAGATATATGCTCTTTTTGGTTGGATTATGTTTTGGTCTCTCCTTTTTCTCCTTCTTGTTACATGTATTTTAATTGTGTTTGATTGAAATTTTGAAGGTTATTCTCTCTGATGCAAGTGTTTTAGTGAAGGCGAGCACAAAATCATGACGTATATTCACCTGCAAAGAAATCTTGCAGGCTTTCATCCCAATACAAGACATTGCTTATATGGGCTGGGAAGTGCTTCATTGTTCAAGGAAAAGGAAATTATAATCACTACTGATATTCAAATATTGCTGTTGGTAAATGCCTTTGTCCCAATGGCTGCAGGATGCTGATCTAATCATGTTAGCATTGTCTACTCATGAGGTGCACTTCTCAATTTTGAGAGAGGTTAGTGCTCCTGATTTATAGAGAACGAAGTGTAATAGAACTATTGGTATTCTTCACCATTGTGTAGTAGTTCAATCTCATGATTATTTCCTTAGAATCAAGATCAAGGTCCTTATTTTCATTTGATATGGGTCATGATGCATTGACATGCACAAGCAACCACTAGGTTTTTCTTTTAAGGATTTAATGAGTACATTTTTATCGCTATCTGATTTCTTTTATTGCACTTTTGTGCATTACATATTGTAACATCCACCCATTCTCTTAGATCACGTTGCCTTGAAGAGGAAATGGTTCATACATTGTCAAACTCTTAGAAATAATTATTGCATCTTTGTATTGGGAAGAGGTTCTGGTAGTCCTATCTTCGAACTCATGGGAAGTACTTTCAAATTTATATCACTCTTATTGATCTCTAGATATGTCTTATATGTTGATGACCTTTACCAAACCAAATAAATGTCTAAGCGTTAACCCAATAAACTCCTGAACTGTTATACTCATCTATGTTCAAATTTCAATACTTAATCCCATTTCTAGGCTTTACTCTTGAGTGTTACCGGGAGACAAATACCAAAAACCATTGAGCGTAGGATTTATGCTTAGAAATGATACACATGCACCATATCCAAGCATGGTCAGTGACAAAATCATCCCCACAAAAGTAGAGACTCTCTTTTAACAGTTTGTCCTTTATGAAAACAGAAATTAATGCTCATCCTTTGTTCAAGATGAAATTTTTAAATTGCCTGATAGGTTTGTATGACCGAAATGCATTCAGATCGCATTGTCATCTCTTTTACTATAGTCTTTGAAAATAGTGAGAGGAATATGATAACATTGCCTCTTTCCTTATATATGTACTTGTGCAGATTATGGTTTCACCTGGACAACAAGACAAATGCTTCCTTTGTGGTTAGGTTGGTCATTTTGCAAATGCATGTGAAGGATAGCCAAAAAGAAAGCAAGGAGATTTTGATGAGAAAGGTGGTGAACTAAATGTTAATCCTAAAAATCCTTATCTGGTAAGTCGGATATAGGTATAATTTTTGATGTTAGGATTTTGGTTATGCATGCTTGGAGGTTTTTTCTTTTTGTTAATGTTGTATGGTTGCATTAATACTAATAACGGTCCCATTTAGGTCATCATAATTAAAGCAAGTTTCAAGATTATTATAGATCATGTGGACGTTTTACTTTTATTTTTACATCTAACTTGTTTCTGATATCTCAAATATTTGGCAGTTCGTCAACATCTGGGTTTTACGTGAATATTTAGAGTATGATATGAAGATTCCAAAACCTCCAATGGAGATTGATTTTGAACGGGTTGTGGATGATTTTTTCTTCATCTGTTTCTTTGTTGGAAATGATTTCCTTCCACACATGCCTACATTGGAAATTCGCGAGGTTTGTATGTAGAGATGTTACACCTCCTATATTCTATTTGAATTCTTTAAATAGTCACTGAATAAATATTATCTAAATTTACATTCTATTCTGAAATTCATTTTAGTTGAAACGCTTGGAATAGTTTTATGTCCAAGATGATTGTTGTTCTAACTTCTAAGCATGATTATCTCTAGTGTGTAGACAGCTTATTATAGATTTGTTTTTACAGCTCACATTCTATGTTTTGGTTCTATGACAATATTCTTTTGGAAGATAATTTGTTGGTGGCTATTTTCTATTTTACAGGGTGCAATTAATTTGCTCATGGTTGTATACAAGAAAGAATTTAGTGCAATGGGTGGCTATTTGACAGATGCAGGCGAGGTATTATGACACTTATTGCATTTATTATATAATTTTTGTTGGCAATTATTATGTTGACCGGAGGACTTCACTATATGTTACTAGATATTGTGATATTTTCACTTTGGTCTTCTAAATCTTGCAATATGAAGTTGTGTGGCCTTTGAAATTTTAATTATCACTTGAATCGCAATATCTCATGTCCCTCGATTGATGGAAATGATACCGAGTTCATCTTTACCAGCTTTATCCAATTGCTGGCATTAAAGCTGTATAATGTTTTCTCTTTTTGAAATTTCAAATGCACATGGATTTTTATAAAGGCTATAGGACGTCTCCCGTGTCTGAAATTACTGAACATTGAATGAAAGGGTGCTAACTGGTTTGGATACAGCTAGCATTTCCAGCTAAGCTAATATCACACTAAAATGTGGAACATTTTATCATGCAGGTAATATTGGATAGGGTGGAGCATTTTATTCAGGCCGTTGGAACAAATGAGGATAGGATTTTTCAAAAGCAAGCTCATATTCACGAGGTACACATTTAGTTTATATGAAATTATGGAAACCTTTGTCAGTTGTACGTATTTGGGTCTTATTTTGGAAAAAACATAGCTATACATTTTTTAACTATTCAATAACCCCCACTGAGGATAGCACCCTTCCATTGGGCCAAGTTGTGAGCTTAAGAACGTTTTGAATAGGAACTCTATGCCATATGAAAAATGGAAAATGGGTCAATAGCTATTTTTGTAGGGCATTTTATTAGGAAATACATTAAGCCAAGGGAAATACTTTGTTAAAACTCTGGAAATATTAGAAAATACATGTATTTTACATGCTCACACATATTTTACATGTATTTTTATATATGCATATCCAACCATTATGTATCCAATTTGTTCTCAAATATGTACATATATCTATCTATATCTTTAGCTTCTCACTGATAACTAGATGAATTATCATAGTTGACTTATGTTAAGTATTTGATTACTAGCAATATATTAGGTCAGACTAACCTAAGCTTCTTGTTGGTTTTTCTTAAAATTTACGCTCGTTTCCTTTATATCCAAATGAGGGAATAAAATATGATCTACAGGATGAAATGATTGTTATTGCATTTGTTTTATGGGAATGACCCATCTCCTGAAGGATACAACCTGGAAAAGTTCCCAGAAAATGACAAGAAATGGACGCCAACAAACCGTTGTTAGGGAGTTTTTGGAATGGTTAGTATTTTAGAAATGGTACTAGTCTTTTCTCTAAAATTTCTTTTTGATCCCTTCATCATAATGAGTACCATTATCCACTCGATGTAGTTCAGCCACATTACTCTTTTGTACTCGCCATTTTTTATGTTTAGGAAGATATTGTAGATTCATAGTGTATGCTGTTTCCACTGAAAATTCCTTCCTAAGACATTCAACCCCCACCCCCCAACATATTTAGTGAGTGGTCTATTCCTGTTGCGCCTTACAAATATTTAAGGACATTGGAATTAAGTTTCCTTATAGCAATCATGCTATTTCCCAGATTCATTTCTGCAGTTAATTCTCAATTCTCATGCTTTTAAATGCTTGAATCGACAATTCACATTTCATTGCAATGATATAAAATATGTTTCAAGGAACACTCTCTTTATTTTCACTCTTGTTTCCCCACTTTATTAGAACTAATATTATGCAGGTAACTATGTTGGTACATAATTTATAACTTATCTCGTGTGTAATCACATGCAGCTAGGATCAATAGTAGAATTGTCTATCTACTAGAATAAGGTGCAAGATATTACATGTTTGTAACCAGGCTGTCATAATTTGGATGCTAGCTAGACTGGTGGAACATTGCTTTTTTCTTTGGTCATGTGCATGCACTAATGTGTATTGCTAATCACATGGCTTATTAGGTCCTGATATAACCAGAATGCCCAAGCTACATGATTTTAGGTAACCAAATTGGTACTATTACATTTTCATCTTCTGATACATGCAACACTGTTGATGTTGATGAGTGTCTTTTCTAGTATTACAAAATCCTCTTTCTTTGTTGCCTTGTTCGACCATTAGATACTCAAAGTTGTGTATTGATCCTTTTACCATTATAGAGGACTCTATAAGTTAGGTTCTCAAATTCTTAAAGGGTTCTAGCTCAATGGAAGAGCACCTGCCTTACAAGCAGGAGGTTGGTGGTTCGATTCCTCCATGCCCTAATGATATTATAATATCAGTCATATACTAAAAATGACTAAATTAGTGACCAAAACATGAGAGACGAGAAACTAGGCATTAAAAAGGATGCAACACATGGCGCTAATGATGAAGCCAAACATGGCGTTGATATGGTAGCAAAATAAGACGTTACTTTTGATGTAAAACATGGCGCTACATAGAAAGAAAAATATGGTGCAACAATAGAAGAAATATTTGGCATCATTTTGGTAGCAAAACATGATGCAAAAAATGAAGCAAAAATTGGTGCAAATTTGGAAGCGAAAATTGGCACATATTTGGAAGTAAAACATGGTGCAAAATGGGATGCTAAAGTGGTAGCAAAAATGGATGCTAATTTGGATTCTAACATGGTGCTATTAAGGATGCAAATATGGTGCTAACAGGGGTGTCATTTAAGAAGCAAAAGAGGACACTCGCTAGGAAGCAAAGAAGGATGTTATTTAGGAAGCAAACCTCGACGTTGTTTAGGAAGCAAAGTTGGGCGCTATTCTGGAAGCAAACCTTCACGTTGTTTAGGAAGCAAAATTGGACGCTATTCTGGAAGAAAAAAAAGGACGCTATTTTCGATGTCATAAAGGATGTTATTTAGGAAGAAAAAAAAGACTTTTTTTTGGACGCTTTAAGTTTTGTCCATGACGCGTCCCTTTTAGTGTCTAGTTTGACCACTCAATGTAAAAAAATTACACTAAAAAGGGACGCTAATTCCAGGATTTGTTGTAGTGAGATGTATTCCGGTTCTTGCTCCCTCTCCTTCCACACCACCATGGTTGCCTTAAAACCCTATGGAATAATCAACATGGGGTATTAGAAACCATTATCCATCTTTTTTGAACCTCAAAATGTTATGATTTTCCACATTTTTGAGTTTTTTGGTCCAGATTGCGTCATCGCACTTTGTGCTTTCACACAGAGTGATGGAACCATGATTTTCATAAAGGAAATGTGTGGTGGCATCCCAATACTACTTTTCCCACAAAATAAAAGTGTCGTACTAGGAGGGCACAATATCCCCTTAAGGATTGTCGTAAAAAACCCAGAATACAACCTTAAATTGAAAAATAAAACCATGAAAATGAAGGCAAGGAGGAGATGATTCACCTGGTGTGGAAATAATGGTTTCCTATAGATCCAACAATATACACACCAAATTCGACCTAAAAGGGGCTCTTTTACCAAGTTGGGTAAAAAACACAAATGGTAAACAATTTCTAATATTCACCCCTATTTATTTACTTCTTTGGGTTATTTATTAATATATTATTATTATTTTTACCTATAATGGTTCTATATTGCCTAATGTTTGTCAAATTAATGCTTAATGATCTATTGTTGATAATTGCAGGACTCATGGAATAGTATTTCTGGCTACGAAAGAGTTTTGGTTTTTGGCTTTTTGTTAGCTGGAATATTTCACCTCCTGCGGACAACAAGGTGTTCCATTGGTCTGAATGGTTCAAATCCAGAACAAATAGAGGACATAGGTTGAAGAATCTCCCTAGATGCTATAGATATCTGGAATACAGGGCTTTGACAGTTCACCTGTGTACCTGCAAAAAATCTCAACACGAAACGAATCAAAGCAACCAGAATATGATCTATTAATCTATGCTAGTGACTAAGGAATCTAGCAACATATATATGCGAAATCACAACAACAACATCATATGTGGGACAGAAATCAACTTGCATTAGAAATATGAAGAAGTTTACAACCAAGCCTTAGTGTTGACATGCATCTCCATGAAACCAGCTCTTCATCCCCAAAATATCTGACTCTAGCTCTCTATACTCTCTCTAAATGATCTTGGGCCAATAATCAATCCAACAGCATAACAATACCTTCAATGTTCTCTCCTCAACCATGGCTATGAGCTCATATTTATAGGGCTTTAATGGATAGAGATGGTTGAGAAATTAGTGGGTGAGGTGGCCTCTAAGATCCTAGGATGAGGGATCTCAAGCTCAACCAACCCAAAACAGTAGGGATAAGGCAGTACACGAGGCTTATCATCTAGAAGCCTTGAGAAACTTATCTCTTTTCCCTTTTACCCAGGGTATCGCACTTCTCCTTCTATGACAGAGTGGTTATGGTAATAACCACCTATGGACCAAGGGAAATGGGCGGTGGCACCACTTGTGGACAACCTATGAAAGGCGGTGCGAGTAGGGGTACCACTCCTGGATAAAGGGGCATGCACGGTGCTAGGAATTTGTATGACAGATTGATGAAAAACCATTTAGTTTCCACTCCAAAATCTGGGATTCAGGGCAAGTAGGTATGTCAAATGTCTTATCACACGATGGTGACAGGATTTTTGTATAACAGGATACCCCCCAAAGCATGAGTCTTAGAGTGATATGATAAACGAGAGCTTTGAGAACAAATCGTCACTAGGAAATGAAAATGTTGGCTCGATCAGAGTATGCAATCAAGTAGGCATCTGTAGTACATCAGTATGTTGACTCATAGACACAAGTAACCAAACTCATAGCTGCAGAACAATACAAGGCAGATCCATGAGTGGAATAAACAAGCATGGCTACTAGAATACAGTGTAGATCCATGTGATAGAGGACTCAAACTTGGACATAGCTACCAGACATACAATGTAGATCTATGTCATACAGACGCAAATTTCAGCATAGCCACGACCATACAAATGTGGATCCATGCTAGATATACAAAACTCCATTGCAACCTAGGACAAAAGCAATGAGCACTTTTAAACAAATGCCTAGGGTCTTCGTCTCATCTTCCACAAAGTACAATTCTATCCATGTGATTACAATGATCTAAAGGCGAACATGGTGGAAACCACTTGATTACCGACCAATGATGTGAACTGTTAACAAGTGCGAGGGAGATCACCATTAATGTCAATGATTCCCAAGGTACCCTAGTACAATCTACTGAGTGCGAATAGATGTCCTGATGTCGAACACCCAGTCGATTCTATCAATCAAAGGCCAATAATGTGAACCTATGTCGAGAGTGAGAGAATCTGTCATTAAGGAATACAGATCTCAAGGTACTAAACATTGTTTCTAAGACTATTTCTCGGATGATGAGCTGATATCGACGGGGATAGTCTCATCGAAGGAGGGCCATGATGAGTCCCACATCGATGACACGAAACTCGGAACATAGTTCTGGAATGATGTGCACGTAGTAACCATATGACTGACTCAAAGATACTGACACAAAGACTGTGTAGACTGTAGAGGTAAAACTTCTTCAGATCCCCTTTGAACATCGAGTGGCATGACAAAATGACTTGGCAGCATGACTAAACAACATAGATACACAACACAACAGTGGACAATGCATTCTTTTGAAAGACTTAAAGGATTGACATGACTCATGAAAGTGGATCGTCATGGAGATCAGCTGAATACCCAATTGACTGACATGATTGTGCAGACAAGTGCCATGTTCAAAGGTAACAATAAACAACTGCCATTATTTACAAAATGATTCCCTTCCCATTTCCCCCATCATTATTGATGAGTGCCTCTTTTCAGTTTTATGAGTTCAAAGAGGGTAACAAACACTCGATATAGCTTGTCAGAAGACAAGTCCAATCTCATATGTTTTACGAACCTAAGAGAGGAGGGGTTCATTCCCAAAACGGGTCTCTTAATGTTTAATTTAACGAGTCCACTGAAAGAAAACTCAGTATCGTTCATGTTTAGAGAGTCTGAACGAATACGGAAGGAAACTCCATGGGGGTCCTTTTTTGTATGATTTAGTCTCTAAGGCCCAAAAAAGTGTAAAATCATACCTTAGAGAACTCTTCCAGTCATGATTGGCTGGAGTGTTCCTTTTTCGTAAATAGTCCTATCCAAACCAAAAAAGAGATAACCTACCATCTGACGGATGACTCTTCAAATACTTTAATGAGCGTGAAGAAGACAAGATCGCTCGATGATCTTTTCATATCTAGGGAGCCTGGAAAGGGTTTAAAGAGAACTCCATTAGAATTTTTCATGTTTTGAATCCAGAGCAAGAAAAAGTAATAAACTAATCTCAAACCAAATTTCATGTTTTAACTAGAGCACGAAAAATGAAAAGTAAGCTCAACACCATCTTACTGTTTTTAACGAGCTCAAAGATTAGTTGAAAGAATGCTTGAAGACTGGTTTCATTTTTATGAAAGCTCGAAACCAATGGGTAAACTATGCTTGAAAAATCCCATTAACATGATATACAGAGGTTGGAATCTTACTCCCAGCATGATTGCTAGTGAAGCTTACCCCTAGCATGGTTTCTAGTGGCTCGACATGCCCCCCAAGCTTCGTTTCATATAACGATTCTTCTTCCATACCCAACCTAAAAACCTGGTTACTAATGTCAAAATGTTCACCAAGGGGGTAGGAAGAACAAGAATCGGGCAGGAAAAGGTTCAAGTTCTAACACTAAAGTGAAGACTCGACTCAAGGGAAGGGGATCGGTTCCATTTTTATGCAAGCTTGAAACAGAAGGTAACTATGCTTGGAACATGGTTTCATTTTTATTCAATATTGAAACCAAAAGGTAAACTATGCTTAAGGAAACCTACTTCATTTTTTAACGAGCTCGAAATATAAAATGAACTATGCTCAAGAATGATTTCATTTTTATGCAAGCTTGAAACCAAAAGGTAAACTATGCTTGAGGAGATCTATTTCATTTTTTAATGAGCTTGACATAGAATGGGGACTTTGGTCAGGGAAAAACTGACATGATGGTCAGAACCTGACATGATGGTCAGGTGCTATTTCATTTTTTAACAAGCTTGACATAGAATGGGAACTTTTCTCAGGACATGGTTTCATTTTTATGCAAGCTTGAAACCAAAAGCGTAAACTATGCTTAAGGAGTGGTTTTATTTTTTAATGAGCTTGACATAGAATGGGAACTTTTCTCAGGACATGGTTTCATTTTTATGCAAGCTTGAAACCAAAAGCGTAAACTATGCTTAAGGAGTGGTTTTATTTTTTAACGAGCTTGAAACCATAGAGTAAACTATGCTCTAGACATGGTTTCATTTTTATGCAAGCTTGAAACCAAAAGCGTAAACTATGCTTAAGGAGTGGTTTTATTTTTTAATGAGCTTGAAACCATAGGGTAAACTATGCTCGCGAACCTGCTCCTATCCAACATGATATCTAGAGGTTGGTAGGTTTCCCCCATACATAAGAAGCTAGCAACTTAACTCCAGTATGAAGTCCAGAGGTTGGAGCCAAAGTCACTAGATTTGTTAGCTGGAATATTTAACCTCCTGCAGACAGTAAGGTGTTCCACTGGTCTGAATGGTTCAGATCTAGAACAAATAGAGGACAAAGGTGAAGACTCTCCCTAGACACTGTAGATATCTGGAATACAAGGCTTTGATAGTTCACCTGTGTACCTACAAAAAATCTCAACACAAAACGAATCAAAGCAACCAGAATATGATCTACTAATCTATGCTAGTGACTAAGGAATCTAGCAACATATATATGCGAAATCACAACAACAACATCATATGTGGGACAGAAATAAACTTGCATTAGAAATATGAAGAAGTTTACAACCAAGCCTTAGTGTTGATATGCATCTGCATGAAACCAGCTCTTCATCCCCAAAATCTCCAACTCTAGCTCTCTATGCTCTCTCCAAATGATCTTGGGCCAAGAATCAATCCAACAACTTAACAATACCTTCATTCTTCTCTCCTCAACCATGGCTATGAGCTCATATTTATAGGGCTTTAATTGATAGAGATGGTTGAGAAATTAGTGGGTGAGGTGGCCTCTAAGATCCTAGGATGAGGGATCTCGAGCTCAACCAACCCACAACAGTAGGGATAAGGCAGTACACAAGGCTTATCATCTAGAAGCCTCGAGAAACTTCTCTTTTTCCTTTTTTACCTAGGGTGCCGTGCTTTTCCTTTTATGACAGAGCGGTTCTGGTAATAACTTCCTATGGACCAAGGGCAGTGGGTGGTGGCACCGCTTGTGGACAACCTATGAAAGGTGGTGCGAGCAGGGGCGCCGCTCCTGGATAAAGGGGCATGCGCGGTGCTGGGAATTTGTATGATAGATTGATGAAAAACCATTTAGTTTCCACTCCAAAAGCTAGGATTCAGGGAAAGTAGGTATGTCAAATGTCTTATCACATGATGGTGACAGGATTTTGGTATAACACTTTTGTATTCTCTAAAAAATCAAAAAAGCTTCTGGGTGCTCTTGAAACCATAGTCGTGCTCATTAAATGTTAGTACAAAGGTTTCAAGTCTAATTTTATGAATTTTTTGGGCTTGTTAAGCTCTTCAAGAAAAAGGAACCCCAACATAGTTATCTTTAAGCTCTTTTTAGACTATCGAAATATGAAAATATTGCCAAGTGAACTTACCACTTTCACACTCGTAAAAGTAATTGAAAGGTTGTCTTTCGGCAATAATTCACCCATTTTTGGTTTGGTTAGGCTATTTACGAAAAGTCTACACTCTAGTGAAATCATTGATTAGAAGAGTTCTCTAAGGTATTATTTTATACATTTTCGGGCCATGAGGACTAAAATTTACGAAAAAGAATTTTTCAAAGTCTTCTTTAGTTCCATTCAGACTCTCTAAACATGAACGACATTGATTTTTCTTTCATTGGACTCATTAAACTAATAATTGAAAGACCATTTATGGTAACAAACCCCTCTTTTCCCAGGTTCATGAAACATATGGGACTGGATTCGACCAAAAGACAAGATATATCAAGCATTTGTTACCCTTTTCTAGCTCGTTAAAAAGCAAATAGGCACTCATCAGTCATGATGGGGAAATTAAGGGAATGGGAGATAATTTTTTATTAATGGCATCTTTTTCAATCACCTTTGAACATGACACCTGTTTGCATTTCATTCCAACAGTTGGGTTTTCATCTTGTCTCTGAGTTGATCCACTCTTATGAGTCATGTCACTCCTTTGAGTAATTTCAAAGAATGCATCGTCCTTCATCTCATTATGTCTTGGTATCACCTCATCAAGTCAATGCTTCCAAGTCTTTGGTAGTATAGTATGATGTTCAAAGGGAAGTTATGTGTCAAGAATCACCTTTTGCAGTCAAACCTACCTCTCATTTGTTTTGGTTACATTTGAGTCAGTCCTATGGTTACATCATGCTCAATCTCGAACAAATTTGTTCCAAGTTTTGTGTCGTTCATGTGGGATTCATCATGACCCTCCTTCAACGAGACTGTTCCTGTCGAGATTAGCACATCTTCTAGGAATTAGTCTTAGAAACAAGTTAAGTACCTTGAGATATGCATGCCTTAATGGAAGGTTTCCTCGCTTTCGACAATAGGCTTGGATCATTAGCCTTTGATCGAAGGATTTGACCAAGTGTTTGACATCAGTTCATCTGTTCACATTCGGAGGAATGTACTGGGGTACCTTGAGAAGCATTGACATTAATGGTGATTTCCCTCGCACTTGTTAACGGTTTACATCATTGACTAGTAATCAAGTGGTTTCTACCATGTTCGACATCAATACATCTATTCACATGGATATAATCTCACTTTCATGAGAATGGGATGAAGATCCTAGGTATTTGTTGAGCATTCATTTGTTATGATTGAATTCCCCCAGGTTATGATGGAATGTTTTGTATGATTTATTGCATGGATCACATTGTATTTCGATGGCTATGCTCAGATTTGCATTAGTATGACATAGATCTACATTGTATGTCTGGTAACTATGTCCAAATTTGAGTCTCTCTCGCATGGATCTGCGTTGTATTTCAGTAGCCATGACTTTTGTATCTTAGATGGATATGCATTGTATTTCTTGGAGACCATGTTATGAGTCTTATGGGCCAAGTATCAAAGTGTAAATTGTTGTAGAATGGTATTTATTGTTAACGGATTCCGACCATTGAACCCTTGCCTTGAAGTCATAACATGTTCTATCAAAGTATTTTTCATATCTTTTCCCTCTATGCTCATACTTTGGGGGGAATTATTTTTCCACCACTGTGCCTTGCCCATTGACAAAATGCGGTACCAGGATAGTAACACACTTTGCACACTTGTAATGTGTAGTGCTGCCACTTGTTGCCTTTATACAACCAGTGATACCCCTCAACAATGCCTCTTTCCCTAATACAAAGTGTGGTGCTCCTCCCAAAAGTACAAAAAGATAATATCTCAAGAAGTTTCTTGAAGAAACCCTCATGGAGCCTCATTCCTAAGAATCTAGATAGGTGGAGCTCGAATTCCCCTATCCATGGAATGATCCCTTGACCTTCTCCATAAAATATTCAACCTACCTTATCCCTTTTTGCCTTTTAATGCACCCTTACCCCTCATGGTTAATGAAGGAAGAAGAGTGTGAGAGAACCCAAATTATGGTAAAATAGTGATAGATGATTTGATGCATTGGAGCTAGGTGAGGCATAGAGGCAAGGTGTTCATAGGGAAGTCTTCTCGACATCAAGGTTTGGTTGTAGATTTCTTCTCCTTTTTATTAATACAAATGTGTTTCCCTTTCCCATCAACAATTGTGTTAATGAGAGTTATTCATTGCTTTCCTCCTTGTTCGTTAGCATAGAATGTTAAATTGTCTTGTTTATTTTACCTTTTGTGTCTTGTCTTGATCATTATTTTGCAGGTACAACTATTTTTGAAGGAATTCATAAGAGAATGACCACTCTTGTTACAAGGTAAGAAAGCTTGGCATTCAAGTATTTTAACATTATAGGGAGAGGATACACTGTTGTGCTTCCTTTGTTCTAGATCCATACCATTTGGAATAGGGAAATGGTTTGCTATCCACACATACTGGAGAATTTCCTTCAAGTAGTTCATTAATTCTTTTCAACGTTATATCATATAAGATATTGGTATATCAGGGATCATAAATGAAGAATACAAAATTATTAGGGCTTAACAATTAGATATGGTATATTCTCAGTCATGAATTCTCTATGATATTTCTCCTGCTATTGGACCTGGTATATTCTTAGTCACAAATGCTATATGATATTTCCAAATATATTGGAATCCTTTGTGAGTTACCCGTTCTTTATGTTGCAACATTGTATCCTCCTCCAAATTTGGAAGTGCATGTGGTGTAAGGTATTCGATAGTGGGGATAATATTATGATCCTCATCTCCATCTAGTATGGAGGGATTGAATAAATTCAAGTTATCCACATTCACCACTCAAGTAATCTTTATATATGGAGGAAGCCTTAATATGAAAACATTCTCATTCACTTGTTTGGAAATTTCAAACAATTCATATCTTAAAGGCTTGAGATTCTTCATCAATCCTTGTAATATCTCCTTGCATAGATGAATCCACACTTCATCATCAACATGAAACTCATGGTATTCACAATGTTGGTCATTTCTATCCATATATTGATGTTGGTTTCTCTCAAGTTGCTCTTATACCTTCAAATGTATAAGGTGGATATTGTCTGAAAATGAGCTTACATTATTCTAATCTCCTTATACCCATATTTGATCCTTACACTGTCCATACATAATATCAAATTGTGACATGGGAAAATATATGAAATAGGTCTTAGAAGGAAACTTTTTGGTAAAGTAATGCAACGCTCAATTGCATGATTTCTAAATATATGCTAGTTGTTCATACCATGTCTTCATATGCTTTCTATTTGACCCTCTCAACAACTATACTAGTGTTTGGTTGAAAACCTTGGATTTCCCATTGGTATGGGGATGGAATGTAGTGGAATACCTCAAATTGGTATCTCTCCTCTCCCAAAGTGTTATATAGAATTTTACCAAGAATATATTGTCTTTGTAAAATATAATAGAGTTGGGAAATCCAAAATGTATTCAAACATGACTGAAGAATTACTCAACTATCTCTCATCTAGATATCATACTATTGCATGGGATGAGAACAAACATAATTCTAAATAAATCTACCATGATAAATACATAGTCACTGCCTCTACAAGATGTAGGAAACCCTTTAATGAATTCTATAGATATTTTCTCCCAAGGATTTATTGGTACTGGAAATGGAATATATATCCCAAACTTCTAGTTTCTCGGCTCACTTATGCTACAAAAAACATATTTTCTAACAAATTTTACCACTTGATTGTGCATCTTTGTCCAGTACACATATCTTTGCAAGTTAACTGTTGTCTTCGTCACTTTGAAATGCCCAAAAATCCTAAAAGTGAGAGATTCCATCTTTAATTGAAGATTTCTTTCTATATTGTGGGATGCATGACTTGTTAATTTTATATAGTAACCCTTGAGGTGAAATTCATTCCCCTCCATGTTGGTGATTGATCTCTTCCTGTTATCAGGAATTTTACACCTCTTGTGAACAAGAGTTGTTCCTCTACCCTGTAAAACACAAGTGTAGAACAAAATATCACAACAACATATCTTTCCCCTAGATAATCAATTTGAACAACATGAAACCAAATTCATACCTCAGACCTAAGTCCTTTTGTCCTTGTTCCAAAATTCCTTGCAATGTTCAATACCTACAAAATAAATCAAAAGACAAAAACACAAAGTGAAAGCATCATGACAAATCAATTACCTATGTCAGTGATAAAGGAGTTTGACAATTTTTACTGCAATTAGAACACATTAAATATAGGAAAGGGGAACACTTTTGTATTAATAATGAGAGAGTAAAGTACAACCAAGCCTTGATGTTCATGGATTTATCCTCTACAATAGATCTAAAATCCTCCACACCTACAATAATATCTTCACATACAAGCTCACTCTATATTGCCTCTAGCTCTGATCTCAATCCAACAACATAAGGGTGCTTTCTTTGGCCTTCTTCATTCACTCCATGAAAGCTTCATTTATAGGCTATATTTCATGAGATTCAATTAGGAAGTGGATAGGAGGTGATCCCAACATGTGAGGAAGGTGAATGCCACCTCTCCCTAGCTAGTAGGAACTGCCTCCACAGAAGCTTTCGAAAGGAATCTTCTAGAACTTTCTTTTTTCATATGTTCAGTTGATTGAAACACTTGGTTTCAGGTGAAAGAGCACTGACGATGCCTACTGCCAAAAGACAAAGAGGAGCTGATGCCTTTTAATCCACTAGATAGAGCACCGCCAGTGCTATGTCAAAATTGGGGAAAAGCGTCAACCTTACTAGAGATGGAAAAATTCCAAGGAATCTCAAGCTAGGCTTTCTGAAAGGAAAACAGGCAACTGTGGAATTTTTAGGTGCAACAGAATCCCCCCCAAAGTATGAGGCTAGAAGGAAGTGACAGGTGAAATAGTTTGCAAGATATCAATTTGGTATAGAGGCAATGAGAGATGAGCTCATAACTGACATAGGACCAGTAACTAAATTATCCAAATTAATCATGGATACAGACCAATACATTGAAGATCCATGATGATGACCATTCCATGGCTACTAAAAATACACCTATAGATCCATGAACAACTGATGTAGGAGGTGGAACATGGCTACAAAACATACAAGGTATTTCCATGTTACCCGACCTCAAATACTAAACACAACCACCAAACATACAATGTGGATCCGTGTAAAGACTCTAACTAATCTCCAAACGCAACATGAGGATAGGCAACCATAGCGATGAAGCCTAATCACTCAGGGTCTTCATTCCAATCCCAACTGATACGATCCTAATCATGTGAATATATGTTTTGACATCAAACATGGCATAAACCACTTGATTAGTAGTCATTAATGTATACTGTTAACAAGTGCAAGGGAAATCACCATTAATTTCAATGATCCCCATGGTATCTCAGTACATTCTCCCAAGTGTGAATATATGTTTTGAAGTCGAACACTTGATAGAATATTTCAATTAGAGGTCATTGATGAAAACCTACTATTGAAAACGAGGAAACCTGCCATTGAGGCATGCAGGTTTCAAGGTACTTGACTAGGTTTCTAGGCCTAATTCCCGGATGATGAGACGAAGTCGATGGGAATAGACTCGTCAAAGGAGGGCCATGATGATTCCCCCATCAATGACATGAAACATGGAATAAGAGTTGATTTGAAGTGATGAAACTGACTCAGACATGATTGAATTTATGAATACGCAGCATTTTTGATGAGTTATTTTTTTGGAAGAGACATCCTTTAAACAATTTGTGGCATGACAAATGACTTGGAAGCATTGACTTGATGAGACTAAAACCAGGTGTAATGCAAGGAATATGACAGAGCATTCTTTGAATTGACTTAAAGGATTTAGGTGACTCACAAAAGTTGATCGACTTGGAGACAAGATGAAAACCCAACCGTTCAGATATGCAAATGCAAAAAGCTGCCATGTTCAAAGGTGGACTGTAAACAACCATAAATAAAATTGGAAAACATTCCCCTTTCCCTTAATTTCTCCATCTTGAAGGATGAGTTCCTATTTTCATTTTTACGAGTCCAAAGAGGGTAACAAACACTCATTATAGCTCATCAAGTGATGATTCCATTCTCACATATTTTACGAACCTGAGAAAGGAGGGGTTCATTCCCAGATAGGGTCTTTCATCGTTTGATTTTATGAGTCCAATGAAAGTGAACTCAGTATCATTCATGTTTAGAGAGTCTGAACGAAGACACATGGAGACTCCAAAAGGTCCTTTTTCATAAATAGGCCTAGTTAGTCCGAAAAAGAGATAACTTACCATAGACTAGCCGACTGTTCTGATACTTTCACAAGCATGAACGTAACAAGTTCACTTGGCAATATTTTTGTGTTTTTAAGGAGACTAAAAAGTTCTTGAATATAACTCCATAGCGGGTTTCCTTTTTCATGATCCAATTTTTAGGAGTCTGAAAAAGCGTCAAAAGTGGATTTGACACTCTTTTACTGGTGTTTTAACGAGCATTTGAAAAGTGTACAAAGACGCTTAGTACTTTTTCATCTCCACTCTTGCTTGAAAAAGACAAAAAGAGCTTAATTCATAGCCATGAGTCATGTAAATCTTGACCTGGAAGCTCAAAAACACATTAAAGCCAACCCCATTAAAACTATATAAACAAATAATAAAAACCCACTTTATTAAAGTAACTTTGGAATTCGAAAATAATTGATTTAAAAAAAAATAACAAAAAGTCTCAAAATTACTATAAATAGAAGGTAATAGTAAAAGTTTTTACCATTGTTACTTTACCATTTGGAGAGTTGGGGGTTGGAGTGAAAAGATGAGAGATTCCATTGGTGATTGTGAGTGCTTCCGTCCATCGTTTCTCAAATTGTTTGGAAGAGGTAAGTGTCTTAACCATTCTTTTTCATGCCCATGGTAATTTTTGGTTTCTAACCGGAGATAGAAGGTTTTTTTACCAGAGGTGGAGGGTCTTTGGGGCATTTTGGAAACCCAAAATGCGCATTGTAGCATTGTCATTTTTTTTTCTACCCGCGAGCACGATGACGCTCTGTCATGTTGAGACAAGTGCATCGTAGGAATTCTGTCCATAGCTAACAGGGGTGCCAACACTCAGTGCTCTACAAATGTTGAGACATAGGTGTTGTAGATTCTCTATATGCAACCAGCAAAAGCACCAGGCGCTCTATCCATGAAATAAAAAGGCGCTGTAGCTACTTTTTTTGCAAAAATTATGCCCCCCATTTCTTAAAAACCAATTTTTTGTCTTCTCCTCCATCTAAAACATCATTTTTCGATGTTACTTTCGTCCATGAAGTGGGTTCTAATGCATTTTTTTTTATGTCTTGCAGATGCAAAACAACATCCACACCATGGTTATATGGAAAGAGCATGAGCATGAAACAACAGACTTCCAAGATGTCAGTGATCCAACCACCATATAGGCCCTAAAAAACTATGGGTTACTAAAATATTTTAGGGTACCAGGCATGAAGGCCTACATCCGTATTTTGGAGTATATTATGGACATGTGGGACCCCGAGAAACATCATTTTGTTTTTGGGATGCACATCCTAACTATAGACATTGAGGACATATACTTCTTGACTGGGCTGTCTCGGAGAGGGAGACCAGTGGTTCTATCCTGCCCACGGGGTGGTGAAATTTCCTTGGATGATATAATTGGCCAATATTGTGCACTGGGGATGTATGCCCAATCTAGGAAGATTCGTATCCAACAGATAGTGGACTGTCCTTTGAGGACGATATTTTATACCATTGGAAAGGTTGCTAGAACTAGATCCGCTCACCTGACTACTAGGGAACATATGCTATATTCCCTAGAGTGTATGGAGCCTACAGTCTTTAATTGGTGTGAGGGCATGTTATTTATCTTGAAGGATCAACTGAACAAGAGAAAATGGAGGCAACTCAAATTGTTTGGCTATGGAGCTATGGTAGCGACTTTCATCTTGCAGAGGGTTCCCCACATGAGGCCCTAGGTGACTGTGAGTAGACTAGATCTTGAGGATCCTAGGATGCTCAGATGGGTTTATGTTATGGCCTGTCATGGTGGTGAAGTCCCAAAGTTGTCTACAGGTCAACCTTCTTTCATTGGTTGAGAGCACAACTACTCATGATTGAGTATTTTCCTACGAGGGGGAAAACTTCTGTGAGGACCCATAACTTCCACTACATGAGGGAGAGGATCAGTGGGATGAGCGAGGTAAGAAAGACACTATCCATCATGTTTTTAATTTTTCCATTTTATTTAATTTTTATTTTGTAATGCTGAGACAAGTGAAAAATGGCTTATGTAGACATTGGACCTGTCCGTCTAGCTGGGATGTCGCCTATTGAGAGGCAGTCTAGAGTTAGAGATATGGCAGCTTATCACTCCGAGCAATATGAGGATATTGGAGATCTATAGGATAACATGCAACATTTGGCTATAGGGATTCCTGATGTTACAACTAATTACCTACCTTGGCGCTACCAGCGTCATACTGTGGGAGTCTCAGGACAGTTTTCCAGGATACTCCGTAGAGTGGCTCAAGCCATTGTATGCTATCATGAGCATCACCGTGATGATGACTATCATACAAATACTTTCCACTTTTTTTGTATATCTATTCATACTAAAAGCTTTGATGTTTCATATTTTTCCCTGTATATGTATATTTTGAACTATGACAGTCCTAGACTTGGGGCCACTGAAAACTCAATGTTTCAGCCCATTTTGTATCATGAGCATCACCATGATGATGACTAGCATACAAATACTTTCCACTTTTTTTGTATATCTATTCATACTAAAAGCTTTGATGTTTCATATTTTTCCCTGTATATGTATATTTTGAACTATGATAGTCCTAGACTTGGGGCCACTGAAAACTCGATGTTTTAGCCCATTTTGTATCTTAGTTTTACAGTTTATATATATATATATATATGAAAAACTTTATTTATATATGTGTGTGAAAAAAAAGTGACATGTGAAATATATTCCTACTTATGAAATTACATGCATGTTTTTATGTTATAATGGATTTTTAATTAGGAGCAATATACCAATCTAAGACATAATTAGCTAAGGAATCCACAACAACATTCAAATTTCTCAGAACATGTTGATACATGAATTGCTCAAAATAAATTTATAGGAGCCTAACCCTTCAGAATGTCCGAAGGAGTAGAGGGTTTCGGACGGTGTAGACACAATTTAGCTGTTGAACAACTAGTTCTGAATCTAGGTAAACCCTAATCTCCCTTACATTGTGTTATAGCTGATTTTACCACACATGGTTGATCACATATTTATGGCCTTCCCTATCCCTCTATAGACTCTTTAGATCCCATGGACTTATATTATACTATAATGTTCCAAGTTCATCCCTAAAAAACACCTGTTTATTGCTGTATGCGACTTTTAAACCCATACTCTCATGTACACGCGACTTTTGACCTCAAACCTGCATACATCGGGATGTGTGCATAATTCCAAATATTTTTTGAGTTTTCCTAATAGGAGTCCAAATATCTTGACTCTTGGAATTCCATATTCCTTGAGATCGCTCGGGTTCGACCCTCCATTACCCTTTTGGAGTGCTATATAAGGAACCCCTTGGATACATTGAAGAGGAAGGTATTGAAGAGAAAAGAAACTATAGTCCATTGTTGCCACAATTTGCATATACTTGAGTCTGCATCCCTTTGTCCCTTTGGAGAAATTTGTGTTCTTCCCAAGCTTTCCTTGGCTTGTGAGCTTGCTATCGAGAGATGGAGGATTGAGGTGGTGGAGGCCCAGGTGGAGGACTCGGTTTCTTCGGTTCATAGGCGTATCGAGAGAGGTTGTCACTATTGTGATCTCTGATTTTATTAATAGAAATATCTTATGGGTATGTTGGAACCTTTTTACTTATGGTACACCTTAAATTCATCTATTAGGAAGGTTCACAATCAAGGAGGTAGCAAATATGGAATGCCACCAAGCCAGAAGGTATTCTACACGAACCACTACGAGTACATGTCCTACTATGCAAATAGATGTGTCGAGGTTGAACATAGTATTCCATCGTTTTATTACCGGTAATTGATGTATACCATTAACAGTCGCAAGATCACCCACTGATAATGAAAATGGGAATCAAGGTACAGAGTGCAATCTAACAAGTGTGAATAGATGTGTTGAGGTTGAACACTTGGAAGAATCCATTGATTAGGGGAAATTGATGTATTCCCAAAACTGTCGATGACAAGAGAACCTACCACTAATGACTGTAAGTCTCAAGGCACTTGAATGACTCTCGACTCATATTCCTAGAATAAATGATCTGAAGTCGATGGAATGGAATTTGCTAGAAGGAGGGCATTAAGGAATCCCACATCAACCAACATGAGGTACTCAGGAATGCTGTATAATGTGCAAGAACTCGAACAAGATGTGCATGAACTAGTAATAGTACCAGGAATGGCCAACATGCAAAGTCAAGATAACTGAGGAATGACCGACTCAAGCTTCAAATTCCTTCGAATAACATAAATGCGAATGGTGAATTAAGGTAGGCAACATGGAATCCATATGCAAAATGGGACATCTCTGTGACACAGGAGGCATCAACAGAGGATCCATAGGGACTTGAAGCTTAACCAATCAGTGGAGATAAAATCAGAGTAATGAGTACAAATCCTAAAGTCAAACTAACAACCCAACCAACGGATGTATTATACAGTTCTCTGTTTAAAGGCGACATGACTCGACTGTTGCCAAGATAACATCTTTTCCTGTCCGGCTTTTTGGTTTTTTGATTTTTTTTTGGGGGGGCTTTTTTTCAGATATTTTGAAAAGCTTGAAAAAGAATAAAAGTTCTTTATAGTTCAAATCTAGGAGGAGACGAGTGTCTGGGGACAAGAAAACTAATTCCAAGAAGTGGAACATGCCTATGCTCAATGCAAGGAGATATGTGTAGGATAACGACATTTGGGGGAAGGTATCCTCCCAGTAAAAGGGATGATCAAGTTGAAAAAGATATGTTAAAAGGATCTTCTTGGCTAGACATGAGATAGGCTCGAGCTATATGGCTGATAACTCAAAGTCAGGGAGCCGACATAAAGATCAAAAAGGCAAGAAAAACTCATGAAAATGCAATTACAACTTGATGTATACAAGGGAGTCCCATGGAAATGGCCAGCATAAAGTCCAAGAGGGGTATGAAGCTCTTGCTCAAAGACATGGTGGGACTAAAAAGGACTCCCTCAACCTAAAGGAGAAATGTCAGCATTGGCACCAAATCAAAAGAGGATCTAACTAGGGCACCCATGTATAGGAAAGCTCTACCATTCACATAATGCCACTTCTAACAGCAATAAGAAGGTTTTGTGACATCATGGAATGGGTTCATACCTAAGGTTAAGATGTAATGGTCATAAGGTCATGCGAAATTTAGGTGGATATGAAATCCTAACCTATATGCTATTTTAGACATGATACCTGTAATAGGCACAAATTGATCGAAGAATCGGTTAAACCATGCTCAAAATGGGCTCCTACAACATCATATTAGTCCAAACGGTCCAAAATGGTCAGAAATGGTAAAAAACTATAGGAAGTGGGTAAAAATTTCAATTTTTTTTCTATAAAATAGTGAAAAAATAAAAAATTTCATACCATTTTGAAAATTCACCCACCATAGTGCTTTTGTATCTAGAATTTCAAGCACTGATTCTGGGAGCATCGTCTGGTGAAATCACTCCACGTTTGGTCCAGGTAAATACCCATTCCCTTCTCTTTCACTTTCATGATTTAAAAAAAAAATTAGTGGTCATTTTGGATGTTGGGAAAGATTGATTTCTAGTGTCAAAGATGTATGTTGTGGTACACCCCAAGCCATAGGAAGTTTCTCTCTGGGAGCATCGTCCGATGAAATCACTTCACGTTTGGTCTAGGTAAATACCCATGCCCTCCTCTTTCACTTTCATGCAAAGTTTTTTAAATTTAGTGCTCAATTTTTTTATTTAGGCCATCCCAAATAGTGTGTTTTGGCCCACGTAGAAATTGGGTCTTTTTCCATGTATAGGGCTGGGTATATGTGGAAAAAACCATGATACCAGTGTACATACGCGGCTGTTTCAAAAACAGTCGCATACAGGGCCACAAAAATGATTTTAAAAGGCAAAGACTCATGAAACTTGGAAATGTTTGTGCAGGATGGTGCTAGAATGGAGAGAGAGAGAACATGGTGATTTTGAAGAGGATGTGCAGGCTGATCTCATGGCTCAACAAGCACCAGGGGCTTGTGGGTTGTATAAGTTTTGGAGCCTTGGAAGCTTGATAGCTAAGCCAAGGCTACTCCAGATGCTAGTAGATTACTGGGATCCAGAATCTGAGAGCTTTCAGTTGGATGGCCTGAGCTTGTCACATGTTTAGCGAAGAAGAACCTTTTTACATATCTTTTGTAGCTTGATCATCCCTTTTACCGGGAGGAGACCTTCCCCAAGTGTCGTTATCCTGCACATATCTCCTTGCATTGAGCATAGGCATGTTTCGCTGCTTGGAACTAGTTTGCTTGCCCCCTCTGACACTCATCTCTTAGATTTGTACTATAAAGAACTTTTATTCTTTTTCAAGCTTTTCAAAATATATGAAAAAGTCCACAAAAATAAAAAAACAAAAAGACGGACATGAAAAGATGTTATCTTTGGCAACATTCGAGTCGTGTTGCCTTCGAATAGAGCACTGTATGATACCTTATACCATTCGGTGGTATAAGGTATCATTCAGAATGAGATAGTATAAGGTATCTAGACTGCGATGACCATGGCCAGAGATAGTTTCTCCACATGTGAGTATCGGGTTTTGGAGTCTAGAAGACTCTTACTAGCATAGTAGATCACATGTTTTAGGTTGTGTTTGTTTGTTTGAACTAGGACCATGCCTATAGTTGACAGGGATGCAACCACATACAAAGAATAATATTTAGTATAGTCAGGTGGTTACAACACATGTGCATGGGTGAGAGCATGTTTGATATTTTCAAACGCGCGCTGTGCAAAGTCATCCCAGACAAAAGGTGTATCCTTTTTAAGCAATCACATGAAACAATGTGTCCTTTTTGCGTAGTTGCAGACAAAACAATCTAGAAAGTTTTCCTTCCCTTGAAAACTTTGGAGTTATGTGACATTAGTGGGAGCAGGTAGAGCCAGGATGGCTTCTATCTTCAAAGGATCAATACGGATGCCATCTTTAGAGATGATGAAACCAAGCAATCGACTAGTTTTGACACAAAAAACACATTTGTGGGGTTTCAAAAGAATGTTGAAATGATGAGACCTAAGAAAAATAGCTCTCAGATGATCGACATGAAGGTCCCGTTGCTTGGAGTGAGAAGGAAGGTCATCGAGGTAAGGCTCTAAAACATGTTTAATATCATGAAAAGCATACGACATGGTGCGTTGAAATGTAGCACCATCATTTTTCAGACCAAAAGGTAATTTCCGGTAGGAAAAGGTCCCCCATAGGAAAATGAAGGCCGCATTATGTTGGTATGAAGGGAGAATCTCAATCTGATTATAGCCAGAAAATCCATCCATAAATGAAAAGATGATGCTTTCGACATAGTTATTGATTATTTGATCAATATAGGGAGTGGGGAAATTGTCTTTTGGACAAGCTTGATTTAAGTCCCTAAAATTGATGCAAACCCTGAGAGTACCCTGCTTTTTGTTCACAGGAACTATGTTGGACACCCATTTAGTTAAAGGCATGGGGTAAATGAAACCATCCCTTAGAAGTTTTTCAACTTCTTCCTTAATGGCTGCTGCTTTTCATGGATGTACCTGGCGTAATTTTTGGTGAATTGGCTTGGGACTAGGGTAGGTTTTGATCTCAAGAAAAACAATGGAGGGATAAATCCCTGACATTTCTTTGTATTTCCAAGCGAAGACATCTCGAAACTCCTTAAATAAGGCCATATATAACTGAACCTCGAAAGGCAAAGAGTTCTGGCCTATTTGAATATTCTCTGAAATACTAGGTTTCACTGATATGTTCATGGGCATAGTTTTTGTAATATTGCATAGATTTCCCTTGGAATCGACATCACAAGTGAGGATCCATGACTATATCAGATGAAACTACTGATGCAAAGTTCTCTTCTACCACATGGCAAGGGGGAGGGAAAGAGGATCGATGATGATGATCTCTCTAAGGAATCTCTTCCAAGGACATAACCATTAGAGGAAATTTGTGGTCTAAAATGGGCCTCCTAAGGAAAATATTAAAATAATAGTTAAAACAATAAAATAATAGTTAAAATAATAAAATAATAGTTATTAATTTTGGAGGAAGAATGAAAAAAACTACTTTTTGTGTTCGTATTTTTGACATGTCTCCCTGTGTTTTTACTCAAATTCTGAGTGGGAGAGCTCATTGGATGTGAAATATAATTTTGCATCCAACAAGTACCCACACTGCATACTTTTGATGGACCCCTCTACCCCAAAAACAAGAAATACATGAAAAAACATGATGATGATGTCATCATCACATTTTTTTCTAGTATTTCTTGTTTTTGGGGTAGCAGAGTCGATCAAAAGTATGTAGTGTGGGTACTCATTGGATGTAGAATTAAATTCCACATCCAATGAGCTCTCCCACTTGAAATTTGATTAAAAACACAGGGAGATATGTCCAAAATATGAACAAAAAAAGTAGTTTTCTTTTATGACAAATATGTCAATTCAACCATTATGGTTGACTCATTTTATTGAAATTCTAATGGTTCTTGAATTCCAACTCACAAAATTTATTGTTGGAACATTTTATTATAAGGCCCATTTTAGACCCCAAATTTCCTCTAATGTTCCATAATGGATTCATCAGTAGGAAGTGTATGTGAAAGATAATCTAGAGATGGGGGGGTTGTCTAGCCAATATGGTAGGTGATAAAAATAATATAGAACACCAACAAATGATCATTGATGGTAGGGTCACTGGTGGATTGTATTGCATTGTAGACTTCTTCAAAAGGACTAAGTGATGCAGATTCAATAATAGATTTTCCTTTGTCGATGATAGAGCTAGAAACCATGTTTATGGATGCAGTTTGTGAAGGAGGAGGATTTTACAATGGAAAGACTCCCATGAGTGAAGAGTATTTAATAATTCATACTCCAATATTCTGATACTATGGGGTAGTCATAAGTGGGACACTATTTGCATCATTTGAAATAGCATTAGGAGTGATGAAATCTAATTGATCAATAGTAACAATCCTTCCTTGAAATGGGAACTGGACGATCTGAAAAATGGTCAATGCTATGGATTGCATAGAATAAAACTAGTTATGACCTAGGAGTAGGTTGTATTCCAAAGGAGCATCAATGACTTCAACATGGATAGAGACTGATTTCCCCCCATTTCAATCTAGATGGCAGGTAGTAATCCATAGGGTTGAAATTCGCGACCATCAAAGGACTTGAGTGTGGTAGGCGAACGATTAATATCAGGAGAAGCAGTGGCTCTCCAACAAGATAGAGACATGACCGAAGTAGAGGCCCCCTCATCCAAAATAGTATGATGGATACTCTTTCCGATAATTTTGGTGGTTATCTAGAAATCCAACTGATATGAGAGCCTGGTTTTAAAGTCATCCAGTTTGAAAGCAATGATGCTACTGTTCTCAGGATCCATAGCTCTAAATGCTACGAGCAAATGTTTTCGTTGGGTGGGACAAGTTTTGAGTACTTCTAGGGCCGACATAGTGCATGGTGTCTGGGCCAAATATTCTACAATGTTATAGTATTGGGCAGCACGTGTGTTAGGATTAATAATGGACTTACTAATCGTACTCTTGGGTGGGAAAAAAATTTCCTCTGTTATAGGTTTTTCAATATGAAGACCATTACTAGGGGGAGGTGTGGATGCTGAGGGTTTATCGGATGGAACTTCATTAGGTTTCTTCTCTAGAGGAGGGTCATAACTATGTGCTCTTGTATTTAGATTAAGCGTTTCACTTGACATCATTTTAACTTCATCAATCGATGAAGAAGGCCCATGCAAAGATTGATGATCGATCAATTGTTGTTGGGTGGGGAAAGGGTCTTTGAGAACTACTGGGGTGGGTGAAGCTTTCAAAGACTTATTAACTTCCTCATGATGAGGACGTTCTTTGGTGAAATGATCACCTCCACAGATTAAGCAGGGATATTTTACCTTTCTCTTACCTTTGGAATCGACATCAAGATTAGGTGATGTATTACCTTCCTGTTGATTATTAGGTTTTATTTATTTATTCTTGCCTTTATTTTTTCCCCGAAGATTCAGCGGATTGGACTGCATTTATCTCGGTGGAAGCAATAGGAGAGGGTGCAATTTGTGATGGTGGTTTTGGATGACTTACTATTGTGGTGGGTTGAGTTTGCTTTTTGGTATATTTTGCCACCGCTTGAGTTTGAACTAAACCAAGGATGCCATCAACAGGTGGTTCAGTTGTGGGTCTTAATGGATCAGTTGTGGGACGAGGAGCATGGGGAATTAAGTCATACATAGTACATGACTGGGAGTAAACCAAGTCTAAGTATTGAGCACAGATAATAGCTTTCTCCTCTGTAACAACACCTCCCATGGCAACATCTCTAGCAATGGGTGGGAGTAAAGACTTTCTGAACCAATCAGTGAGTAAGTGGTCAGGAATAGGGGCCTTGATTAACCTTCGTCTTCGTCTCCATTCATGAATGTGATTGGAGATATGTGTCGAGGTAGTTTGTCGAAGTGAAGTTAATAGGCCTGTACATGTCTCATACCGAATTGGTAATTGAAAATGAGTCAAGAATGCCATTTCTAAAGCATTGAAATCCCAAAAAGAGTATTGTGGTAGCTCTATATACCATTTTGTAGCAATTCTTGTGAGCATTCTCTGAAATAGCCATAGACGAATTGAACCGTCCATTAGAAAATTTGATGAACACCATAGATCAAAAATCATCACATGGTTCTTAGGGTATTCACTGAGTTTGTCGTCAAACTTTGGTATAACCGAAGGTAATTTGACCGAAATGGATGGCTAGGAGGGATCATGATGTATTGCATTGTTTATCAATTTGGATAGATCTAGAAGATCTAATGTAGATAGAAATGGAAATTGTTGATTGGATTGAGGATACTGGTAATACTAGTATGGAAATTGCAAACCAGTAGGACCATATGCAGATTGATAAATGGGCATAGATGATGCCCCTGAGGTTGGTTTATTAGGTTGTTGGTTACTTGAAAGTCCACTAGGTGGTGGGCCACTCAAGGGAGAAGAGCCTCATCGGGATGGTCCTGAAGGTGGTGGTGGTGGTGGTGGTCCTCCAGGTGGTGGACCTCCATAAGGTGGTCCTCTGGGCGGTGGGCCTCCATATGATGGGCCTCTGGGTGGGGGTCCTCCAGATCCTCTAGATCCTCTTGGTCCTCCAATTCCTCCGGGTGCTCTCGGGGACCCTCTAGGTGGACCACCATACCCCCCAGCAGTGTTTACAAAATCTCCTCCATAAGATGGGACATTAGACCAATTTGGTTGTCCCCAAGGGACAAACACATTTCCAGGGTAGGGCATTATGGGATAAGGTGTCATTGATGGTGAAGGTTGATAGGATTGATTAACTATGGGTGGTTGAGTTTTGGGATAAGTATATCCCCCAAAAAGTGGAGTAACAGCAAGTTGGACCCACGAGGGTCCCCCTGACTGGTGGGAGGTACAACCGTAGTAGTGTTAGGAAGAGGATTGTTCATTGTTGGTGGTCCCATTGGTAAGTTTTTCCCCATGTTAGAAATGGGTCCTCTGGTAGATGAAGTAACTTGTACCAGGGAATTCCCCCCAATGTTAGAAACTATCAGAGGAGTTGAGACATACAGGGAATCTTGACTGGGAGAGGGGGTTTGTACTGGATTTTGATTAGGAGGTGGTGTGTGAAACATGTTTTGGCTAACCAAATTTTGCATTAGTGACTCTGGAAGAAGGGATACTTGAGGTGGTGACAGGGCATGATACCTAGGTGGTGTTGTTCTTGAAGGAATAGGAAGAGGGTAAATGCTTCTCCTCCTCAGTTTCTCATATTTTTAAAATTCTTTTGCATGTTGATGCAAACACTTGACAAATTCTTGGAGAAATTGTTCATTTGATGGAGCATTCTCTAAGAGTTTCCTTAAATGAGACATTATAGATGGCTTTGGTTTAGTTGTAATAGTTCCATAATCAATAATGGATTGTCCTAGGGAGGTTATCCAAAAAGGAGCATTTGGACTGTATTCTGGTTCTACGATTTCATCAGGTAGATGATTGACTGTCCAATTGGATGAGCCGACTTGACCCTCCATTGGAAAATGAAAGGGGGGGGTCAGCCACAAGAGGCAGTTGGACCAAAGGATTAGTATAAGTAGAGAAATATTCTCTAGTTTCAGTAGCTGTAGTATTTTCTATACGAGCATCAACAGAAGCTGGTTGTTCCATGGTTTCACAGTCCGTGGTCAAAGAGGTAAAGATGGTTAAACACCATAGTCCATGGTCAAATAGGTAATCCTAGGGTTAAAAACGGATAAGGTAAAGATGCATAAAGCAATATGAAAGACCCAAATCCTACCCTATATGAGCGGATAACGAATTTTTAAATACTTTGAACCTATTGCATTGGGGAAAAAGACATGGTATTAGTTCAATTATAAAAATAATTTTCAAACTATAGACTAGAAACCCAAAAATTTGAAATTTTTTCTATATAAAGTTCAAAAATAGAATTAAAACATACCATTTGACATTTTTATCCAATTTGGAAATATTTCACCTCTGACTTGGATTGCTCGATGAGTAAAAATCGGTGGACGATTTCAAATTCCGCAAGTGTCAGGTTGGTTAGCTTTCCCCTCTCCTTCTTTCCAATCGTTCTAAATTTCATTTTTATGAAAATTTTTGATGTTTTGGGCCTACCCTAGGAAGGTTGCACAGTACACGCAGGTAGGTGACTAAGACAGTCACGTACATGCGTTCTACACGCAACATGCTTGAGGGAAACTCATGTGTGACATGGGATCTGTCTAAAGGATAGTTGCGTGTACTGCATGACATGGAAAATTTTATAGTATGGCCAAAATTGAAAGATTTGGATTGATTCTAATGATCAATGGTGGTCAATTGGGTAGGTTCAACATGGTTTTAGAGTGGAGGGAATGGGAGCATGAAGACATGGACCAGGATTCTCTCCATGATGCTCCAACTTTACATGCATTACGGAAAAGTGGTTTACTAAAGCTATTATGCACTTCTCCAATGAGGGACAATGTCTGCTTGCTTGAGCATTGATCAGTTATTGGGATCACGACCTCCGTGCTTTTGATATTCAAGGTGAGATCTTGGAGATAATTGTAGAATATATGTACTTCATTATGGGGTTGTCTCGCAGGGGTATTCCTATGAACCTCGAGGGTACCGGTAGGGGTGGTGACCTTATGAGTGTCCAAGACTATGTTGACACCTAATGCATGCCAAGTAGTCAGAAGAAGGGATCATGCATCCCAATTGTTCACATCACCAGCTTCCCACCATAGGTAGTGGTAAGTACAATAGTGCGGCTTGCAGGATCATCTTCATTACATCTCACCACTCGGACACAAATGAGAGTTGCAGTGGAGTGTGTACAGGGTACTGTATTTGGTTGTTTTTTGGGTATGATCTTGATCACGAGGAAGCAAATCTTTGACTGCAAGAGAGGATGACTCAAGAACTTTGGGTATTCTAGCATATTAGTAGCATTCTTATTTGAGAGAGTGCATGCAATTTCTCCTCCCCAGCCTAGACTAGCTAGGTGGGGAGAGGTATTCCTCTGTCAAGGTGGTGGAGGATTGGTCCATGGTGTATACGATGATGAATTTTACATATGGTGGGAGTGACAGTTTCCAACACTCAAGCAATTTCCATACTCCGGATTAGATTTTTGAGGAGACAATGATTTGGTCCTCCTGCCAGGGGTAGGATGGGGAGAGCTAGGTATTTTTCTTTTTGTGTTTTTAAATTTTTATGAATTTTTATGATAAAATTATATACATATGTATAAGAGTTTTAATCCACTTTTAATGTTTTTGAAATGCAGATGTTGGACCTGTACACCCCGATGGGTACCCCAAGATGTTTTTGTAGCTCGTACAGGGTGGGGACCAAGGGATACTTAGAGTTCTCGAGGGAAAGCTGGACAGGCTGACCCAGGGAATTCCCACTATATGGATTCAGCGGATTCTTGTTTTCATGCAAGAATTTGTAGTAGGGATTCCTCCCACCTGGATATGCCTCTTAAGGAGGGTAGCCAGGGCCATTTTATTTTATAGGGAGGTAAGAGAGACTACTGCAATATATGATGTTGATGATCAGGCCTAGACCTATGGGATTTTTGTATATTTATACAATTGTGACTGGATCTTAGGATAAAAAAATCAACCTATCTATGGACATATTTTTACACACACACACACACACACACACACACACACACATATATATATTGCCTAGTTATTTACATGTGTTCCAAATGTATATGTTATGTATATTTTACAAAATATGTGTTAAGTGTCAATATAGAATGTAGTTTTCATATGCAACAATTATTGTATTTTAATTTCGTGGAATGTGATTAAATGAAATATAATCGAAATTTCTTTCAAGTAATCTAACGTGCAAAAATTGACGTAACAAGGTAGGGTTTTGCACCTGATAAGCTCCATTGAGCTAGGAAACCACCAGTTGAGAGTCAAGTCTGACTTCCAACTAGGTGATGCCATGTGACGGGGAATCCCATAACAAATCAATAATAGCCATGTACTCGACCACATTATTGGCGGTAGGAGCTAGGCAAGTGCCTCCAGAGGAAACTAGCTGTCTTGAGGGTGAATAGATAACCCATGCGGCTGAAGCCAGGTTACAAGTATGTTGACTAGCGCCATCCACAAAACCTACAAACCAATAAGCTGACATTTGTAACAATCACCAGATGGTATAAGAAACACTAACCAACTAACTATTGTACATAAAAATACATACAATACAAATACAAGAAAAAACACTAAGCCTATGCATAGTACTTCTTCAGGTAGAGCCCTCTTCTAGGCTCAGGAAGCTTATTTCCATCAAAATAAGTTAACTCATATGCCCCTTTTTTCAAGACCTTCGACATAATGTAGGGTCCTAACCACATGGACTTGAACTTTCCTGCCCCCAGGGGTTCTTTGTCATGATCCCAGAGCAAAACAAGCTCCTCCTCGGAGAAAATTATAGGCTTGACCGATTTATCATTTTGGTTTTTAACCCTATTCTTATGATCTTTGTTTGTTGTTAATGTATCTCTGCATCGTTCATCTCAATTTTCCAAATGTAGCAAATGTTCTTCTAATTCAATCGTGTCAGGGAGTACATGAATGGCAATTTTAAGCGCTGGAATTTCACAGTCAACCGGAGTGACTAATTCCACCCCATGAATGATTTGGAAAGGTGAAAACCCCATGGTAGTCTTAACATTAGTTTGATATGCCCAAAGTGCAGGATATAGCATAATGTGCCAATTTGATTGGGCTGCGTTAATAGTGCACTTAAGAATGGTATTCAAGGTCTTATTGACTTCCTCAACTTGACCATTCGCTTGCGGGGAGAAGGAATATGAGTGATCTTGCTTGAACCCTAGCATAGTATCCAATTTGGTCATCATGCTATTTTGGAAATGACTGCCATGGTTAGTGACAATCTCCTTTGGAATTCTAAAGCGAGTAATGATATGGTTGAACACAAAAAAAGCTTCAATTTCATCGTCAGCTTTGAAGGTAGGCTGTGATGTCCCAAGTCTGGTATGCATACCTGAACACTATCAAATTCTGTAATTTAAAATTTAAATTTCTGATTTTTGAATTAAACCACTCAGAGCCTCTTCAGACATGGAAAATCAGGGGTTTTGGTAGGAAATTTTGAAGACAAGAGGAGTGAGCAGGGGAAAGAAACCAAATATATTTTAGACATATATTTTCCTCTTCCCTAACACATTTATATCTGGTTCCATTTAGGTTTCAGAATTCGCTATGCGGAAACCTACTTCCACGCTTCTGGGCAGCCAAACCGCGAAACTAGGAAGAGTAGTTCAGCCTTTTTCAACCAGGAGCTTGGGGACACTTAATCTGGATATGATATAAATTTATATTACAGTATACAAAGGTTTATGTGGGTAAATAAAATATTTGGGAACTTTAGGACATTGGATTGGAAAACCAGTCCCTTGGACTACACTCTAGGCTCAAGTTCTGGGACTTCCAAACACATGGATAAGGTTAAAAAAACCCAGTTTCATACATGGGAGGTGTTCAATATGAATTTAAAAAATTATCAGAATTTAAAGAAATAAAATCAGAAAGGTTTAAGTCCTTCAACTCATTCAAAATCTAAAACTAGTCATTTTTCAATGCATTTCTAGCTAGGGTGTGGAAATGCTTCTCCAAAGTAAATCAGATCTATTCAAAAATATGCAATACTTGTAGAAAGGTAAGAATTCATTATTTTAGAGCATTAATTACTGAATTCAATCTCACGGGATTTTCATATATTTACTCATTAATTTAGCCTTCATTACAAGGCTAGAAAACTAGAACTTGAGGTAGACATTGTAATGGAAAACTATTTGAACATTAAAGAAACATTGGAACTGTTAGGAGACTGATATTAGGGACTGATAATAACATCAATTAATGTCAGATATACATCTATCTCTCTTCATCACTTCATATCATCAATCTCTCATAAAAGGAGGAAATCTTGAAGATAGCTCTGAGATTCGAATGAAGGAGTGTCCCAATCACTCTAATGTGCTGCAATAAAATGGAAAAGGATTCAGAACTTGTAATAACACTCCATTAATGGATGAGAGCTGCTCCATATCTCCAATATAACCTGAAATGAGAAGGGGAGAAGAGGGTAGAAGGGGAACAAGGGACTTGGGGCACATCACCCAAGAGACTGAGGATCACCACTCAAAAATGAAGCTTAAGCTTCAATCAATTACAAAAATACATTAACCAAATTGAATGATGGATTTGGAAATTCCCTTAAGTAGACCTTGGGTGACTTGTTGAGAAATTCCTTCACCCATTGAACAAGTAACCCACTTTCCAATCTTGTTCCAAAGCCATGAGTGGCCCTCCTTGATGGGATTAGCAATTTTGGTTTGCAAATGATGTTTCCTTGTGTGTATAACTTAACCCAAAGTGGAAATTCAACCTCCTTGAGAAAAATAGCAAGTATGAATCTTAGTAAATGTTTCCATGTTTGTATCCTTCAGTCCAAAATATAAACTCCACCCTCCTTGAGTAATTAGCAAGCTTGTGCATTAGGTAATCTTTCCTTTCTTTTCATCCTTGCACCAAATTGGAAATTAATTTGGATAGTTTCTATCTTTTCTATGACATGTTTATTTTTCCTTCTTTTTCCTTCTTTCCAGTTTCCCATCCTTGTAAACTTTCCTAATGCGCCCTCCTTCATTGACAACTCATTTTCACCATTAATTATTTTTCATAATAATTAACTAATTACAAATAACATGAATTTAGAAATTCCATGCCTCCATAGTTTTATCTAGTCAAAATTTCTAGGAATCATTAATTAATGCAATGTTTAACCCCTAGACACTTGACAAGGTCAACACTTTCAAGGTCCCTTCAAGGGAGGTACATGATAGTCGTCCCCTCCCAAGTCTGCTTGTTATCAAGCAAAAGCACTCCATAGTGCTGCAAAATCTTTCCTCCATGCTTCTGTTGCACCACTTTGATTATAGTCATTTCTGCAATGACCAATTCTTTCAACAAAATTGTGAAACTAGTTAAGGTAACTGAGTATAATTCCCAGATCCCACTTCCTCCTCTGTAAGGATCCAAAATTTTCTGCCCATTTTGGAAATATTTCATTCCAAAGAATTCCAGGGTCCCATGGTATTATTTGTACCCTTCCAAACATCAGTAACAACAAAAAAATTCTGTCATCATATAAGATGAAAATGACGATGTGAAAATCATACCACCACACTGACAATTGATCACTTCCCATGCCAAACTAGATATCTTCGAGACTCTCCCACCAAGCATGGAACTTCTTACTCTGGGACCAAATCATCTTGAACCTATCTAAAGTATGAAAATCCATGTGCAAGCTAGCATTGGAACTCATGTCACTTTTCTTATGAATGCACAAGTGATTATCCCATACCCCTCCATGTATACTGAAAGAATCATATAGAAGCCATACATACGCATGCCATTGCTCATACAATTTCTCTGATGTGTCCAATGTCTCTCCATTGATGCAAGCAATATGTTCACCATCTAGTGCACACATCTCAATCATCTGTCTAGCCACCCAATCAATGGACGTACAAAATTTCATGCTAAATGATTCAGGTGGGAATAATTCAGCTACTACTAATGCATTTATCAAACCATGTGGATTGACCATCAATCCCTCCACTGGAAGAGTGGAAGTATCATGCTCCTCTTGTGGCATCAAACAATCCTTTCACCCAATTTTCATCCCCACATGATGTGGTTGAAATCGAAGTGCAGGGTGAAGAATTGTGAGCCAAATCCCTACAATGCTCATCCATCAAGATAATGTATCCACAAATTCCTCCATTAGTTTTCTCTGTGATAGTGTGATCATGTGCCTCCTCCAAAATTGTACAACATTTTCCTAGAGGCAACTCATAATATCTTAGGAACCATACAAGTGCTTGGTCTTCATATTGCTTGACCTCAAACTCCTCAAGCACATGAAAATCATAATGCACCTCATGTGCATGTGTATGGGAGGTCTCTAATATCTGTAAAATAAGTATTTTTTGCTGTTCACATGTCAAGACAATGTCAGTCACAACAAAAAAATTATGCAGAAATAAAATTCTTTACCTCCCAAGGTCTTCATTCCAAAGATGTCTCTATTCATCCAATTAATGGATGAATAAGGAATTTTATTTGCTGATCCATATGGAATGTGATCAGCCACATATTCTTGAGCAGAATATGCCATCCATAAGGTTATGCCATAAGGTGTCTCCTTCCAAGCATGCATGTCAAACAACCCTCTATTGATGCAAGCAATTTTAGTACATCCTTGGTCCTCTATTTTAGTGATATATTTATCTACCCAATCTGTGAATAGATAATCATATTTGCTTGCTGATTCAATTGTAATGTACTCAGCCATATTTCCCATAGATAAGAACACTTCATCCTTCCTGTCAATCTCAATGAGTGCTTGGCCAAGATTTTCTTCCTCATATCTTTTCACAAGAATCTGCAAATTTGCTCCTTCCTCACGGTTGTCCTCCACATGAGGTTCCCTCAACGCATCCAAAGTAGTTACTACCATGTGTTTATGTATTTGTAACTTCGCAATGTATTCATCTATGTATCTTATGTCTTGTAACCTGATGTTTATTTCGAGATATGTCTGTAATGTAATTAAGTCATGATGTCATGCCTCAATGTTCCGATCGGGAGGATCTATAATGTAAACAAGTCATTTCAAGTCATTGTGGGTAACCCTCCTATTGTCTAAGGGTTAAAGTCCCCGTAGTTCTGGGGCACTAGGTTTATTAGACTCACCTAGTGAAGTCGGCCCTAGTAAGGTTTTAGTCATGCCAGGAAGCAGTATAAATAGAGAAGTGACTTCTCTATTTAATATACATCTCATACACACTCAAGTGTAGTGCATAGTTGAGGAAGGAGAAGACACTGGGGATAGATAAGAAGAAGGTTACTGTTGTCGGGAGATCATCTTACTATTTTGGGCTTTTCTATTTTGGTGCTGATTCTATCCTTGAGGAAGTTGAGGGGTTTTCTCCATTTATGATTTCCCCGAGGAAAAACACTGTGTTCATTGTCTCTTGTGTTCGATTGTTGTGCTTGTTATTCTCTCAGTTAAAGATCCTAATAATGCTAGCTTAATGTTGAAAAACTAACATGGAATCAGAGCTAACCTGAGAAGAAGACATTGTACAGCTGCGGGAACTAGGGATTCCTAGTTTGTGGATCTTCCTCCACATATTTTCAGCAAAATCAAGGTGGAGTAACTCTCCTCCTTAGGGCACATATTTTTGTCGAAGCAGAATCCAATTATGAGGTTTTTCAGTTTTGGACCCGACACTACTGCCGGAAATTAGGGATTTTCAAAAAAGAGGAATTTTTCAGTGAGCCCAGGCTTGGATTGATCTCCTCCCCAAAATCAAAGTTAGGGATCAATTTCAAAGAATTTGGTTGGACAGAACTCCAAAATAGCAAAACCCTAATTTTCTCCTGAACCAGTACTGCAGGATTTCAGCTCCAAATCCATATCTGACATCTTGACCTTGTAAGATCTAAATATCTTGTATTTCCATTTGAGGTTCTCAGTTAATATGTCTCATCATACCAATCTTGATGAAAAGCTTGAGGGAGCTGATAACTTCCGAGCCTGGAAGTATAGGATCTCCCTGGTGCTGGAAGAGAATGAGTTGGACTCCTACATCAATGAGGAGGTTCCAGTTCCAGAGGGAGATGAGGCTAAGGCCTTGCATAAGAAGAAGTTGGTTATGTCAAAGAGAATCATTGTTGATTCTATCAAGGATCACCTTATCCCACAGGTGTCCTCTCTCAAGACACCTAAAGCTATGTTTGATACCCTAACCAAATTGTTTGAAGGGAATAACATAAAATGGAAGATGAATCTGAGGAATCAACTGAAGAATGTGAAGATCTAGAATGCTGATACCATCCAGTATTACTTCACAAGGGTTTTTTAGATCAAAGAACAATTAAAAGCAGTAGATGAAGAAGTGGAGAATGCATAAATTGTGATGACCACCTTGAATGGTCTCCCTAGGACATGGGACTCCTTCATTCAAGGGATCTATGCTAGAAAGAAGTTAGTCAAGTTCAGCAGACTGTGGGAAGAATGTTCTCAAGAAGAAGCTTGGATAACAGCTTGAGAAGAGAAGATGGGAAGTGAAGATCAAGCTCTCACAGTACAATCCAAGAAACCTAGATCCAGCCATCATAGAAGTAAGTACTCTCATCAAAGGAATAACTCTAGAAAGCCTAGATATAAGTCTAAGTTCATTTGCTATACATGTGATGAAAGAGGACACTTTTCTAGAGATTGTCCTAAGAACAAAAGTAGCTCTCACAAGAAGAAGGGAAACAAAGAAGACATCATGCTCATGATGCAGAGGATGATGAATCTTCATCAAAGAGAACTAGATACAAAAGTGAAGATTCTTCAAGCGAGGATGAATATTTTTTGATTTCCACTCTCACAGGAAACATTACTCATGGAAGCAATGGTTGGCTTATAGATAGTGGGGCTTCCAAACATATGACTGGATTCAAGGAATCCTTTGTGAGACTTTTAGAACATGAATCAACTCACAAGGTGAAGCTAGGAGATGACTACCAATATCCAATAAAGGGTAGTGGGGAATCTTCCTATAAGCTAGACTTTGGAAAGTCTATGACTATGAAGGAAGTATTATTTGTGCCAGGATTCAGGAAGAACCTCCTCTCCATATTGGCATTAGATGGAAAAGGAATGAGGGTTTCATTCATAGATGGTCAACTCATCATGTGGCCAAAAGGAAAGACTATTGATGATGCAATAGTGATTGGTGAACAAGAAGGAGGTTTGTACAAATTGAAGGGCCATTCAGAACAAGCCTTGGTCCATGACACAGTAGAGCCAAATGAACTTTGGCATAGAAGGCTTGCACATGTGCATTATAGAGCACTACCTCTTGCAAGTAAATCTGTTGAAGGTCTTCCAGAAATAAAAGAAAAACATGATGGGGTCTGCAAAGGATGTGCGAAAGGAAAGAACACAAAGAAGACATTTACAAGTAGCGAAAGTAAAGCAAAAGGAATCTTGGAAATCATCCACTCTGATGTATGCGGTCCTATGTCATCAAGCTCACTAAGCAATTATGTATACTATGTTTCTTTCATTGATGACTTTTATAGGAAGACATGGGTTGACTTCATGAAGAACAAAGACAAAGTCTTCAACAACTTCAGGGAATTCAAAGCCTTGATCGAGAATCACACTGAAAAGAAGATCAAGACCTTTCGATTAGATAATGGCGAATAATTCACTTCAAATGAATTCAAAGAGCTATGTAAAGACTCAGGGATTAAGAGGGAGTTGTCCACTCCTTAGAATCCTCAACAGAATGGGATTGCAGAAAGGAAGAATAGAACTATCATGGAAGCTACAAGAGCAATGCTTCATGATCAAGATATTCCTATGCATCTTTGGGCGGAAGCTTCCAGAACAGCGGTGTATGTACATAACCGTACTCCACATAGAGTACTTGAGAACAAGACTCCTGAAGAAGTCTTCTTCGGCAAGAAACAAGAAGTCAACCATCTCAAAATATTTAGTTGTCCTGTGTACATACACATTCCAAAAGAGAAGAGAACAAAATTAGATCCTTCAGGAAAGAAGGGTATATTTGTGGGATACTCTGAAAGCTCAAAGGCTTACATAATCTATTTCCCAGGATACAAGAAGATTGACATCAGCAGAGATGTGACATTTGATGAAGACACAGCTTACAACAAATCCAAAAAGAGACATGCTGAAGAACTTGAAGAAACAGAAGCACCCAGAATTCATGATACAACCATGAATGAAGAAACTCAAGTAGAAGATCGAGAATTTGAAGAACCACAAAGACTTGTAGATACACCTTTGGAAAATAATCCTCATAAGAGGAAACCTACTTGGGTACGTGAAATTATCCAAGGTGCGGAAAGATATGGGGCTCCAGAAGAGAATCACAGAGAAAGAAAGAGGACCAGAACCTGCTCCGAGTATGTAGCTTTACTATGTGATTTCATTGATAAAGAACCTTCCAGTTATGAAGAAGTGGTAGAATGGAAAGAATGGAAGGATGCTATGATCGAAGAGTACCAATCGATCATGAAGAATGATGTCTGGGATTTTGTCCCAAGACCAGAAGGGAAGTCAGTTGTGACTTCCAAATGGATCTACAAGATTAAGCATGCTGCAGACGGTAGCATTGAAAAATATAAAGCAAGATTTGTGGCTCTGGGTTTCTCTTAGAAAGAAGGAATAGATTAAGAAGAGACCTTTGCACCTGTAGCCAGATACACTTCCATCATATCAATACTTTCTTTGGCTGCAGTGATGAAATGGAAGATACACCAGATGGATGTCAAGATTGCTTTCTTGAATGGTGTAGTAGAAGAGGAAGTGTATGTAGAACAACCACTCAGTTTTGAGACACATGACAAAGAGTCTCATGTGTGTAGATTGAAGAAAGCCTTGTACGGTTTGAAACAGGCACCCAGGACTTGGTACAAAAGAATTTATAGCTTTCTATCTAGTTTGGGATTTACCAAGAGTAAAGAAGATTCCAACCTTTACTACAAGGTTGAAGATGGAAACCCAATGATGCTCCTACTATATGTATATGATCTGTTTGTGATAGGTATGGATGGGTTGATTGCTGATACGAAGAGAAAGCTTGTTGCCAAGTTCGAAATGAAGGACTTGGGTATGATGCATTATTTTCTAGGTATGGAGGTGTGGCAGAGTGCAGATGGAATCTGCCTTGGACAAGGGAAGTATGCAGTAGAGATCCTAAAGAGGTTTGGGATGATGGACTGCAAAGCCATGGCCACACTTATGGCATCGAACCTGAAGCTATTGAGCAATGCTTCATTAGAGTTGATTGATGCTATGATGTATCGTTAGATGATTGGGCCCTTGATGTACTTGACGAACACAAGACCAGGCATTTGCTTTGTTGTGAACACCTTGAGGTAGTTCTTGACAAATCCGAGAAATGTTCACTTGATTGCTGCAAAGCATATTCTGAGGTACCTGAGGGGTACAGTTGATTATGGGCTCAAGTATGAGTCGAATCAGAAGATTAACCTGGAGGGTTATGTTGATTCAGATTGGGTAGGTAGTGCCATCGATAGGAAGAGCACTTTAGGGTGTTGCTTCAGTATGGGATCAGGTGTGATCTCTTGGTTTAGCAGGAAGCAATCTTGTGTGGCACTGAGTACAACTGAAGCAGAGTATGTTGCAGCTTGTTTAGCTAGTTGTGAGCCAATATGGCTGAGGAAGCTACTATTTGGTTTATTTGATCTCCAATTGGATGCTACTTGTATACATTGCGACAACCAAAGTTGTGTGAATTTGTCGGAGAATCCAATGTTCCATGACAAGTCGAAGCATATCGAGATCAAGTATCACTATATCCGGGATATGGTGTAGAGGGGAGCAGTGAAGCTCCAATATGTTGCGACGGACGATCAGATAGTTGATGTGTTGACGAAGCCATTGGCTAGGGTGAAGTTTGAGTACTTCAAGGAGAAGCTTGGTGTTCTCCAGATCGAGGTTCCCTCCAAAGGGAAGTGATGATTCCGTGAGCCATTCTGAGATGGGAGAGGATTAAGTTCCTTCCATGGTTAGATGTAAGGGCTGAGCCATTCTGTCATGGTGAGAGGATTTAGGTTCCTTCCATGTCAGATATGAGTGTTATTTCCATTCTGGGAATGGAAGTTCCTAGTCAGTTACCAGAAAAACTCAATCTAGGACTGAGAAGCCATTCTGATATGAGAGAGGGATGTGTTCCCACTTGATCAGATGTAAGGGCTGAACCATTCTATCATGGCTAAAGGATTAAGTTCCTCCCATGTCAGATGTGAGTGTTGGCCATTCTGATGAGTAGGTCAGATGTAAGGGAAACTGCCATTCTTTGGGAGAATGGAGACACCTGGTTAGTTACTAGGTAGCTCAATTTGGGACTGGGGCCCATTTTGATGTGATGGTAGAATTAGTTCCTTCATGATCAGATGTGAGTGCATGCCTTTTCGGTGTGATGTGTTCACACATGGTTAAATGCAAGTGCAGAGCCTTTCTGATAGGATGAGGTTGGATATAAGTGCTGAGCCATTCTGGCGCAATGTGTTTACACATGGTCAGATGTGAGTGCTGTGCCTTTCTAACATGATGGGGTTGGATGTAATTGTAGAGCCTTTTGTATGCAATGTTCTTGCACATGATCGAATATAAGTGCTGATACATTTTGGTGCGATGTGTTTACACATGGTTAGATGTGAGTGCTAGTCCTTTCTAACAAGATGAGGTTATATGTGAGTGCTAGGCATGCCTTTCTGACAAGATGAGTTCAGATGTAAGAGCTGGGCGGGCCATTCTAACTTAAGTGTCAGATATAATTGCTAATAAATACCTACATGAAGGGTAGGCCTACAGGATTGACTCTGTAGAACTTCCTATCATACGAGAAGAATCGAGATAGCACCATTCTGAGATAGCATGTGATGATGATCCAGACTTGATGATGATCTAGATCAAGTGACGATTTAGATGTGATGATGATCCAGACTTGATGACGATCCAGATCAAGTGACGATCCAGATGTGATGATGATCCAGACTTGATGATGATCCAGATCAAGTGACCATCCAGATGTGATGATGATCCTGACTTGATGATGATCTAGATCAAGTGATGATCCAGATGTGGTGATGATCCAGTAGTCGTGATGATGCAGATCCCATGATGAAGAAATACTTGAAGTAGAAGATGACTTGAAGATGAAGAAGACTCAAAGACTCAAAGACAAATAATACTTGAAGACTTGAAGACTTGAAGACTCAAAGATGAAGATGACGAGATGATCCAGTCGATACAAAGAAGAAGACCAATGCTGAAAATTGTGTTGAAATAATGCCTTCCTAGTTAAGAGGGAGTGTTGATGTATTTGTAACTTCGGAATGTATTCATCTATGTACCTTATGTCTTATAACTCAATGTTTATTCCAAGATATGTCTGTAATGTAATTGAGTCATGATGTCATGCCCTGATGTTCCGATTGGAAGGATCTATAATGTAAACAAGTCATGTCAAGTCATTGTGGGTAACCCTCCTATTGTCTAAGGGTTAAAGTCCCCGCAGTTCTAGGGCACTAGGGTTATTAGACTCACCTAGTGAAGTCAGCCCTAGTAGGGTTTTAGTCATGCTGAGAACCAGTATAAATAGAGAAGTGACTTCTCTATTTAATATACATCTCATACATACTCAAGTGTAGTGCATAGTTGAGGAAGGAGAAGATATTGGGGCTAGATAAAAAGAAGGTTACTTCTGTAGGGAGATCATCTTACTGTTTTGGGATTTTCTATTTTGGTGTTGATTCTATCTCTGAAGAAGCTACGGGGTTTTCTCCATTTATGGTTTCCCCGAGGAAAAACATTGTGTTCATTGTCTCTTGTGTTTGATTGTTGTGCTTGTTATTCTCTCAGTTGAATATCCTAATAATGCTAGCTTAATGTTGAAAAACTAACACCATCTTCACATGATTCTTTTCCATGCAAGATGGGGGGTGTGATACATTCAACTCCCTTTGAAGTTCATCAATCTGCAATCTTGACTCTTGAATAGCTTCTTGGGTTCTTTTCAAGGAATCATATGTAGCCTCCCATTTACTATGGAGTCTTTTAGACACCTGTGTTTCCCTCTCGAATGAACAATGGTACATTTCAGCCACCATGAGGAGATGTTCTCTAGCATATATTAAGTTCATATATCTCTCCTTCATCTTGGACATGCCTTCTTTCAGTGCTATGCACTCCTCCAGAAAGGCTTCTCCTTCCATCTCTCCACCAGAATATTTCGAACATCTTTCCACCAAGGAATTGATGTCAACAAAGTTTTTCATGATTTCCCTAAGCTTGTTTCTGTCCTCCTTTAGTGATCCAATAAAATAATGTGGCTTACCAAGAATATCCTCCACCAAGGTTTCTTCTTCTAATAGCTGACATATATGACCATTTTTCTTGTGGGATGAATCCACCACATAAAAAATCATTCTCAACATTCAGGTCAACCTTTCAATTTTCTGCACACTCGCTTCCATGATGTGAAGTGGAAGGTATCTCTAAAGGCTGGAATGACATGTGATATGCAAAAAAATCTGAAAGAATCTCATTCCTTGGAATTTCAGCTTCATCATGCTGCAAGAGAGTCCAAAATTCTGAACTGTATCCATCCCTTTGCATCAGATTTTTCTCCATCAAATTTCCTAGTTCACAATCAGCTGGTGGGGCTTGTCATCCACTTCCTTAGGGAATTCAGATGATGAATTCAAATCTGATATTTTTTTTTCTTTTGGATCTGATACAAAAGATCCTTTATCACTATTGACAACATCACCTTGCTTTGCACCGATTTTGTGTTCACCAACGGAGAGACTAGGAATAAATTCATCTCTCTCACAATTGTCCTTCATCTTGCAGTCCTCAAATGCAAGTGAAGTCTTTTCCTCGTGACATGGATAGGATGGTTGCAGCTGTACATGGCTGCTGCAAAAATCAGAACTGTTATCATCCATTTACTTCATCTTCCCATATTTTGTATAGATACTCTGGTGGCTTGCTTCTCCACCAAATTTTTTGGTTCACACCTAAGCGGTGTGACCTTTTCTTCTTCTTCCTTATGTGGCTCCTGAGGTGATTGTAACTCTGATTTGTTTTCCTCTTTTGGATCTGATCCAAAATATGTATTTCCACCACCATATGAACCCACATCCTTAGTAGTGGTTTGAATATCACTCATAAGGAAACTAGAAGTGCATTCATTTTCATTTTCTTCTTGGAGTAATGGGAAACAAGCAAGATTTTCTCGAGCATCTTCTTTCAAACAAATTGAGGTTTCTAATTCTTGAATGGTATTATGATCATTAATTGTGGAGAATATTCGTGAAGAAAAACCAAAAAATCTTAGAATTCTTGAACATGCTAATGGATTTGATGGCTCTTCACTTTTGGTTCCTTATTCCCCCTCATTGCTCTGAGAGGTGGAACAACTCGGTTCCTCTAAGGATGATTTGTTTCTATTGAAAGAGTAATCATCTAAATTCTTAGGATCAAATCCAAATCTGAAATAAAAATAATATTTGAACGGAATGGATTTACAAATCACTTCCCTGAAGGCAGGATACTCTTTGTAGTGGTGGGGCAAGTTTTCAGGTGCATCTATCATCTTTGCTAAATCCTTCTTAGGATTAGCCATGGGTAGTTCCACATTGCTTTCTTCATACTCCATATGGCCATAAAAGTAACCATCCTTTTCTCTTGAAATTTGCAACCCATAATCAACATAGATCACCTCTTCTTCTTCAACAAACCGATCAAAGTCATCATCTTCAACTACGGGCACAACCCTCATGGTTTCCACTTGAATTGGTGATCTGCAAAATTTGTCAATAGAGAGCCTTCTTTCCACATGAGTGGAGGAAAGTGATCTGATACCAATGTGATGTCCCAAGTATGGTATGCATGCCTGAACACTATCAAATTCTGTAATTTAAATTTAAATTTCTAATTTTTGAATTAAACCACTTAGAGCCTCTTTAGACTGGGCAAATCAGGGGTTTTGCTGGGAAATTTTGAAGACAAGAAGAGTGAGCAGGGGGAAGAAACAAAAGATATTTCATACATAGAATTTAATCTTCCCTATCATATTTATATCTGGTGCCATTTAGGTTTCAGAATCCGCTATGCAGAAACCTACTTCCACGCTTCTGGGCAACCAAACTGTGAAACTAGGAAGAGTAGTTAAACCTTTTTCAACCAGGGGCTTGGGGAAACTGAATCTGGATCTGATATAAATTTATGTTACAGTATACAAAGTTTTATTTAGGTAAATAACATATTTGGGAACTTTAGGACATTGGATCGGAAAACTAGTCCCTTGGACTACACTCTAGGCTCGAATTCTGGGACTTCCAAACACGTGGAGAAGGTTTAAAAAATTCAGTTTCATATATGGAAGGTGATAAATATGAATTTGATGAATTCTCATAATTTAAATAAATAAAATAAAAAAGGTTTAAGTCCTTCAACTCATTCAAAATCTAAAACTAGTCATTTTTCAGTGCATTTCTAGCTAGGGTGTGGAAATGCTTCTCCAAAGTAAATCAGATCTGTTCAAAAATATGTAATACTTGAAAAAAGTTAAGAATAAATTATTTAAGAGAATTAATTAATGAATTCAATCTCATGGGATTTTCATATATTTACCCATTAATTTAGCCTTCATTACGAGGCTAGAAAACTAGAATTTGAGGTAGACATTGTAATGGAAAAATATTTGAACATTAAAGAAACTTTGGAACTATTAGGAGACTGATATTAGGGACTCATAATAACATCAATTAATGTAATATTACATCTATCTCTCTTCATCACTTCAGACCAACAATCTCTCATAAAAGTAGGAATTCTTGAAGATAGCTTTGAGATTCGAATGGAGGAGTGTCCCAATCACTCTAATGTGCTGCAATAAAATGGAAATGGATTCAGAACCTGCAATAATACTCCATTAATAGATGATAGCTGCTCCATATCTCCAATATAACCTGCAATGAGAAGGGGAGAAGAGGGTAGAAGGGGAACAAGGGACTTGGGGCACATCACCAAAGAGACTGAGGATCACCACTGAGAAATGAAGCTTAAACTTCAATCAATTACAAAAATACATTAACCAAACTGAATAATGGAGTTGGAAATTCCCTTAAGTAGACCTTGGGTGACTTGTTGAGAAAGTCCTTCACCCATTGAGCAAGTAACCCACTTTCCAATCTTGTTCCAAAGCCATGAGTGGCCCTCCTTGATGGGATTAACAATTTTGGTTTGCAAATGATGTTTCCTTGTTTTTATAACTTAACCCAAAGTGGAAATTCGACCTCCTTGAGAAAAATAGCAAGTATGAAGCTTAGTAAATGTTTCGATGTTTGTATCCTTTAGTCCAAAATAGAAACTGCACCGTCCTTGAGTAATTAGCAATCTTGTGCATAAGGTAATCTTTCCTTGCTTTTCATCCTTGCACCAAATTGGAAACTAATTTGGATATTTTCTATCTTTTGTATGACATGTTTCTTTTTCCTTATTTTTCATTGTTTCCATTTTTCTTATCCTTGTAAAGTTTCCTAATTCACCCTCCTTCATTGACAACTCATTTTCACCATTAATTATTTTTCATAATAATCAACTAATTACAAATAACATGAATTTAGAAATTCCATGCCTCTATAGTTTTATCTAGTCAAAATTTCTAGGCATCATTAATTAATGCAATGTTTAACCCCTGGACACTTGATAAGGTGAACACTTTCAAGGTCCCTTCAAGGGAGGGACATGACAGTCATCCCCTCCCAAGTCTCTTGTCATCAAGCAAAAGCACTCCATAGTGCTGCAAAATTTGTCCTCCATGCTTCTGTTGCACCACTCTCATTATAGTCATTTATTTTCAACAAAATTGTGAAACCAATTAAGGTAGCTGAGTATAATTCTTGGATCCCACTTCCTCCTCTGCAAGGATCCAAAATTTTCTGCCCCTTTTGGAAATATTTCTTTCCAAAGAATTCTAGGGTCCCATGGTATTATTTGTCCCCTTCCAAACATCAGTAACAACAACAAAATTCTGTCATCGTAGAAGATGGAAATGAGGATGTGAAAATCATATCACCACACTGACAATTGATCACTTCCCATGCCAAACTAGATATCTTCGAGGCTCTCCCACCAAGCATGGAACTTCTTACTGTGGGACCAAATCATCTTGAGCCTATCTAAAGTATAAAAATCCATGTGTAAGCTAGCAGTGGAACTCATGTCACTGTTGTTATGAATGCACAAGTGATTATCCCATGCCACTCCATATATACTAAAAGAATCATATAGAAGCCATACATACTCATGCCACTACTCAGACAATTTCTCTCATGTGTCCAATGTATCTCCATTGATGCAAGCGATATGTTCACCCTCTAGTGCACACATCTCAATCATGTGTCTAGCGCCCCAGTCAATGGATGTACAAACTTTCATGCTAAATGATATAGGTGGGAATATTTTAGCTACTACTAATGCACTTATCAAACCATGTGGATTGACCATCAATCCCTCATTTGGAAGAGTGGAAGTATCATGCTCCTCTTGTGGCATCAACAAAAACAATCCTTTCAACCAATTTTCATCCCCACATGATGTGGGTGAAATAGAAGTGTGGGGTGAAGAATTGTGAGCCAAATCCCTACAAGGCTCATCCATCAAGATAATGGATCCACAACTTCCTCCATTATTTTTCTCTGTGATAGTGTGATCATGTGCCTCCTCCAAAATTGTACAACATTTTCCTAGAGGCAGCTCATAATCTCTTAGGAACCATACAAGTGCTTGGTCTTCATATTGCTTGACCTCAAACTCCTCAAGCACATGAAAATCATAATGCACCTCATGTGCATGTGTATGGGAGGTCTCTAATATCTGCAAAATAAGTATTTGTTGCTGTTCACATATCAAGACAATGTCTGTCACAACAAAAAAATTATTGCAGAAATAAAATTCTTTACCTCCCAAGGTCTTCATTCCAAAGATATCTCTATCCACCCAATCAATGGATGAATAAGGAATTTTATTTGCTGATACATATGGAATGTGATCGACCACATATTCTTGAGCAGAACATGCCATCCATAAGGTGTCTCCTTCCAAGCATGCATGTCAAACAACCCTCTATTGATGCAAGTAATTTTAGTACATCCTTGATCGTCTATTTTAGTGATATATTTATCTACCCAATCCATGAATAGATAATCATATTTGCTTGCTGATTCAATTGTAATGTACTTAGCCATATTTCCCATAGATAAGAACACTTCATCCTTCCTGTCAATCTCAATGAGTGCTTGGCCAAGGTTTTCTTCCTCTTATCTTTTCACAAGCATTTGCAAATTCACTCCTTCCTCACGGTTGTCCTCCACATGAGGTTCCCTCAACACATCCATAGTAGTTACTACCATGTTCACATGATTCTTTTCCATGCAATATGGGGGGTGTGATACATTCAACTCCCTTTGAAGTTGATCAATCTGCAAACTTGACTCTTGAAGAGCTGGTTGGGTTCTTTTCAAGGAATCATATGTAGCCTCCCATTTACTATGGATTCTTTTAGACACTTGTGTTTTTGTCTCGAGTGAACAATGGTACATTTCAGCCACCATGAGGAGATGTTCTCTATCATATATTAAGTTCATATATATCTCCTTCATCTTGGACATGCCTACTTTCAGTGCTATCCACTCCTCCAGAAAGTCTTCTCCTTCCATCTCTCCACTAGAAGATTTCGAACAACATATTTCCACCAAGGAATTGATGTCAAGAAAGTTTTTCATGGTTTTCCTAAGCTTCTTTCTGTCCTCCTCTAGTGATCCAATAAAATGATGTGGCTTACCAAGAATATCCTCCACCAAGGTTTCTTCTTTTGATAGCTGAAATACATGACCATTTTTCTTGTGGGATGAATCCACCACTTAAAACTCATTCTCGACATTCAGGTCAACCTTTGAATTTTCTGTACACTCGCTTGCATGATGTGAAGTTGAAGGTATCTCTAAAGGCTAGAATGACGTGATATGCACAAAAATTAGAAAGAATCTCATTCCTTGGAATTTCAGCTTCATCATGCTGCAAGAGAGTCCAAAATTCTGAACTGTATCCATCCATTTGCATCAGATTTTTCTCCTTCAAATTTCCTAGTTCCCATTCAGCTGGTGGGGGCTTGTCTTCGACTTCCTTAAGAAATTCAATGATGAATTCAAATCTGATATTTTTTATTCTTTTGTATCTGATCCAAAATATACTTTATCACCATTGACAACATTACCTTGATTTTCACTAATTTTGTGTTCACCAACAGAGAGACTAGGAGTAAATTCATCTCTCTCACAATTGTCCTTCATCTTGCAGTCCTCAAATGCAAGCAAAGTCTTTTTCTCCTCCAATGGATCGGATTATTGTAGGTGTACATGGATTCTGAAAAAATCAGAACTGTTATCATCCATTTTCTTCATCTTCCCATATTTCTGTACATTTACTCTGGTGGCTTGCTTCTCCACCAAATTTTCTGGTTCACACCCAAGCGGTGTGGCCTTGTCTTCTACTTCCTTATGTGGCTCCTGAGGTGATTGTAACTCTGATTTGTTTTCCTCTTTTGGATCTGATCCAAAAGATGTTTTTCCACCACCATATGAACCCACATCCTTAGCAGTGGTCTGGATATCACTCATAAGGAAACTGGAAGTGCATTCATTTTCATTCTCTTCTTGGAGTAATAGGAAACAAGCAATATTTTTTGGAGCATCTTCTTTCAAACAACTTGAGGTTTTTCCTTCTTGAATGGTACTATGATCATTAATTGTGAAGAATATTCTTTAAGAAAAACAAAAAAATATTAGAATTCTTGAACATGCTAATGGATTTGATGACTCTTCACTTTTGGTTCCTTCTTCCCCCTCATTGCTCAGAGAGGTGGAACAACTTGGTTCCTATAAGGATGATTTGTTTCTCTTGAAAGAGTAATCATCTACATTATTAGGCTCAAATCCAAATCTGAAATAAAAATAATCTTTGAAAGGAATGGATTTACAAATCACTTCCCCGAAAGCAAGATACTCTTTGTAGTGGTGGGGCAAGTTTTCAGGTGCATCTATCATCTTTGCTAAATCCTTCTTAGGATTAGCCATGGGTAGTTCCACATTGCTTTCTTCATACTCCATATGGTCATAAAAGTAACCATACTTTTCTCTTGAAATTTGAAAACCATAATTAAAATAGATCACCTCTTCTTCTTCAACAAACCGATCAAAGTCATCATCTTCAACTACGGGCACAACCCTCATGGTTTCCACTTGAATTGGTGATCTCCAAAATTTGTCAATAGAGAGCCTTCTTTCCACATGAGTGGAGGAAAGTGCTCATATACCAATGGTGGAGGAAAGTGCTCATATACCAATGTGATCTACCAAGTATGGTATGCATACTTGAACACTATTAAATTCTGTAATTTAAATTTAAATTTCTGATTTTTGAATTAAACCACTCACAGCCTCTTCAGACTCGGCAAATTAGGGGTTTTGCTGGGAAATTTTGAAGACAAGAGGAGTGAGCAGGGGGGAGAAATCAAATATATTTTAGACATATAATTTCCTATTTCCTAACACATTTATATCTGGTGCGATTTAGGTTTCAGAATCCGCTATGCGGAAACCTACTTCCACGCTTCTGGGCAGCCAAACTGTGAAACTAGGAAGAGTAGTTCAGCCTTTTTCAACCAGGGGCTTGGGGAAACTGAATATGAATCTGATATAAATTTATATTATATTATACAAAATTTTATTTGGGTAAATAACATATTTGGGAAATTTAGGACATTGGATCAAAAAACTAGTCCCTTGGACTGCACTCTAGGCTCAAGTTCTAGGACTTCCAAACACATGGAGAAGGTTAAAAAAATTAATTTTCATACATGGAAGGTGTTCAATATGAAGTTAGTGAATTTTAAGAATTGAAATAAATAAAATCAGAAAGGTTTAAGTCCTTCAACTCATTCAAAATATAAAACTAGTCATTTTTCAATGCATTTCTAGATAGGGTGTGGAAATGATTCTCCAAAGTAAATCAGATCTATTAAAGACTCTGTAATACTTGAAGAAAGGTAAGAATTCATTATTTCATATAATTAATTACTGAATTCAATCTCACAGGAGTTTCATATATTTACTCATTAATTTAGCCTTCATTACGAGGCTAGAAAACTAGAATTTGAGGTAGACATTGTAATGGAAAACTATTTGAACATTAAAGAAACTTTGGAAATGTTAGGATAATTATATTAGGGACTGATAATAACCTTAATTAATGGAATATATACATATATATCTCTTCATCACTTCAGACGATCAATCTCTCATAAAAGAAGGAAATCTTGAAGATAGATCTGAGATTCGAATGGAGGAGTGTTCCAATCAATATAATGTGCTGCAATAAAATAGAAATGGATTCAAAACCTGAAATAACACTCCATTAGTGGATGAGAGATGCTCCATATCTCTAATATAAGCTACAATGAGAAGGGGAGAAGAGGGTAGAAGGGGAACAAGGGACTTGGGGCAGATCACCTAAGAGACTAAGGATCACCACTTATAAATGAAGCTTAAGCTTCAATCAATTACAAAAATATATTAACCAAACTGAATAATGGAGTTGGAAATACCCTTAAGTAGACCTTGGGTGACTTGTTGAGAAAGTCCTTCACGCATTGAGCAAGTAACCCACTTTCCAATCTTGTTCCAAAGTCATGAGTGGCCCTCCTTGATGGGATTAGAAATTTTGGTTTGCAAATGATGTTTCCTTGTTTGTATAACTTAACCCAAAGTGGAAATTCGACCTCCTTGAGAAAAATAGCAAGTACGAAGCTTAGTAAATGTTTCCATGTTTGTATCCTTCAGTCCAAAATAGAAATTGCACCCTCCTTGAGTAATTAGCAAGCTTATGCATAAGGTAATCTTTCCTTTATTTTCATCCTTGCACCAAATTGGAAACTAATTTGAATAGTTTCTATCTTTTCTATGACATGTTTCTTATTCCTTCTTTTTCATTGTTTCCATTTTCCCATCCTTGTAAACTTTCCTAATGCACCCTCCTTCATTGACAACTCATTTTCACCATTAATTATTTTTCATAATAATTAACTAATTACAAATAACATTAATTTAGAAATTCCATGCCTTCATAGTTTTATCTAGTCAAAATTTCTAGGCATCATTAATTAATGCAATGTTTAACCCATGGACACTTGACAAGGTCAACACTTTCAAGGTCCCTTCAAGAGAGGGACATGACAGTCGTCATCTCCCAAGTCTTCTTGTCATTAAGCAAAAGCACTCCATGGTGCTGCAAAATTTGTCCTCCATGCTTCTGTTGCACCTCTATGATTATAGTCATTTCTGCAATGACCACTTCTTTCAACAAAATTGTGAAACCAGTTAAGGTAACTGAGTATAATTCCTGAATCCCACTTCCTCCTCTGTAAGGATCCAAAATTTTATGCCCCTTTTGGAAATATTTCATTCCAAATAATTCCAGGGTCCCATGGTATTATTTGTCCCCTTCCAAAAATCATCACAAAATTCTGTCATCGTAGAAGATGAAAATGAGGATGTGAAAATCATACCACCACACTGGCAATTGATCACTTTCCATGCCAAACTAGATATCTTCAAGACTCTCCCACCAAGGATGGAACTTCTTACTGTGGGACCAAATCATCTTGAGCCTATCTAAAGTATGAAAATCCATGTGCAAGCTAGCGGTGGAACTCATGTCACTGTTGTTATGAATGCACAAGTGATTATCCCATGCCCCTCCATGTATATTGAAAGAATCATATAGAAGCCATACATACTCATGCCACTACTCATACAATTTCTTTGATGTGTCCAATGTCCCTCCATTGATGCAAGCAATATGTTCACCCTCTAGTGCACACATCTCAATCATGTGTCTAGCCACCCAATCAATGGACATACAAAATTTCATGCTAAATGATTCAGGTGGGAATAATTCAGCTACTGCTAATGCACTTATCAAACCATGTGGATTGACCATCAATCCCTCAACTGGAAGAGTGGAAGTATCATGCTCCTCTTGTGACATCAACATAAACAATCCTTTCACCCAATTTTCATCCCCACATGATGTGGGTGAAATAGAAGTGTGGGGTGAGGAATTGTGAGCCAAATCCCTACAATGCTCATCCATCAAGATAATGGATCCAAAAATTCCTCCATTAGTTTTCTCTGTGATAGTGTGATCATGTGCCTCCAAAATTGTACAACATTTTCCTAGAGGCCACTCATAATCTCTTAGGAACCAGACAAGTACTTGGTCTTCATATTGCTTGACCTCAAACTCCTCAAGCACATGAAAATAATAATGCACCTCATGTGCATGTGTATGGAAGGTCTCTAATATCTCCAAAATAAGTATTTGTTGCTGTTCACATGTCAAGACAATGTTAGTCACAACAAAAAAATTATTGCAGAAATAAATTCTCTACCTCCCAAGGTCTTTATTCCAAAGATGTCTCTATCCACCCAATCAATGAATGAATATGGAATTTTATTTGCTGATCTATATGGAATGTGATCAGCCACATATTCTTGAGTAGAATATATCATCCATAAGGTTATTCCATAATGTGTCTCCTTCCAAGCATGCATGTCAAACAACCCTCTATTGATGCAAGCAATTTTAGTACATCCTTGATCGTCTATTTTAGTGATATATTTATCTACCCAATCCATGAATAGATAATCATATTTTCTTGCTGATTCAATTGTAATGTACTGAGCCATATTTCCCATAGATAAGAACACTTCATCCTTCCTATCAATCTCAATGAGTGCTTGGCAAGGATTTTCTTCTTCATATCTTTTCACAAGCATCTGCAAATTCGCTCCTTCCTCACGGTTGTCCTCCACATGAGGTTCCCTCAACACATCCAAAGTATTTACTACCATGTTCACATGATTCTTTTCCATGCAAAATAGGGGGTGTGATACATTCAACTCCCTTTGAAGTTGATCAATCTGCAAACTTGACTCTTGAAGAGCTTCTTGGGTTCTTTTCAAGGAATCATATGCAGCCTCCCATTTACTATGGAGTCTTTCAGACACTTGTGTTTACCTCTCGAATGAAAAATGGTACATTTCAGCCACCATGAGGAGATGTTCTCTATCATATATTAAGTTCATATATCTCTCCTTCATCTTGTACATGCCTTGTTTCAGTGCTATGCACTCCTCCAGAAAGGCTTCTCCTTCCATCTCTCCACCAAAAGATTTTCAACAACATCTTTCCACCAAGGAATTGATGTCAAGAAAGTTTTTCATGGTTTCCCTAATCTTCTTTCTGTCCTCCTCTAGTGATCCAATAAAATGATGTGGCTTACCAAGAATATCCTCCACCAAGGTTTATTCTTCTAATAGCTGACATATATGACCATTTTTCTTGTGGGATGAATCCACCACATAAAACTCATTCTCAACATTCAGGTTGACCTTTGAATTTTCTGCACACTCGCTTCCATGATGTGAAGTGGAAGGTATCTCTAAAGGCTAGAATGACATGTGATATGCAAAAAAATTAGAAAGAATCTCATTCCTTAGAATTTTAGCTTCATCATGCTGCAAGAGAGTCCAAAATTCTGAACTGTATCCATCCCTCTGCATCAAATTTTTCTCCTTCAAATTTCCTAGTTCACATTCAGTTGCTGGGGGCTTGTCTTCCACTTCCTTAGGGAATTCAGATGATGAATTAAAATCTGATATTTTTTATTCTTTTGGATCTGATCCAAAAGATCCTTTATCACCATTGACAACACATCACCTTTCTTTGCACCGATTTTGTGTTCACAAACAGAGAGACTAGGAGTAAATTCATCTCTCTCACAATTGTCCTTCATCTTGTAGTCCTCAAATGCAAGCAAAGTCTTTTCCTCCTCCCATGGATCGGATGGTTGTAGGTGTACATGGCTGCTGCAAAAATCAGAACTGTTATCATCCCTTTTCTTCATCTTCCCATATTTCTGTACAGATACTCTGGTGTCTTGCTTCTCCACCAAATTTTCTGGTTCACACCCAAGCGGTGTGGCCTTGTCTTCTTCTTCCTTATGTGGCTCTTGAGGTGATTGTAACTCTGATTTGTTTTCCTCTTTTGGATCTGATCCAAAAGATGGCTTTCCACCACCATATGAACCCACATCCTTAGCAGTGGTTTGAATATCACTCATAAGGAAACTGGAAGTGCATTCATTTTCATTCTCTTCTTGGAGTAATGGGAAACAAACAATATTTTCTGGAGCATCTTCTTTCAAACAACTTGAGGTTTCTCCTTCTTGAATGGTACTATGATAATTAATTATGGAGAATATTCTTGAATAAAAACCAAAAAATCTTAGAATTCTTGAACATGCTAATGGATTTGATGACTCTTCACTTTTGGTTCCTTCTTCCCCCTCATTGCTCAGAGAGGTGGAACAACTTGGTTCCTCTAAGGATGATTTGTTTCTCTTGAAAGAGTAATAATCTACATTCTTAGGCTCAAATACAAATCTGAAATACAAATAATATTTGAAAGGAATGGATTTACAAATCACTTCCCCCAAGGCAAGATACTCTTTGTAGTGGTGGGGCAAGTTTTTAGGTGCATCTATTATCTTTGCTAAATCCTTCTTAGGATTAGCCATGGGTAGTTCCACATTGCTTTATTCATACTCCATATGGTCATAAAAGTAACCATCCTTTTCTCTTGAAATTTTCAACCCATAATTAACATAGACCACCTCTTCTTATTCAACAAACCGATCAAAGTCATCATCTTCAACTACGGGCACAACCCTCATGGTTTCCACTTGAATTGGTGATCTGCAAAATTTGTCAATAGAGAGCGTTCTTTCCACATGAGTGGAGCAAAGTGCTCTGATACCAATGTGATGTCCCAAGTATGGTATGCAGACCTGAACACTATCAAATCCTGTAATTTAAAGTTTTTTTTATGATTTTTGAATTAAACCACTCAGAGCCTCTTCAGACTGGGCAAATAAGGGGTTTTGCTGGGAAATTTTGAAGACAAGAGGAGTGAGCAGGGGGAAGAAAACAAATATATTTCAGACATATAATTTCCTCTTCCCTAACACATTTATATTTGGTACCATTTAGGTTTCAGAATCTGCTATGCGGAAACCTACTTTCACGCTTCTGGGCTGCCAAACTGTGAAACTAGGAAGAGTAGTTCAGCCTTTTTCAACCAGGGGCTTGGGGAAACTGAATATGGATCTGATATGAATTTATATTATAGTATACAAATTTTTATGCATGTAAATAATATATTTGGGAAATTTAGGACATTGGATTGGAAAACTAGTCCCTTGGACTGCACTCTAGGCTTGAGTTCTGGGACTTCCAAACACATGGAGAAGGTTAAAAAAAACCAGTTTCATACATGGAAGGTGTTCAATATGAATTTGATAAATTCTTAGAATTGAAAGAAATAAAATAAGAAAGGTTTAAGTCCTTCAAATCATTCAAAATATAAAACTAGTCATTTTTCAATGCATTTCTAGTTAAGGTGTGGAAATGCTTCTCCAAAGTAAGTAAGATCTATTCAAAACTATGTAATACTTGTAGAAAGGTAATAATACATTATTTCAGAGCATTAATTATGTTATATTTTTATCATTCCAGCTAGCATTATGATCTTAGGATCTTTAACTGAGAGAATAACATGCACAGCAATAAACACAAAATACAAGAGACACAAAGAATTTTCCTCGAAGAAACCATAAAGGAGAAAACCCTAAAACTTCTTGAGAGATAGAATCAGCACCAAAAGTAAAACCTGAAAACATAAAGATGATCTCTTGATAGCAGTAGTCTCTCTCTCTGATCCCAACAACTTCTGTCTCTCACTCATGTGACCCAATGAGTGAGTGTGTGTGTGATAAATAGAGAGACTCACTCTCTATTTATATTCTTTCATTCACTTGAAACCCACCCCAACATGTCAGCCTCACTTAACAATTACTTACTAGAGCCGACATCTCTAGGAGTGTCTAATAACCCTAGTTCCCCACAACTTGTGGGGACTTTGCCTCCTCTGACCAATAAGGAGGGTTATCCTTAACACAACGATGGGGACTATTGACCTGAATTACAATGACTCACCTAGGGTCAACTTCTCTAGGATAGTCTAATAACCTTAGGGCCCCACAACTGTGGGGACTTTAACCCTTGACCAATAGGAGGGTTACCCACAATGACTTGACATGACTTGTTTACATTATAGAGACTCCCGATCGAAACTTCGGGGTATGACATGAATCAATTACATTATAAACACTTCCCAAAATAAACATCGGGGTACAATACATAAGATATACGGATGAATACATTCCGAAGTTACAAATACATCAGCATTCCCTCTTAACTAGGAAGGTATTCTCTTGACACAATTTAGCAACATAAGCCTTATTCTCTGTACCATCTGGATCATCATTGAGTCCTCTTCATCTTCAAGTCATCTTCATTTTCGAATCTGGATCATCACTCAATATGATCATCACTAGATCTAGATCATCACTCGATCCAGATCATCACTGCTGGATCATCAGTGACTGGATCTGGATCATCACTCAATCTGGATCATCACTATTGGATGATCATCACTGGATCATCATCACGGGTGCTATCTTATGATTCTTCTCATCACAAGAAGTTCTACAGAGCCAGCCCTTTTTCATGCTGGTTGTAGGCCTAGCCTCCATGTAGGTCTTCTTTAGCACTTATATCTGACTTTAAGTCAGAATGGCCCACCAAGAACTTACATCTAACCATGAGAGGAACACATCCAACACCATGTCAGAAAGGCATGCCCAACACTCACATCTGACCATGATAGGAACCAATCCAGTCATGTCAGAAAGGCCTAGCACTTACATTCACTAGTATGATAGGACACACCTACTATCATATGTGAAAAGGAATAGCACTCACATTCACCAGCATGATAGGACACACCTACTATCATCTGTGAAAAGGATCAACACTTACAACCACTAGCATGATAGGACACAACTACTATCATCTATGAAAAGGAATAGCATTCACATCCACCAGCATGGTAGGACACACCTACTACCATCTATGGAAAGGAATAGCACTTACAATCACCAGCATGGTAGGACACACCTACTACCATCTACGAAAAGGCACAACACTCACATCCACCAGCATGATAGGACACACCTACTATCATTTGTGGAAAGGCCAACACTCACATCCACCAACATGATAGGACACACCTACAATCATCTATGGAAAGGCTCTAAACTTAAATCTGATCATGTGGGAACCAATCCCACAGTCACATGAGAATGGCTCTCAATCCTAGACTGAGGATTCCTAGTAACTGACTAGGTGCCTCCATTTAAAGAATGGAAAAAACCCTTATATCTGATCAATTGGGAACACATCCCTCAATCACAGAAGAATGGCCATGCACTCATATATGATTATGTGAGAACACATCCCATAGTCATATCAGAATGGCCCTCAGTCCTAGACTGAGTATTCTTGGCAACTGTCCAGGTACCTCCATTCAAATAATGGTAATAGCCCTTATATCTGATCATGTAGGAACCAATCCTACAGTCACATTAGAATGGCTCAACACTCACATATGACATGGAAGGAACCAATCCTCTCACCATGAAAGAATGGCTAAGCCCTTACATCTAACCATGGAAGGAACCAATCCTCTCACCATGTCAGAATGGCTCATGGACTCATCACTTCCCCTTGGAAGGAACCTCGATCTGGAGAACACCAAGATTCTACTTGAAGTACTCAAACTTCACTCTGGCTAATGTCTTCATCAACACATCAGCTATCTTCTCATCCGTTGCAACATACTAGAGCTTCACTGCTCCCCTCTACACCATATCCCTGATATAGTGATACTTGATCTCGATTTGCTTCGACTTGTCATGGAACACCAGTTTCTCTGACAACTTCACACAACTCTAGTTGTCGCAATATATACAAGTAGCATCCAACTGGAGATAAAATAAATCAGACAGTAGCTTCCTTAGCCATACTTCCTCACAACTAGTTGAACAAGCTGCGACATACTCTACTTCAGCTATACTCAGTGCCACACAAGACTTCTTCCTGCTAAACCAAGAGATCACACTTGATCCCATACTGAAGAAACACCTTGAAGTGCTCTTCCTATCGATGGCACTGCCTGCCCAATCTGAATCAACATAACCCTCGAGGTTAATCTTGTGATTTGCCTCATACTTGAGCCCATAATCAACTGTACCCTTCAGGTACCTCAGAATATGCTTTGCAACAATCAAGTGAACATGTCTCAGATCTATCAAGAACTGGTTCAAGGTGTTCACAGTAAAGCAAATATCTGGTCTCGTGTTTGTTAGGTACATCAAGGACCCAATCATCTGGCGATACATTGTGGCATCAACTGTATCTGATGAAGCATCACTCAATAGCTTCATGTTCGATGCCATAGGTGTGTTCATGGCCTTGTAGTCCATCATCTTGAACCTCTTCAGGATCTCTATTGCATACTTCCCTTGTCCGAGGAATATTCCATCTGCATTCTACCACACCTTCATGCCTAGAAAATAGTACATCGACACATAACAGGAGCATCATTGGTCTTCCACCTTCAACCTTGAAGAAAAGGTTGGAATCCACTTTACTCTCAGTAAATCCTAGAGCCATCAGTAATCTATCCATCTTGTCATACCATGTCGAACCTTAGGATCTTCTATAGTCACTCCCTCTGAATCGAAGCATCATACTCCCTCTGTCTTCCGTACTCTATTCACCAGAGTGACAAGTAACTTCATATGCTACTAATATTCTATGTATCCATTTAGGATCACTGGATACCAAGATCCTCTATCTTGAACTTTTTCAAAAGTTCTTCTCGCACCCATCTATGAGCTTGTCATCCTCTATAGGCTTTCATCTTCAACCTTGTAGCAAAGGTTAAGATCTTCATCAAGATCCTCAAGTATGTGTTATCCCATGGGTGTCTTCTAAGCTCGTACAAGGCCTTCTTTCATTTGCACACATGATTCTTCCTGTCATGTGACTTTAATTCCAGTGGCTGCAAATGTCTGTACGTAGTTTATTCCTTCTTTTTGTGCTATGAATCTTTCCTTGTATCCCACGATGTTTCCATCTACTGCATGATGGAACTACAAAATTCCCTTCACGTACCGATATTGCATCCTAGACATCATTCTTCTTGAACTGGTCTTCCCTTTCTTCTTGGTTACTTCTTCATGGCTGGAAGGTTCTGCATTCGTCATATTATTCTTCATCTTGAACTGTCGTTACTTGTTCTTCAGAACAAGTCTCATCCTTCTTTGCTTGTAGGTGATTATGTATGTGATATTTCCTACAAGTCAAATTCATTTGTATGGTTAGAAACATTTCATAAGGAATATTCATACTGGAAAATTATTATGCATAAATATATGACTACTTTAGCCAATACAACATTCATCCATATCTCACGAAAAATTTCTAGATGCCTTCCATCTCTACCAAGACAACATTGAGATTGTGCACTAATCCAATATATCAGCAAAGAGGTTTCATTCTAGATAAGTAGCAATGGAGAGTTGTATAGCACCATGAGCTACTTACCCATCACATGCATATTAGTAGTATACTGTCATTAATGCAAACATTCTATCATGCATAATACATAAACTGAATATAAACAAATGCATAACAAAAAAAATATCATGAAATTACAATTGAGTACTTATCTTTATTTGTTTTGTGGGTAGACTCCTTCTTGAGCCTTCAGCTTCATCATCTTCTTCATTCATAATAGCATCGTTTCTTATCCAAATGCTAAGATGGATAAGAGTTTCTTCAAGAGTTGAGATCTTCATATTCCTCATCGCTTGAGGGATCTTCTTTGGATGGTGAGAGCTTGATCTTCAATTGCTCTCAACTTCTCTTCTCTTATTATGAGTCGAGCTTCTTCTTTTGTGTGCTCTTCCTAGAGTCTGCTGAAGGTAATCACTTCCTTCTGGCACACATTCCTTGCATGAATGAATCCCATGATATTGGGAGGTCATTCAAGGTAGCTATCACCACTTCTTCATTCTCCACTTCTTCTTCTACTACTACAATTTGTTCTTTGATTTGAGAGACCCCCGTAAAGTATGACTGTATGGTCTCTGCATTCTGGATCTTCACATTCTTCAACTGTTTTCTCAAAGTCATATTCTGATTTATGTTCTTCCCTTCAAATATCTTGGTTAAGGAATCAAACACCTCTTTCAGTGTCTTTAGCGAAGACACTTGTGGTACAAGGTGATCCATGATTGAATCATCAATGATCTTCTAATTGGCCTTGACCAAGTTCTTCTTGTGTAAGGATTTTAGCCTAATATTCCTCTGGAACTAGAACCTCTCTAATTATGTAGATGTCCAATTAATTATCTTCAGATAGATCATATACTTCCATTCTTGGAAGTTGTCAACTTCACCAAGCTTATCATCAAGCTGATGTGATAGATCACTTTGAAATGAGAACCTCAAATGAAAATAGCAAAAGATTAGATCTTAACGATTTGAGGTGTCCGTCTTGGTTCTAGAGATGGCTGATCTAGGGTTTGTTAGAGTAACCCTAATTTTAAAAACTTAGAATATTTCAGATATGATTGGATAGAAATATAAATCTCTTTAATTTGAGCTGTCCAATGTACTCCTTTTCTAAAAACAGTGGAGGGAAGCTCCCAGAACAGAAAGCCCTAGTTTACCAATTTCTTCTGCAGACATCCTTGATACTGTTTCTGCAGTATCTCCGAAATTACTACTCCTGTGTGTCTGAAACTTCTTATTGAGGTAGCCTCTCTTGTCCCTGTTTCAACACCATAGGTTTCATCAGAATTGGTTTCACCAATTGGGACTTATGATCCTTTTCCCAAGGTGACCTTTTATAGGACTGTTTAGAACAACGAAGTTGTACGGAATTCCATGTGTTACTGTTTCATCTTCTAGGTCTAAAATTCTGACCACTGAAATTAAATTCCATGACCTTTATGGAACATCTTCATAATTGTAATTTGGACCTTTGTATCCTGAGATATGGAAATTCTCCCTAGGTGTCTTGTTTAGGGATGAATCCTGGAAGAGGTTGGAACCCTAACTTGGAGGGATCATATCTCCTAGAATATAGAGAATATAAGGATGAATTTTGGATACATTGTAAATCAGGATTTTATCTTTGGCCTATGGAAGTTTCATCTCTTGAGCCATCTCCAATCCCTAGATATAGAAAATTTACCAAAACGTATCAGTTTTAGTATTTAGGGTTTTTCCAGCTCGGGGTCAAACTAGGGTTTGACTTTCTCGGAGTTTCACCAAACCAAAAATATTGACCCAGGTCTCTAAAATTCAATTTTTATGAGGAGATAAATCCTATTCCAAGCTCACTCAAAAATTTCTCTTCTGCAAGAAGCCCTAACTTCCCGCACCAAAAACTGAAAATGTCCGGAATTGAATTCTGCTTCGACAGAAAGATGCGCCCTTCAATGGAGAGTCAGCCTAGCATACTTTTGCTGATGGATTGTGGAGAGAGACCCAAAAGTAAGAAGCCCTAGATTTTGTAGCTGCACAATGTCTTCTTCGCAGGTTAGCTCTGATACCATGTTAGATTTTTATCATTCAAGCTAGCATTATGATCTAAGGATCTTTAACTGAGAGAATAACATGAACAACAATAAACACAAGAGACAAGAGACACAAATAATTTTCATCGGGGAAACCATAAAGGATAAAACCCCAAAAATTCCTCAGAGATAGAATCAGCACCAAAATTAAAACCCCAAAACATAAAGATGATCTCCCGACGACAGTAGTCTCTCTCTCTGATCCTAGCAACTTCTCTCTCTCACTCATGCACCCCAATGAGTGAGTGTGTGTGTGATAAATAGAGAGGCTCACTCTCTATTTATATTCTTTCATTCACTTGAAACCCACTCCAACATGTCGTCCTCACTTAACAATTACTTACTAGAGCTGACATCTCTAGGAGTGTCTAATAACCCTAGTGCCCCACAACTTGTGGGGACTTTTCCTCCTTTGACCAACAAGGAGGGTTATCCTTAACACAATGATGGGGAATATTTCCCTAACTTACAATGAATCACCTAGGGGCGACTTCTCTAGGATATTCTAATAAACCTAGGGCCCCACAATTGTGGGGACTTTAACCCTTGACCAATACGAGGGTTACCCACAATGACTTGACATGACTTGTTTACATTATAGAAACTCTCGATCAGAACATTGGGGTATGACATGACTCAATTACATTATAAACACTTCCCAGAATAAACATCAAGGTACAATACATAATATATACGGATGAATACATTCCGAAGTTATAAATACATCAACAAATTACTGAATTCAATCTCATGGGATTTTCATATCTTTACTCATTAATTTAGCCTTCATTACAAGGCTAGAAAACTAGAATTTGAGGTAGACATTGTAATGGAAAACTATTTGAACATTACAAAAACTTTGGAACTATTAGGAGACTGATAATAACCTCAATTAATGGAAAATATCCATCTATCTCTCTTCATCACTTCAGACCATCAATCTCTCATAAAAGGAGGAAATCTTGAAGATAGCTCTGAGATTCGAATTTGAGGAGTGTCCCAATCACTCTAATGTGATGCAATAAAATGGAAATGGCTTCAAAAACTGCAATAAAACTCCATTAATGGATGAAATCTACTCCATATCTCCAATATAACCTGCAATGAGAAGGGGAGAAGAGGGTAGAATGGGAACAAGGGACTTGGGGCACATCAACCAAGAGACTGAGGATCACTACTCAGAAATGAAGATTAAGCTTCAATCAATTACAAAAATACATTAACCAAACTGAATAATGGAGTTGAAATTCCTTTAAGTAGACCTTGGGTGTCTTGTTTAGAAAGAAGTCCTTCACCCATTGAACAAGAAACCCGCTTACCAATCTTTTTCCAAATCCATGAGTGGCCCTCTATGGGATTAGCAATTTTGGTTTGCAAATAATGTTTCCTTGTTTATATAACTTAACACAAAGTGGAAATTCGACCTCCTTGAGAAAAATAACAAGTATGAAGCTTAGTAAATGTTTCCATGTTTGTATCCTTCAGTCCAAAATAGGAACTGCACCCTCCTTGAGTAATTAGCAATTTTGTGCATAAGGTAATCTTTCCTTGCTTTTCATCCTTGCACCAAATTGGAAACTAATTTGGATAGTTTCTATCTTTTCTATGACATGTTTCTTTTTCCTTCTTTTGCATTGTTTCCATTTTCCCATCCTTGGAAAGTTTCCTAATGCACCCTCCTTCATTGACAACTCATTTTCACCATTAATTAATTTTCATAATAATTAACTAATTACAAATAACATGAATTTATAAATTCCGTGCATATGCGTAAAGTTCCTTGCTTCTTATCAACAACAATAGGATTGGATACCCATTCCGTCAAAGCAATCCCGTAGATGAACCCAACCTTCAACAATTTTTCCACTTCAGCCTTAATGGCTGCCGCCTTATGTGGGTTAACAGGTCTAATATTTCATCGAACCGGTTTAGCATTAGGATAGGTTCGTATTTCATGTTCAACAATCATTGGATCAATGCCTGGAATCTTCTCATATGACCAGGAAAACACGTCGTGAAACTCCTTAAATAAGGCAATATAGATAGCAATCTCCTCCGGAGAGCAGTTTACACCGATATGTACATTTTCGACGACACTGGAGTTTACAGAGATGTTGATAGGAAAGGTAAAAGAAATATTTTCCATATTCTCCTCAGCAAAAATTCCCTCCCTTGGCAAGGGATTAATTGGTAGATCAACATGATCTGCCAGTCTCACATGGAACTCCTAGTTTTCAATTCTACTCAACTTTGGAAGTAAGTAGGACCTATGGTGAAGATCTTTACAGATATTATCTCGCCCACTCATGGCTTCCAAAATGGCTCCATACAAAGGCAAAACCATGTATAAGCAGTCATATGAATATAAAGAGTTCTCTGCCCAAGCAGGCATGTAAGATTCTTTTGACTCCTCTGATACTGTAGAAGGAGTCGAGATAGGATCAATAGTGGTGTTAAAGATAGTTTGGTAAGCCACTTCCACTGTAGATAAGGGCACCTAAGGTTTGTGATGGTAGGAAGGACTCAAGGATAAGTTCTATCGACAATTGTTGTGATAGACTTACCCACACTTGTAGAACTATTATCGGATAAATCTTCTCAATCGGGATTAAGCTAGATCTCCCTAGTCCAAGTGGATCTAGAACAAATCAAATACATAATACAATCTACTTTCCTAGATCAATCAGAAATGCAAAGACACAGATATATCACTTACCTGATATTCTCATATCCTCTTCTCTCTTTGTTGATCCAAGCTCCAGAGTCTTCAGATCTCCAGCTGCAAAACCCTGTAAAGCATGTGGAAACAAAAAAAACAGCATATGTGTATCCAAACATATAATTGATCTAAGCTAACAGCTAAGGAAGAAAACTACAAACATCATCAACACAACAACATTTATGGAAAGAGATTTGTATTAATGTAATCGAGGAGATACATAGAATTACAATGAGAAGGAACATTACAACCTAGCCTTAACGCTGTAATCTTCCATCCAACAATCCAAGCCAAAGCCAAGCCTCCAAAGCAAGATAGTAAGCCACCTAGAAATTCCACCAGCATAAAAGTACCATAGACATTCCTCCCTTCCAAATGGAGAGAGGGTTTAATTTATAAGGCTAAAGGGATAGAGTAGGTTGAGGATTAGGATGAGGATTCTAAGGGATCTTCCCTATAGGTTAGGAAATGAAATGCCACCTCACCTAAGTAATAGGGGTAAACCAACACCTCATCCACCTTTGAGAAGGGTCTCGAATCTTCATTTTTTTCCCTCTAAACACGATTGACGCACTTTCAAAAAAGGGAAAAAGCGTAGTCGACGCTCCTAGAAGTGGGAGACAGAGCGCCGACACACCTAGCATGAAAGGAAAAATCACCTTCGACGCTCCTAGCATGAAGGACAAGAGTGCTGACCTTCCTAGAGAGGGAAAAAAGCAGGAAAATCTCAATCTCAGTCAACTTTAGCAGAGAGAAACTTGGGGATTAGGAAAAGGGTTGACACATGGATCAAGAGTGCAAGATTTTGGTGTAACAAGAACCTAGATAATTTATCAGGGCTGGGATATCAAATGTGCCCATTAACGATGAATACATTCCAGCCCCCAAGCTCTTCGTAGCCAGTTTAACCTGATCAACCAAAGGTACTTTGGACTCATTCATTTCCAAACAACCCCTTCGAGTGAAATTGAATTGGTCCATAGTAACCAACTTTCCCTCATGTGGAAAACCCACCACTCGAAGAACAGCCAAGGCAATCGCACACAACGTAAGTCTAGATTCTCTCCAGAATCAAGTTATAGTCCAATGGAGCATCAATCACCTCCACTTCAACAAAAAATGCTTTCCCTGCCAACTTAATCTCAAAAGATGGTAGGATACCATGCAGGAGGAAAGACCTACTGTCGAAAGCAGTAAGCAAGATGTTTGATGAAACTAGTTCCAGTAAACCTAAAGCCTTCCAGTCAGAAAGAGACATAACACATGTGGAAGCACCCTCGTCATCAACTGTATGTCCAATGGTATTATCACCATGAATGACCTCTACTGATAAATCCACTTGACATGATAGACACATTTTAACATCTGATAGATTGAACTTTTCCATCAAACTTGAGGAATCCATACTACCTAAAGCTACTAAAAGGGCATCCCGCTGAGAGGGACAACTATGAAGCACTTCCAATGCGGACATTGCACAAGGAGTTTGGGCTAAATATTCCACCATAGAGTAGTTAGAATCAGCCCTAGAGTTTGGATTGTGAAATTCCTTTTTAAAGACACCTTTTGGTATTTTAGGCATTGGATCAGCAGGTTTCTCGATCATGAGAGGGTTATAGGTTTCACCAATAGACTTACCCCTCTCCTGAGCCTTTGTCTCATAGTTTTTGTTTCTCTTATGGAGAAAGGTACTAGATCGTACCATGTTGATATAATTTTTGTTAGGAGGGGCACCAAGAGTGCCCCCAACTACATTAGAAATAGAAGCTGCATTCTATCCTTGGGGAAATGGATCCTTTAGGACAGCTGGTTGTTGGTTTTTAAGAAACTTTCGAGCTTGATCAATCATAGGGAATTGATGAGTTAAGTGATCTCCATGGCATAATTTACAGGGAAATTTCACCTTCTTCTTATCCTTCTTTCCGCCATCAGCATTGTTCGTGGGTTTAGGCTTGTTTTGATTTCCCTCACCTTTCTTCCCTTTCTTATTTTTCCCACTGGGTTCCTGATTTCCCTTTTGGGAGGATTGTGAAAAAACATTTTCATTTTGGGGTGAGCGGGCATCCTTTTCTTCCTCTGCTATAGACTGCTTCATTGACAACTCATGGAGTTTCTTGGCCAGTAATTCTCCAATGGGAGAATTAACTGAACCAACCACGCCATCGACATGGGGTCTAGGATTGGGTTTTTTGACACTATGGGTAGACCGCGATGCCTCGGGTATGATTTCATATAATAACCCAGACCGAGCATATATCAAATCCATCTGTTGGGCCTTGAGGATGGCCTCTTCTTCAGTGCTCACCCCCGAAGTGGATACATCCTTAGATATATAAGGCAATAAAGATTTTAGCAACCACTCTAACAAGAACTCAGGGGGTATGGTGGCTTTTATAAGCCTCTTCCATCTTCGCCACTCTTTGATATGATCTAAGATGTGTGTGGCTTTGTATTGCCAAAAGGTAGACAAGAGATCTATGTCGACATCATACCGGACATGAAGCTGGAAGTGATTCAGGAACACATTTGCTAAGTCCCAAAAACTGTCAAACTTAGTAGAGGGAAATTCAATATACCAATTTGCTGCAACACTAGTCAAACTTATTTGGAACAACCTCAACCGAATGGTGTCATCGTTCAGTGAGTTGGAAGAGCACCATAAGTGAAAAGTGGTGCTATGGGTACCTGTATCTTCACCTTTTTTTCCCTCAAACTTAGGAATGTCCAAGGGTAACTTGCTTGGAACAGGTGGCCATGTGGCATTATGCTTCATCGGGTCATTCATCAACTTAGACAAATATGGAAAGTTTAAAGTTGTTAAGAACAAAATTTTAGGCCTAAACAGAGCCTGAAAAGCATGATTTTAGGAGGTAGAAGGACCTGCCCACTGGTTCCAAAACGTAAAGGAGGGGTTGCCCCCAGTCACCAGTTGTGAAGTAGTTGGAATAATTTGAAACAGATTCCACCCATAAGCTAGTGGATTATTTGTGTGGTGCAGTATAAGTGGTTTGAACCCCGCCATATGAAACTGGAGTTTGAAAGATAGGAGTGAGTATCCCTCCACTAAAAAGTGAAAATGGAGAGCTCATAAACGGGTTTGAAACTGGGGTCTAGAAACCTTGGCCAAAAGTGTTAGTGTTTCCAAACTGCATCCCCACATATGCATATGTAGGGCCTACATAACTTATAAGGAGTAGATGGGGTAATGTGCTCCCCATTCCATGGGAATCCCTGAACAAATGAGGAGGATCCACTAGGACCACTCTGAGTAGTATGCATGAAAGAGAGGGAAGCAAAAGGTGCACTGGGAATCCATGTGACCACTCGACTACATGGGAGGAAGCTGATGGTTGGACCACTCGACTACTTGGTGATAATGGTGCAGTAGATGCACTTGGTCTAGGAGTACCAACAGGGGGAGGTGGCACTCCACCAACCAAAATGGTTGAAGTGGGGGTATAAATACCCTCTCTAGAGTTAGCCATAACTCTGCTCATAGGAACACCAATTATAGGTGAAGTAAAAGGAAGAACTTGGATGATCATAGGATTGTTTGAGTCAGTAAGAGGTGGGTTAAAGTTCCTTGCAAACTCGTCATCTTGCAAGTCTTCAATCTCTAATGCGGTTGTATCAACCTGATTAGTCCTAAGTTTTGGTTCACTTGGAACTTCGCTAACTCCTACGGGTTCAAATGAACCGTTAGTATCTAATCTTTGCCTTTGAGGGGGCGGTGGAGGCTCCATTAATTGTAATAGATGGAGGAAGTTTTTTCAACCTTATTGACCTTCTGAGAGGTTGGTACTCCATAGTTAAAAATTGACTCCTCACACACCTAAAGGTTGACTAAATACAGGCAAACAACACAGCACTCACTAAAAATTTAACAGACAAACAGGTATAATATATGCCTTCCATAAGAAAGCTGATAGATGGTTACTTGGCATCCCTGTAGATGTTCTTAGGTACAAGAAGAGGAATCACCCAATTGCCCTCCCACACCTTCTACCAGGGTTACCTTCCAAGCTCGTCTAAGGTAGGCCAGAAATAGCATTCTGGTATACCTGTGTATGCTCCCTAATGTCAAAGAGACTAAAGGCTACCACAAATACACTGAGAGTTCGAGGGGACATTTGCAAGCCTGATTCGTACACATGGGCATGGTAGCAAATCCCAAAACCTTGTCAACACCGACACCGCACGGGGCCCAAGAGGTGGCATTGACAGAAGTCCCCAAATGTGTAAAAATCCCAATCTATACTTGAACAAGGAATCAGAGGGTTATCTCCTCAGTCTAGGTCCTCACATGACCTCGTGCTTAACTCCTATGTGAGAGGAGCTTCCCAGATACTCTCAATATAGAGGAGGATTTACCTAGTGATTGGCCAACTACGTCTAAAATCAAATACTTGTGGACATTTAAACTCCCTAGTCCACAAGTCTAGCCTAATCTAGTTGGTGTATGAACCTAAAAAATAGAAACTTACTAGTAATTTTTAATTATGTCTTTCTTTTTAATAGGCTGTTTTTAGTCAGAGGCAGTGGTGTGAAACTTGTATGGTGTTCTAGAATCTATAAAAGAAAGCAAAAATGTTGTAATAGCTATAAATTCAAAGAAATATGCAACTACCAAGCTAACTTTTCTTTTCTTTTCTTGTAAGTAAAAGCTAATGAATTTAAAACTAAGCATGAGAAACTACAAGACTCTTTTTAAGAATTTTTGAATTTTTCTTTGAAAAATAGCAAAAAGAAATACTGAATGCAACCTAATTCAAAAGTATAAATAATTTTGTCTTTTCTTTTCAAACAACTTCAAAAATTACTATGCAAATGAATGAAAACTTGAGCAAATTTGACTAATCTAAGCATACAATAGTGAAATGAGGTAAAAATATCCCAAAGTAACCCACTTCAACCAAAAGGAAGAAACCGAAACAAACCCTGACTTGGAGGAACTTCAAACTTAAAAGCTCACTAGATCCACAAAAACAAGAGTGACATACTTAGACTACAAGAAGCAGTACAGAGCATAAAGTATTCAAAGGACTTGATCACTGACCTAGAACACAAGCACTCAAACCTACAAACCAAGCAAGAGGACCACCTACACTCACCAATGAAAGAAAACCAAACACAAAATATCAAGGACTTAAAGAAATCAAGTGAACGATGTGACGTACAGACCTCTGACTTACAAAGTCATTTCATCAATAGAACCCTCACAAGGAACCAAAAGGCCAAAAGACAGGGACAAGCAAACCCTAATGAACCCAAATAAAGCTATAGGAAACACATGACTGTCTATGCAGACAACCCACGTACAACACGCGACTATCCAGAAGGAAACTAGCGTGTACACAGTGAAACATACGACTATCTATGTAGACAACCCACGTGTGCTTCTAAAGTTTTTTCAAAGAAAAAATATTAGCAACAAGGTCCTGAACATGCCAAACTATGAATCAAAGGAAAAAAACAGACAAATCACACCCAAAATAAAAAAGAAGCAAAGGATGGTAAGGGAACCTAAAGAATGAACCCACAATAGGCTGCGATCCCTAGTGGAGTCTCCAGTTTTGTTGTTCAGGACAATGCACCCTTGTAACCTAGCGTCTCTGGGGTTACCAACTTACTAAGACACTTGTAGACAATCAACTTATGTGGAAATTGAAATAGGAATAGGAAGGAAACTTAGCATACCTAGTTTATGATGGTTGATCCAAGCTTGGTCTTCTCCTCTTTCAGTCTCTTCCAAAGCTTTCAAGGCTTCTCCAATTCACCTGCAAAGAACAAATTCTTCCAGCAACATCATGTATATATATCAATGGTTAATGAGATGCATATTCATAATAAAATAATTAAAGAAATTCATAATCCATCATATACAAGCATGCAACATTACAAAGTTTGGAAGAAGAACTTTCTTTATTAATAAACAGAGAATGGTGAGATTACAACCCAGCTTTTGAAACAAGGACTCCTCTGCTAATCGAGGACACTGAGTTCTGCTGCTCCAAGATGTCTAAAGGCATACCACCAGCATAACTTTTCTCTTCTAAGAATGATAGATTAGCCCCATCTCATGCCCTCTATTTATACATGGGGAAATAGAGATGTTTCGGAGGTTAGGATGGTTGAGACAGTTGAGATAGTTATGATTAGGGACTCAACTGATCTTGGCTAATCGTGATTTATATTTTTTAACATTAAATTAAGGTACACACGAGTATTAATATAGGAAAGGCGCGTGTGACATGCTCCTTGCTTTAAGGAAACTCGCATGTTCAATGTACATATGGGTTGCAATGCAAATACTCGCGTGTGACACGCGGGTTGCAATGCAAATACTTGCGTGTGGAACCCTAATCTCCAAATAAAAATATATTGAGCTGGTCAGGATATTGTGTATCAACAGTCATGCACATCTATAGTGTTTTAGATACTTCAATCCTATTTGTCCTTTTGTGTCCCAACATATTGGATGTCAGTACTCGGATGGAGAAGTGCCATTTTGGTTGATAACACATGGGATATTCAAGTACTTCTCCATGAAAGAACTCAAAATAGTAGCATACTCATATTCCTCTTTGCATAGGAACTTATACCAACATGTATCCATTTCCATCCATCTCTAACTCAAATGGTCATTTGAGACTAGGACTAGAGAATTTCCAATCCTCCTCGTCAAGTCTTTGAATGATATATGTTGTGTCCTACCCAGTTGGAAGCTCTTCCCTTTGGAAATTGTAGTGTGTAAAGGTGTCATCGTTACTAAAAAAATTGCAATGACCTTTGTTAGGTACTATGCCATTTCCACAAAACTTCTAATCTATATTGAGGTTGATGGAATAAGCCATTGGTTCATGGTTGAAATCTTGTATGGATCTACCCTAAACACCCCTCCATCAATCACGTGTCCAAGATAAATCAAGGAATCCCTCCCAAACTCAAATTTATTCATGTTAGTAATTAGTTGATTCTTATTTAAGGTCTTTAACATCTACATCACATGTGATAGGTGCTCTTGCCACATTACTAAATATTATCATGTCATCTAGATATACGAAGGTTGAGAATGAATGGGAGTAGCACATCATTCATCAATCTCATGAAAGTAGCAATGGAATTACATAAATCAAAAGGAATCACTAACCATTTATACAAACCTTTCCTCATTTTGAACTCTACCTTCCACACATATTTTGATTTAATCTTTACTTGATGGTAATCTGATGGGTGATTCACATGGCAACATATTAGGACCGATGAATCCCTACTTCAAAAACTCTTGCAACTACTTCGTCTCTTCATATGATTCAATAATGGAATGTCTATACAAACCAATGTTTGGCAGTGGTGATTCTGGAAACAATTGTATCTTGTTTTCTATCTTTTGCTTAGGTGGAAATCCCTTTGGTTTTTGGAACATATCCTTGTAAGATTCAATGAACAATTTTAGTAGCTGTTAGCAATGCTTGCTACTACATATTCTAAGGATTCCTTCATCCTCAAACCATTACCTTCTCCTTGGTTATTTCCTTCTCTCAATAACAACAAGTTGAATTTTTTTGTGCTTTCAATAATTCTCTTAGCTTTATGATCATTTAACAAATACATTTTGGTTCTATCCTTGTGTGTATTTTTTGCATATGCTTTGCTATATTTGAAAATCCTATGATGTTTTTCTCTTATTTTGAAGATGGCATCTCTGATGTACAAGTATGTGCTTCCCAAGATTATCCCACAAACATCCAATGGAACCAAATATGCTATTGCTTCATCTACAAAGTTCCAGTTGATAAAAGAACTTGAATTTACATTGCTTGTTTACGCTCTACTCTAAATTTTGTCTCGCCCATCCCAAAGGATATGGTCATGGATGGTCTTGGGTATCTAAGCCAAGATTCCCAACCAATCATGAAGATGTCAAGCTGGATTGAGAACCTAGATCAAACAATAAATACACCTTGCCCAGTTTCATGTGGATTTTGATGCAAAACAACTCTTTCATCTCCTTCTCCTCCTTGTGACTGCAACTAACCAATGTTACTTCCTTTTAAAGAGTAGTACAAATCACTTTCCCTTCCAAGTTTAAGGTATTTTCCACCTCTTCCTTATCATCTACAATGACAATGCATTCTTCTTTCTCTTCTGAAAGTGCTTGGGATTCTTTTCAGAGTGCAATTTCCAACAATATTCCTTAGTGTGTCCCTTTTTATCACAAGCCTTACATCACTTTATGGAATGGGTTTCCTTTTATGTTGCTTCCACAATATTATTTTCATTTATTCTTTTTATCCCCCTTTTTATGTTCTTGTGGTGATATTTGCTTATGTGTACCACATTATTGCTTATGCTCATCTCCTTCAAGGTATTGTGCTTCAACATTTCATTGATTTTTTAGGAATGAACAAAATTAATTGTCACCAAATTTGTGATAGAGATGCTCCTAAATATTTTATCAACATGTTTGAACTCTTGAGAGATACACTAGTTGAATAGTTATTTTCCTAATCTTTGTAGTGAACACTTGCACTAATTTTACTTGCCTTTGCCTAAAGTAGTTCCACACAATTTGTTGATGATCCTCATACCCAATTTGGTGGACACGCCCCTTAATAATATTTTTGAACACCTCCTTACAATTGGTAACATAGGGTTGATTATCCAATGCTCTTCTTGTTGCATCATTCTCCCACCATGCCAAAGAATGACCTTCAAAATTCAACTAGGTGAATGCAATACTCTATCTCTCAGTGAATTTGTGTTTACTGAAGTGCACCTCCATATATTATATCCCTTGGTTCAATTTGATAGCATACTTCACCTACATAAGGTTTGATATTCACCTTTTCCTCCACATGGAAAGGTACCTAAGATTTACTATATCTACAGTTTCCCATCTCTCTCTTTTTTGCACTATGAATATGACTTTTCCTCTTATTTCCTTCACTTCAAGGAAAACACCTTCTAGCATAGGTATTTGTAGAAGTTTTTACTATTACAAGATTGGGACAAAATATCCAAAATACCTCCACTAAAACCTATGCAAATGGTAGAAGATGGTTTAGCAAATGTTGTAACGGAAATTGATAATGACTATAAAAAACTATGGGATGTTGGAAAGGTTTTTGTTTTTGTTTTTGTTCAATTTTTTTCCAGTGCAATTTCATTGGAAAAATGCACCAATGCATTCTTTTAGAATAGGAACCATGGTATCTACATTCAAAATATTCCACATTGATGCTTGAACCATTTATGTAACACATTGATGCATATTATTTAAATGCACCACATTGATGCTTTCAATTGACATACTGATTGGTGTGCCATCCATAAATAATAGCCGTAACTCAAAGAGCAACGGTACTTTCAATTTAAATGTTATATATCGGTGTAGTTCATTGATATAACAACCTTGTATGTTATACATGTATTATCACATAAGGGAATAGTATCGTTTATACCACACTAGGAATTAGTCTTAGAATAAACTCACCAATGTGTATCATTGTATTCGTACCATAGATTCTATTACATTTGATGATAACAAGTCTTTGAAGGTATTAGGCGTGCATGCTTACTTTATGTTGCAATGTTGATCTTGTCACTTGGGAATTTATTTCATATGGATCATCGATGTGGTTTATTGGTTCAAAAGTTTTAGAAGGCATTTTTATAGCAAAAATTTAATATCGTGAATGAATTATGTATGCTTTGCACTGCACATTGAGTGTAATTAATTTTATTTGTTTTCCTCGATTAATTATTATAAAATAAAATAGTTTTTATAATAATATTAAGATTTGAAATTTAATTGTTGGATATAATTATTGTATTAATGTGTTATATTATTGTATTACAAATTTATTAAGTGTAATATTTGATTATCCATATATTCAGTAAGTAATGTGGCATTTTACAACATTGGACAATGCAATATAATAATAAACCCATTTTATTATATATGAATATGATACTCTTTTTTATCCAAGATGGGATAACAAAAAAGGTCCAAAATATTCAAAATGTTAATATGAATTGTTACACTTATTTGTAACTAATTGGGACAATATGTCTAGTGCATTAAACACATTGTTTGATTTACATACAACATGCATTGGCAACCAATCATATATATGGATCTTCATTCTTCACTCAAACTTAAGTGAATGCTCGAGTTGCTTGCATGGTGCCTCATTTCTTCATAACTTGCAAACGATATTGTACTTGGGTTATTTGGCCAAATGTTTTGTTGATTGGATTTATTTTGTTCTTCCTCTTCATGTTCCATCTACAAATAAAAAAATAAAGTTTAATGAATATATCTACATGGATGGAAAAATGCAGAAAGAAATCATATACACGATTATGTAGATTGAAAATCATACTATACCAAGAAATGATTCATAAATGGTACACATTCCTTCAAAGTCATGAGTCATGTCATCTCACAACAACTCTTTTGTCGGATCCACTCCATACTCTGTTCTCTACAAATTTTAAATGTAATGACAAACCATAGAATTAATGTAAAGGTTTGTTGTTGTTCTATTAATTATAAAATGATAGAAGTAAAACAACATAACTACTTAAAAACAACACAATTAACTCTCGATACACAACATATACTCACAACCCATACTTAAACCAATGTTAATCGATTCTTCAGATGGATCTTATTTGTATTTAACACGTGTTAGAAGACATCCACATATGAGTGTAAAATAATTAAAATATAAATATCACAACAAATATGAAATTTTGAGTAAGGAAAAAACAAATGCTCACAAAATTTGCAATCAACCCTTTTCTTCCTTGATGTCTTATCTTATTTGTTGAATGTGTTCCATTTTATTTGATTTTTTGTAACAAAACAAATGAAAATTAATATTTCATGCAATAATTACATTCTATATACATAAAAGAAAAATCTATGATTGCATACATTTCATGATTTTTTTTGTTGAGACAGATCCTCTTGTGACACAATTATGTTCATTCCTTGAACCATATCCTTGTACACTTTGTCGAACATCCCTACCGTAATTTTTCACATACTAATTTGCTTGTCCTTTGAGATTTTTAAAATCTTCCTAAACAACAAAAATTGAGATTTTATATTAATATAAAAGTAAGTATGAATAGTCAAAATATTAATTTCATATAATTTTTTAGTACATACATATTAGAGAAAAACATGTTTAGTAATAATACATTTTTTTTTTGTTACTATATATTTCTCTATTGCAAGTTTGATGAGTCTCATTGACAATTGCTTTGGAAATGCTCCATGTAGTTATATATAACCTAGTTCTTGGACTCATTGGATTGACCTTTGTAATGTAAGAGGAAAGTACATATATATGTTATTTCCACTATATCCCTCATAGTTCTATAAAATCTTACCCCTCTTCCATTATCTTTCAGCACCACTCGAGATGAACTAATGATCTATTCATCATCATTTACATCCTTCATAATTTTAATCTTTTTAGGATGGCTTTCCCTTCACTCGCTATCGATCCCATGCAACACTCAACAAATGTGAGATAGATTGTTTAAAACATGTTAGAAAATATTCTTAAAAATTACATTATTACCAAAAATTCAAAGTTGTTTTTTTGCTTTATTACATTTTGATTCACCTAATTCATTTATTTGCAACTTTTTCATGAAAGTTTTACAATCTTTTTTTTCACTTGGATTGCAAATAATCTTATTGAGTTCCTTCAAGTTTTTTTTCTACATGACACATATTAACTAATATGCATCATTTAAGTTCAAATATATTAATTTTATACTAGAATTTTAAAAAACTTGCTTTGTTCATTTTTTGGTATGTACTCTCATTGTGCTCATTGCAACAAGTTATTTTCCCTGAACTTTTAACAGATGTAATATATAAATATATAAATAAATTCCTTGCATTATTAAATAAAGAACTATTAAATAGTTTTTGCAAATAAAATAAATATTTTTGAGCTAAAAATGTTATCTGGTTAATCGATGCACATTTTACTTAAATATGCAGTAGTGCTTTATAATCCCACAAACAACCCAGGGTGTAAAAACCAAGGTGGCAATTTTTAAAAAATGACAAAAGTTTTAGCGACGCGTTTAATTTTAGAGCATTCATGCGTATAATATGCATGTGTCACATTGATATGACTATGATTTTTTTACTTAACATTAAAATGATGCACTTTTACTGAAGCACACTGATGCATTATGATGTACAGTACGCACATTTACCTGTTATAAATGTTTACTAATGAAAAATGTATGTGTAGTCTTTTATTATACCTGCCTCAGCAGGTATATTGTAATCGATTGCAGGTCAAACTCTTTCGACTTGCTCTATTTTGATGCAGGTTTAAAAAATTAAAATCTGTTTTGTAAAGTATAACTTAGGGATTTGTAAATTTTTTTTTTAATTTTGTTAAAAAAACTATTTTGTAAACAGCTGATTGGTGGATAGAAGATGATGTAAGCTTTGGAATTTGGTATCTGGATTTGAGTTGACATGTGGAAACATGACGTCATAATAATAAAATTAAAAAAATAAAAATTATATCCCATTGCCATCTGTGCAAGTGGTACCATCGGAGCCAGCTGTTCTGGGCACGTTCCCACCCAACTCCATGTGACAATTGTCATCTGCTTATCTCTGACCAGCAAGGAATATTATGTCGACAAAATCTTCACTTGCAGCATGAAATCTCTCACAGGAAAACCATATAGATATATAAACAGCTATCCAGACTTTAAGGATTCCCTGTGAACCCCTGGGCTTCATTGAAATCCGCTGCAGCTTGCATGGTCTCTCCTATTCCCCCTTCTTGCAGCCTGCCAAACGGGTCATTCCTGCTTTCCACTCTCTTCACTCTCTGTGCATCTGCCTGAGTAACAACTTTATCAGTCGGCAACCGCTCTGAAGCAGCCTGCAACAAAAACCACACTGGAGTTTCAGAACAACTAAACGATTTTCCAAAGAAATCGATTTCCAAACCATCCCAGTTAACAAAAGCAATTGTTGTAACAACATGAGCAGAAAATGGGTACCTAGAAACTCTAAATTACCGTCAATGTTTCTCCAATTGTGGGTGGATCCAATACTTGAGAATTATTCAAAGCCGACTGCATGGTAGAAGCAGGTCCTCCCGGAACTTGCTGCCCCATCATTTGAATCTCCGCGCTTTGAGCAACACTTATATCGCTTTGCTCGACAGGCTTCGCGGGAATGTTGTCTGCCACCACTTCAAACACCTGCAAAGCCCGCAACAAATTATTCAAATAAATATTGAAATTGAGATTTACATGTAGTATTGTATGACCTAAATATTAATAAGAAATTGACCTCTCCAACTGTTGCAGGTTCGGTAATTGGCGGCATCCCGAATTCGCGAGCCTCTGGTTTGTCATCAAATTCGGCCTCTATTATAATTCTAGAGGAGGTGCCCGACAGAGGATTTCCTGCAATATTGTATTCACGTTTGAAAAGCCTTTGCTCTGTGACAAAAAATAATGTTGTTAGCAGGATAATCAATGTATTTTAGTTGAAATTAGAATCGAAATGGCGTAGTTATATGATACCTTGGGAGACGGTGCCGACGATGCCTACGTGCGCTTGTGCATATGAAGCATTCTTCAGGCAACCGGCAGAAAAGAAAGTTAATAACCTAGAAACCGAAGAAGAAACCATGATTTCCAGCTGATTTTGCAAGAATTTTAAATGAGAATACTGAGAATGGCAAGGAATTGAATTAACTTGATTGAACATATGTGGAAGGAGGGTGTAACGATATATTGTTGGGTATTGGCGGTGGTAGACTGCAGGGTGTAGCGTGGAAGGTAGCCAGGAAGGAACGCGTCTATATTGCACCACCTGTACGATTTCTACTCATATACACCTGTACACCTGTAGAATGTTTATTAACTGACAACAGGTTTCTGAGATTTATTAAAACATAAATAACCAGACATTATCTCAGTGCGAAGTGCTCCATAAAGGACTGATAACTCAGGAATTCTTTCTTGAAAATTCGTTGGAATCGAAAGAAAGGACGCTGAAAGATTGGAATGGGCATTAAAATCGATTGAATGAGCAGATTCCTAACTGCTCATCCAAACACTGAAATTCATGGTTTAAGTGTAGCACATATTTGAACTGTAAAGTTAAGTCAAGTCAAGTCAAGTTATTTGAGCATGTATGTTTATTTGATATGTATGTTTTTATAGTGTTTAGCTCTTGTGTTAAGGAGTTTTATATTATTTAAGTATATATGTTAAAAGAATTATAGTATTTAAATTTTTTTAGAAAATCTCTAAAAATTAAATTTAAATATACCAAACTTTTACGCACTGGTATTTCCAGTATTCTTCCGGTATTTTAAATGGTGACATTGAAAAAAATGATATGCCTACCCATAATGCATAATTATCATAGCCTAATTAAGGTATGAGGCATGTTCAAATAAGGTTAGGGATTTATTAAAAAGCTCTGGCCTCCTTCCTATTGGGCTCTTCAACTAGAGCATAGGGAGTTGAATAGCTTGAAAAAGCAATTCGACTAAGTATGAGAGCTAGATGAGGGTTGTTATTTTGGGTTTCTTAGATACCATATATTGACTTGGACAATGGAAATTCTTTGCTTCAATATGGATGTATAAGAAACAATGCTTTTGTGGGTCCAACACCTTAGTCCACTAGAAGGAGTGCTTAAGAAGTTGGATGTACACTGCAAATTGGATGAACAAATGTTCAATGTGAAGTGCAACACAAGAAAGGTAAGCAATGCCTTGAAAATAATTCAAGCAAGACAATTGCACTATTGAACAAATGAGACAATTGTGACACCTTAGGCATGAGCACGTGATTGAAAGGATAGGTGGATCCAAGGGTCAAGCGTTACAAAAAATTAGTAGACAAATGGGTGGATTGCACAATGAGTCCACTTTGGACATGGAGTGGATAACATGGCACCTTAGAAGAAGGAAATAGCAAGGAATCATCCACTCTACAAAGAGGATGGATCCATTGTCCAAATTCATTCAAGAAAGAAAGGTTGGCCATTTGTAGAAAGGTGGACAAGGAGTTTTGTGATTGTGCCATCAGGGGTTGGCATTGTAGATTGCTTAGATGATGTCTAAGTGAACTATGGAAGAATCGGGATCTCCAAGAGGATCATTACTATACATAGTAATGCTTTGTTTAATACAAATAAACAAAGCATTACTATATATAGTAATGCTTTGTTTATTTCCTTTACGACTCATTACTATATATAGTAATATATA